>JAFMOD010000770.1:676189-710844 GCA_019802435.1 Corydoras maculifer
TTTTTTTTTTTTTTTTTTTTTTTTTAAAAGATGATGGACGCCATTCCTTTTTGCTTTTGAAAACCTTACTTAGACCCTGAGTGCCAAACATGGGCATTACTGATATGGCGTTGAATACAAAATGACCACATGACCTCAGGGCTCTGCTGAAAGATATTTTCCTCTGGTTTGATGTAATGGAATATTTTTCAGTTATAGTAACCAGCAGAATCTCTTTTTGATTTTAAGCCAGAACTCAAGCAGCTCTTTAACTTTCCCTGAAGGTATGTTGAGGCAGATCCAAGAAAAGCACTTCCATCACGTCCGAGGCCCTTTATAGGTGCAGGTGATTGTTTTCCTCCTTACAACGAGCCCACCCTCGTGAATAGATTTAAGGAACTTTGATTAATATTGTGTCGCGATTATAAAAGTGAATATAATGCAGCAGTACGTGCATTCTGAATTTGAACAGATGACGTTTTGAGCCTCGTGACTTCAGCCTGTGCGAGAAATACAGTATATTTTGATAATATACCCACGACGGCGTGAACCACTGGACGTTCTGGCCGAGTTCTCTGTTCGCCTTCCTCACCATGGGACGTATCGCTGGGTCTGATCCAAGAATATCTTCTAAACAGTCCCTCATGTTCACTTCTGGAAAAAGTTTTGAACGTGGTATTCCTGCATTTCATATTTTCTGTGGGTTCAGATGTGCACCAGCACCCCATTATTACTGCACCTTTTCTGTGGGGGTGGGCGGAAGGTGAACAGCCACAGCTGTTTTGATCATTTTAATAATCTGATATCAAGCGTCATTGTCCCTGTGGGTTTCCTCCAGGTTCTCCTGTTTTCTCCCATAGTCAAAAAACATGGATTCAAGGTAAATTGGCTGCTCTAAATTGCACCTATATAGTGTCTATGCTTATGTGTGTGAGTGTGCCCAGCCATAGATTGGCATCCTGTCCTGGGTGTATCTGCTCAGCGCCCAAAACGTTCCCCCCTGGAAGGGAATGGGGAACAAATCGCTTGATTTATTGCCCCTCTCTTTAAAATTTTGGCTCAAATCCCAAACCTGTCCTGTGCTCCTATAGATTGGCATGACTTCCTCTGGAAGGCGTCCCGATCGAGATTACATGGCGTCAGTGTCGGATGTGTCACAAGCGTGAGCTAGCCGGCGTACCGCAACAGCCCATTCTGGAGCTGTGAGTCAGAGTGGGGTGGCATATTTTGCATGGTGGAAATATTTTGTGTGTGTGAGGGCCTCAGTCAAGGTTGTGCGTCAGGGCATGTGTGTCTCCCCGGTTGTTGGGAGGAAAGGGAGTGGACAGGGCCGTTCTCCAGCCAAGCAGAGACGGGCCAAAGCGATTCACTGTGGAATTTGTTTACTTGTGGTGCGGCTACAAATAACTTTGGTGTTTATACACATCGGCAAACAGCTTTCCATTTCAGACGGCACTACAACACTCAGACCCGAAGTGGAGCAGATGAACTGTGAAACCGACTGCAGTCGCGTATCATTAACCCGTTTGTGCAGCGAGGATATCATTTAATAAGAGTTTAAAAAAAAACTGAGGTCTGATTTATAATAAATACAGAAGGCTAGATAGAAATAAACCCTGAGTTATTTATTGCGTAGAAATGCAGGCAGTATTTAAACATTTTAATCAGCTCCTATTGGCCAATGAATAATCATCGAACTATTTAAGAGCCCACTGAAGTCACATGGTCTGGCGCCAGGTTACCCGTGTCCATATTTGGCAGTCTGGGTCCAAGCGGGATTTTCAGTGGCAAAAATGAAAGGGGTTTTAAATAATCACCTCCATCATGCATCAGCTCTCACTATTGACAAAGCAAAGTGCCCTTAGTCACCTCCCTCACCTTCATCACAATATCCAACTCTAAAGATGTCAGTCGTACACACATCACATGTCATAGTGTTACCTTAGGAACAGGGTTGATTATGTTTTAATCAAATTCAATGATGTCGCGATCACAAACACGTATACACACACTTGAGGTTAAGATTAGGACCCTTGTCCGAGGGCACTTCAGCCATAATGCTTGGTGGGAGCAAGAATCAAACCAGGTTCCTTAACCCCAAGCCCACGACTGCCTCCAAAAGGTGTTGTTAAGCTAAGAACTCAAGTTAAAAACTGCTGTGATAATAAAATGACAATACAAAATATATAAATCACTATTATTATAAAATATTATGGAAAACTTTGGGTATCTCTGTTTAAATGAGCTGCTGTAACAAAGCTCAAACTCTGGAACATGCCGTTAGATCTGTAACAAACACCGTATCATTTTTAAGTCACGTTCATTTCATAGATGGTAACCATGCTGAGGTTTAACTCGTGTGGAAGACGACGACCAGGTTAATGCATAAGATTAATGCATAAACCCTGAAACTGCACCCGAGGTTCCACTCCGGACAACTCGCCGAGGATTTGCGCTGCTGAACTGAATTACATGACTTATTCATTTGGCTGACAGCTCGGTCCAAAGCCGCTTACAAGTTCCGCCGAGCAGCTGCTAGCGAAGCTGACAGTGATGAGGCTAAGCTTGCTTCAATTGACCAGAAAAAGAAGCAGTCGGTTAAAATAATTATCTGAGCCCCAGTGCAAGACGTTTCCACATGTTCCGGCGCGGCGGGGGGGGGGACACGGCTGATTGTCTCCAGTGAGGATTCATGTTTGTTGTACATCGATGATGTTTGCCCGAGTTCTTTTACACCAGTGTTTACAAATTCAGCTCTCTGCACGCGTTCCTCAAACGCCCCTCTGTTCTGCTCCGCAGGCCTTCGGAAACGCCAAGACGGCTCACAACAACAACTCCAGCCGCTTCGGAAAGTTCATTCAGGTGAACTACCAGGAGAGCGGAACCGTCCGAGGGTGAGCCTGACCCCCACGTTCTCACAGTTTGCACCCGATAGTGTTCCGTCTGCCGGGTTCTCCTCCATCTGCACAGTGGAAACACAGATTTGATTCCTAGGTTTAGGTAGTCAGGATGATTTGAGTGTAGAGTTTGCATGTTCTCCACATGGCTGTAATGTCTTCCATAAGCTGTGTTTTTTGTTGTTTTTTTTTCAGTCAAAAATACAGTTTAAATTGGTGGGGCAGTGAAAAGAACATCCAAGATTTTATTCTTAGGTTTGAGCAACTAGGATTATTTTAATGTGGAGTTTGTATGTTCTCCCCATGAATGCATGGGTGTCCTCTATCCGTCTCCGTTTCATTTTATTGCAGATGAAATATGAACTCCAAATTGGTGATACACAGGATTTTATTTTTAGGTTTGATCCGCCAGGGTGATTTTAATGAAGAGTTTGCATGTTCTCCCCATGGATGTCCTCTATTAGCCTTGGTTCATTCTCCTCATAGTCCATGGGCAGATGATTTAAATATTTAGAATTTCCCCTCGTAAAAAGGAAATAGATGTGAATGAAGGCCTTTGCCCCTGAGTTTGCCCCTGCGATAGACTGAGGGCCTGTCCAGAAGCCCCTCCTCTCAGCACCGGACGTGTTAAATGAGCCGGTGTTTGCACAAACTTTTGATTTCTCATCTTGATCATGTCTGTTTCAGCGCCTACGTTGAGAAGTACTTGCTGGAGAAGTCCCGGCTTGTGTATCAGGAGCACAATGAAAGGTAAGAGAGTGTGTGTGTGTGTGTGTGTGTGTGTGTGGATAAGCTTTGCTGAATGGATCTGTGTTGTTGAATCCCAGCTATTTGTCAGCTCGCGTTACACAAAGTAGATTTTAATTTGGGCTGGATAAATCCACGTCTGTATTTAAAAAGGTCACACGTAGGCATTCCTGCACCCCACTGACTGCATTGTTCAGAATTTGGGCGAGTTTCTCTGATGCCTCACAGACAGATGGGAGCCGATAGCAAAGAAACGATATGAAAAGTTTGCGATGAATAAAGCAGCCGAGGTTTCAGGTTGTCAGTAGCTTTGAGTTGAGGTCAACTGTGATCTGCTTAGGGCATGCTTTCTCTAAAACACACACACACACACACACACACACACACGGCTCTGAGCGTTTGTTTTCATGACTAGTAATGAAGTTCCACAGGAAGTATCGAGTGTCTGGATGTGACGCTCTGCTGTCTGCAGTGCCCTGTAGAGCCGGGCTGCACCAGCATCCACCTCACTGCGGCGTTCTGTTCACCAGGATGAGTCTGTCTGCGTTCCAACCTACACGAGACAAAAGTATTGGGACACCAACTCTATATAAGACAGACATCTGAATCCTCGCAGGCATCTGAACTTACTGTCAGGTGTTTGTAAGACGCTCCAGGTAGAACATTAAGGTCCTGTAACAAGATTACAAGTAAATACAGGACCGACACATCAGTGGGTCCCATCTGCCGGCTGGAACGTGGAATTTCGGTGCGGTGCAGGCTGTGCTGATCAGAACAGATAAAGGCCCTTGAAGGTACTTTGTTCTCAGAGAACCTTCCGGGTGGGTAGTTACTCAGACTGATCTGAGAACAACATTTATACAGACATTTAGTTTATTTCTTAGTTTTTAGTGCATGATCATGCTGTGTCTGTCTGTTAGTGTCTGGGTCTCTGTGTCTGTCTGTCTGTCTGTCTGTGTGTCTGTGTGTCTGTTAGTGTCTGGGTCTCTGTGTCTGTCTGTCTGTGTGTCTGTGTGTCTGTTAGTGTCTGGGTCTCTGTGTCTGTCTGTCTGTCTGTCTGTGTCTCTGTGTGTGTCTGTTAGTGTGTGGGTCTCTGTGTCTGTCTGTCTGTGTGTCTGTGTGTCTGTTAGTGTCTGGGTCTCTGTGTCTGTCTGTCTGTCTGTCTGTGTCTCTGTGTGTGTCTGTTAGTGTGTGGGTCTCTGTGTCTGTCTGTCTGTGTGTCTGTTAGTGTCTGGGTCTCTGTGTCTGTCTGTCTGTGTGTGTGTCTTTCTGTCTGTCTGTGTCTCTGTGTGTGTCTGTTAGTGTCTGGGTCTCTGTGTCTGTCTGTGTGTGTCAGTGTGTTGGTCTTGGTCTGTCTGTCTGTCTGTCTCAGTGTGTGTGTCTCTGTGTGTGTCAGTGTGTGGGTCTCTGTCTCTCTGTGTGTGTGTGTGTGTGTGTGTGTGTGTTTTTTTCTCCGTCTGTGTCTCTGTGTGTGTGTCTCTGTGTGTGTGTGTATATGTGTGGGAGAGCACTGCTGTTGGGCCTCTTATTGAAACATACTGCTGACTGCAGACACTCGTTGTTTTGCGTAAGTTCATTCTCACTGCAGCTGCTGTGTGACCTCTGACCCTTCACAGCCCGCACGCTGACCTCCAGAGGGGGGCGTTATTCACTCCGGCGGCTGTGTATCTGCACCGCTGGAAAAATGTACCTGTTTTTTGCTCCTGATTCCAGCTGAGTTCTTTTTTTTTCTTCCCCATTCAGGAACTACCATGTGTTTTACTACCTGCTGGCGGGTGCGAGTGACGAGGAGAGGACGACCTTCCACCTCCGAAAGCCTGAAGAGTACCATTACCTCAGTCAGGTAGGGTTCCCTCATTCCGCATCAGAACATCCAAACCCCGGTGCATGCTGGATATGACCGTGGACGGGCTCAGCGCTTCAGGGCAAACACACACTGCCTCCCATTGGCAAACAGGACGAGGTGGGGGGGCAGTGTGTAGGAAATGAATTCCATTGTTCGTGCCTTTCAGTCAGCACTGTGGTCTAATCTCCCTCAGAAAAGCTCTGCTCCCTCATTTCCATAACAGAAACCTGCTTGTGTTTCATCACCTTCTGTGTCACCACGTCCACGCATGTGTGTGTTGTTGTGTTAACATGTGAATGAGGCTCTTCTGTCTGGTTTATTCATGCTAATGACTGTGGATTTAGAACCGTTTGTATCCTTTACATACGTTTGTGTTTGGTTTAATAAGTATTAACATATAATTCCATATGCTTAAACCCAACAGGTTAAACCATAAACTGCTCTTAACTAACCTCTGTCTGTTTATAACACTTAAAAAGTTGCCTTTAGTCCTGTTGCCTTAAGCTAAGCCTCCGACAAAAGTCCCGCTTCCTCGTGTGGCCCCTGAAGAGAATCCGTTGCCCGGCCCCAGTCCCTCAGTCCGACCCCTCCAGTCTCTGCACACCAGTCTGCCTCCTCTTTGTGTCTTCCTGCATTCTGACGCGGTACTCAATCACACACACACACACGCCCCGGACCTCCATTCAGCCGGAGCTGACGTTCAGGCCGTTGAATATCTCCAAAACACTGGTTTTCTCAGCGAGGAGCAGCACGGAGGAGACAGAAATGAAAGGATGAGGACACATTCCGGCTGGTTTTCTCAGGTGACGGCATCTGATTGAAGTCCCTCTGCCTAAACGAGGAGAAAGTGTGCAATATTCACTCATTCTTAACCTAAACACCCAAAGAACAAGTCGAAGTGACAACAAGCTAAAGTCCTGTCATCCAGGAATTTGTTGGTATTAAAGTAAGAAACCTTGTGAGGACCAAGGCGCAGAGGAGTACTCATCCTCATTAAGTGGCAGCGTTTGGGAAGCCATGGTAGATTGTGTACATAATCATGTGTGCAGTCGTTAACTTTGTGAAGTTAACACTCTAGCAGGACTGCAACCAATCTTCCACTTAATCCTCTACTAGGGGGCAATGGAAGGTTCTACATACCCATCCAGTGGAGAACATTTTAGGTGGAAAGGTCGACGATCGATTGAAACCCCCCCACACACACACACACACACTATATGGAAGTAATTTAAAGCCTTTAATTCACCTTGAATTCATGTTTTCGGACTGTGGCAGAACATGGAAACTCCACCCAGATTAGGATTTAAACCTCCAGCGCTGAGAGGCGGACGTGCCGACCACTAAGCCACTGTGCCGCCCTGCAGGATGACTGGTCCACAGAGATGCAGTTCAGTCCATCGGATCTGAGCGTGTGATGTCACCAAAGGCTTTTAAACGAGTCCCTTTGATCTTCAGTGGTGACCAGTTGTTATGGAGCATGTGCGTGTTTGTAAAAGACGACTGCAACCTGCTCCTCACTCGTTTCCTCTAAATATAGAATTGAGCGAGGGAATGTTCCTTATGTACCACTTACACCAGACTCGTAAAGCCATCCGATGGCTGAGAACCATGTGTGTCTGTATGTGGGTCTGCCTTGTCTGTCTGTCTGAGATCCAACGTATGTGTCCATGTTCTTCATCCATTGTTACTAACTGCAGCATGTCTTATACAGTCAGCATGTGTGGAATGTGAAGTGTTGCCTAACCCAGTGTACCTTACTTCCAGATGACAAAGAAACCTCAGAAACTGCATTGGGAAAGTTACTGTGATAGTGAGCCGGTCAGTATTTACACAGTGTGTAAGTGTGATTCTGCTGTAGGGACCTGGAATGCTGGCTTTCTCACAACCCTTTACCCAGAAAAACCACCCGTGTGTGTTTGTGTGTCTGTGTGAACGGGGCCGGGAGTTATTTATGTTCTAGTCGGCCGTCTGTCCAAAGCCAAATTCGGCGTTTTGTCTTATTTGGTCACTGCTTCGGGATTCAAAGTGTCTTTGAATGAGTTTGACTGGTTCAGTGTACACACTATAAATTTGCCCCGCTCGCAATCTGCACTTCGGGTCAAAACCCCTATCTGCAGGCAAACACTCGACGAGCCTGAATGAGCCGGACTGATAAGTACGAGTACAAACACCGCTGTTTGCATTGGGAGCAATTTGGCCGGCCGCGCGTGTTGACTTAGCTCAGCGGTAGCCGCTTTGCCGGGCCTCCGCTCCCCGCTGACCTTCTGCGCTGGATGCTTTGAACTTGACTTGTTTTCAGGTGGGCGAGTCAAAACGCCGTTACTGACCAGGCCTCACATCGCCGGATGTGCGAAGCATCAGTGGCTTTGAATTTACAAAGTGCGTGACCAAATAAGACCATGTGATAGGGGCTTTGCTTTTCGGTGGTGGATTTTAATTTGCCATTGAAACCCTTTCTGTCCCCTGTCTTCATTCCACACGTGTGAATGCAGCAGCTCACAGCATCCCTGATCATTTATTCAACTCACGAACAAACGGTCTTTACAAACGGAACCCTGTTTCTGCGAATGAACGAGGATCGTTAGTAATATCAGACCTGCTGGATTCTGCGGTCGCCGGAACGTTAGGGCTGCTCCGTCAGAGCCGTCATGTCGCTCCAAACCCCAGTCCATGAAACACCTTCCTATAACTGCGCGTTTGTTTAGTTTGGAACGACTCCGGACCGTTTACGACACGACGTGCTCTCTGTACAGTCCCTCCAGCGGAAACGCGAGCGGCGGCGGTCCACGTTCTAGCCGCTGATTAGGTGGTAGATCTGTTTGCCTTTCCATTGCTCAGGAATGTCATGATTATAGGATCAATTGCTGAGGTGAGAGATGAATGAGGGAGGCACTGTCTTATTACAGGAGGGACATTATATAAATTTGCCCGTGTTTTCCTGAACAGGAAGCTGCATTTGCTGGAGGCTCCAACATTCTGATGCGAATGCTGCAAATTCACAATACCCCCCTCCCCCCAAGGTTACACTCAAACCTCTTTATAAAAAAAGAGGTCAGAACCAAATTATTAGTCAGTATCTGTTGATAGTTTGGACACGCCCCCTTCTTGCTCCATCTCGTCCACTTATCATATAGATGGACTTTGTAGTTTTATAATTACAGACTGTACCATCTGTGTTCTCTGTTGTTGTTAGTCCCCTGTTGGTTCTCTGTTCTCTATTGGTCAGCACCATCACAGAACAGGTATCATTTGGGTGGTGGATTGTTTGTCAGTTTTGCAGTGACACTGATGCACTGAGTGGGGTGTCAGTGCAGCATTTAAATTAAGTGACACTGCTGGGATAGGAAAAATGCACCCACCAAATAATCCCTGCTCTGTGGTGCTACTATTGGGGTTCTAATCATTAGAACAGAGCACACAGTATGTTCTGTAGAACACAAACAGATGGACTACAGTCTGGAATTGTAGAACTACAAAGTCCATCTTTACAGGAAGTGGAACTAATGACACTACATGGAGCAAAAAGGGGGCGTGTCCAAACTTCTGACTGATACTGTATATATTTATTAAACGCATTTTGTAGTTGTATTATTACAGTCTGTATTTCGGGCGTTCTTTTACGTACGTGATGCTTCCACTCAGCGTTTATTTAATGTGCTAAACTCAGTAATTAATTGCTATTGATGATTTATTAGGGGGAAAAAAACAAGTAAACCCCCAAAGTTTCCACCGTGTGTTCATTCACCGAAAAATCAACGCCTGTCTATCACCGCTGAGACAAACGACTGCGAGCTCTGCATTCACATGTCTGATTATCAAGATCATCCAGATATAAAGAGCGACGTTTCCATCCATGTGTTATAATGGGTCATTCTGTGAAAAAGGACAAAATTATTAGGATACACCTCCAAATCATTGATTTTATTGAGTCCATTACTTCAGGTGTGTGACATCAAGCACCTAGCCATGCAATCGGGACAAGAATTTGCCTCAAACAGTTTGGGTAAGGCCCTCTTCTCTCCCAGAATGACAGTCATCCATAAAAGTTTAAACCTAAGCCTCAACCTTAAAATGAATTAGAACTGATATTGACAACCAGGCCCTGTGTCCAATCCACGTTCCTAAATCTTGCAGAAAGGGAAGGGTGGGCAGCATGTGATTTCATCAAACCCCGTAGTTGTTCCAGCAATCATGTCTATATATTGTATTTGGCGTTAAGACAACCAGCCTTCAGCTTATGGTTTTTATAATCTGCACGTGTTTGTTTACCAGTTGGCTGATATTGAAGCGGTGGGGGGGGGGGGGAGAACCGTGGGCAAACATTTGGATGGAAACACGGCTCGCTGGCATGTCCTAGAATTCTGGATGTAGCGAGCACATTTGTGCATGTTTCAGCAGTGTGCAGTTAAAGAGAGTTGGAACATGTAAATGCAGCAATGGAAAGACCACCCACTGTGATGAGTGTTTAATTGCTGGTGACTCTTTGCTCCTTGCACCGGCAGGACTGCTTCACAGTGGAAGGGGAGGACCTGAAGCACGACTTTGAGCGCTTGCAGCTGGCCATGGAGATGGTGGGCTTCCTGCCGGCCACCAGAAAACGGTGAGTCCGAAGCGTCCGAGCGCGCTCTGCATTCACACACGTGTCTCTTGCCGGTCCTGTCTGCCCTCTCACGTACACGAGACTGCTTTTACAATAAAAACGTTAACTGTAAGCCCCAAAATGTCGCCGTGTCCTCTTCCTCAATAAATGATTCTGTATATTCATTTGTGTTTTTGTTCTCGCAGGATCTTCTCTTTATTGTCAGCCATACTTCATTTAGGAAACATTAAATATAAGAAGAAGACTTATCGAGATGACTCCATCGACATCTGCAACCCCGAGGTTCTGCCCATCGTCTCAGAGCTGCTGGAGGTAAAAAGAAAGAAAGCCATTCATTATCTTATGCCTAATCAATCAATCTATCACTGGACATGTACTCACTCACACAGACTGATATATATATATATATATATATATATATATATATATATATATATATAATTATATAGGGGGATATGTGTATATATATATGGCAATTTGGACTAAGAACTTAAAGTAAACCCACATGGACATGGGGAGAACATGAAAACTCCACCCAGATTGGGATTTGAACCTGCATTTCCAGTGCTGAGAGGTGGCTGTGCTGACCACTACACCACCAGCCACCCAAATAAAAAAAATAATTTGCCAAAATAGAAATGAAATAAAATAGGTTTGAATGTTTGACACATAAATAAATATCTTTTGTGGTAAATGGCCTCATTCCCGCGGTGCTGCTGACTCGAACCCGTCCTGCAGGCTGAATCACATCGTAACATTGGGAGCCAGCAGCAGGTCCCCTGTCAGCACTAAGCCGAGGCTGCCGTTTCTTTTATAGCTGACGCTGTAATGGAAAGCTGTCAGTAAAAGCCTGAACGCGCTCCATGCGCTGGTTTCAGTCGGAAGCTTTACGCTGAGTGCCGCTGACAGCCTCGGGGGCCGGACCGGCGGCGGCGCCACGTTCAGACTCTGTGTACTTTTACTCAAAGAGAAGCAGAAAAGCGTAAAAATAATAACATCGGCGTGTTTAACGAACTGCCTGATCTGATGATGCTGTTTGTAATGACATGTGACCTCGAGTGAGCTTTTGACTTTTACTCAGCCGGGTTTCTAACTGGAATAATCCACAGCAGATTAAGATTCCGATTTTATGTGAATTTTTTTTTAATATTATTAAAGCTGAATCTTATTCTTTGGCCATGAAGTGCACAAAGTCTTTGTATCGGGGCTGTTGTAGGTTTGTGGTTAAGGAACCAGCATCAGTTCCTTAAGTTTTACGGCTGAAGTGCCCTTGAGCAAGGCATCTAACCCCAGTTGCTCCCTGGGTTAAATGTGTAGGACGCTCTCCTCTGTGTGTAAGTGCAGTCTGCATAATGGATCCTTTCCTCACTTCTTTTGATCAGATTATAGGATATTGAGCAGTGATTTTCGTCCAGTCTCACCGGTCTGGATGTTTAAACCTGTAATCTGAGTTGAGTGTGAGAGCGGTAAGCAGATCTGTGCTGCTGATATCTTTTCACAGAAATGTTTTTCTGCTGTATGGCCTTTCGTTCGTCGTCATATCTCCGTGTCTCTTGCCCCGCGGTGCAAACATCTCGGCTGTCTCAGGTCTCACATGGAGCTGAGCTGGAGAGAAAGACTGATGATGCTGCAGCTGTGTTTTAATGCATGTGGAATAGAATGTATGAGATGAGCTGCTTCATGCTTCATTCCTTCGTATTTATTCATTTTAGGTAAAAGAAGAGATGCTCTTTGAAGCGCTGACGACCAGGAAGACCGTAACCGTGGGAGAGAGACTCGTCGTGCCCTACAAGCTAGCCGAGGTGAGACGGTTTGAACGACAGTTACAAAAATTACGGTGTGTATTCTGTTCACGGTGCATTACATATTTCAATGATGGATCCCAAAATCTGATTGGCCGAGCTGTTGCATAATCACAGGTTGTCTCACCCCGGTTAAGCGCTCATCAAAACCTATTGGATTCGGTTTATTTATCTTCCGCTTTGTCCTCTATTAGGGTCGCGGTGAGGCTCCCCATGCCCATCCAGGGGAGAACGTTTCGGGCGCTGGGCATATAGACCCAGGACAGGACACCAATCTATCACTGGGCACACACACTCACTCACACAGACACACACGCATACACACTCTATATGGGGCAATTTGGAGAACTCAATTGACATGATCCATGTTTTTGGACTGTGGGAGGAAACCGGAGAACCCGGAGGAAACCCACGCGGACACGGGGAGAACATGGAAACTCCACCCAGATGGGAATTCAAACTGGCCATTCTTAGCGCTGAGAGGAGAACATGCTAACCACTAAGCCACCGTGCCGCCGATTCAGTTAATTTCCTTTAAAAAAAAAAGTCTTGTTGGTTTTTTGTGGGTGGGATTCTTATCTCACTTGTTGCTTGTATCCGTGACCTTGCCGTTTAGCCTTTAAGTAGCTTAGCAACAACTCTAACTCGTAACGATTGACATTGTATCTTGTGTATGAGAAAATGTAGCTGTGTTCTTCTTCGTTTTGCCTCACGTGTTAATCTGCTCGGACAAACCCAGCACCGCTCTCTTAATTCGGAACGTTAATGCTTTCTGCCGAACGCTCCGATGCAACCGGACCTCGGCTTTTCCGTCACAGCTGCCGTGAGAGGGCCGCGTGAGAGGGCCGCGGAGTCCTGGCAGCTGCAGAGGTATTTAATAAACCATTATTCCTGCTGCCGCGGTTCCTCATCCCTGACGGCCCGCCCATCGAGACCCTCTGGTTCTATGACACGCCCTCTTTATGGAACAAACGCGGTGCGCGGACTTTCAGAAGGCAGTTGCTCGGGGGTCAGTGGAATGCAACAGAGCAGCTTCCTGCCGTCAGTGAGTGACACGTCTCGAAGACGGCTAATCTAAACTACGATTAAGGAATGCTTATACAAGGGCAACATTCCCTTGAAATGCACTGCATACTGGGCAGGAACGCAAATGTCAACACAGAACGGCTATGAATTGTGTAAAAGGTCACGCTTGCCATTGTTTGACGCGTTGGGTTCACAATGTTCTTAACTCTGTTACTGTGTAACTGCGCTTCTTAAAATGCGAATGCATTAACTCGTGGAAATTCCAGAAGCAGTCAGACTTCTTTGCTCCGCGTTGAAGCTTTTACAGGTCGCCTTACGTCCTGTAATGTCTGCAGTTCTCGGACTGAAACGGAGTTCAATCTTGCAGGATTTGTCAAAATGCAAAATCAATGAGACAGAAATGACACGGGGGCAAACATGGCGGTGTGGTGGGTAGCATGTTCGCCTCTCAGTGCTGATGATCCAGGTTTAAATCCCGATGTTGTTCTCTGGCTTGTCCACAGTCCAAAGACATGCATTCAAGGTCAACTGACTGCTCTAAATTGCCCCTATATAGTGAATGTGTGTGTGTGTGTGTCGACCATCGTCTGTTCCTCGCCCGCCGTGTCTCCTGCCTCAGTAATATGTTGGCATCCTATTACTTTTGTCCATGTGGTGCATAAACCACCGTCTTCGACCTCCCCGAATGTAAACTGCAACGTTTCTGCTTCCTCGAGTTATTTAGGATGTCACTGATTCTCAGTTCTGCTGGATGAACCTCAGTTAAAGCTTCGAGGCGGAGATTTGTTTCAACGAGAGTTCAACCAATTTTCATTACTGCTGGTTTTCAAAACAAACAAAACCCGCGACGTGCCGAGCCATTCCAGCTGATTCGCTTCCAACCATCCGCACTCTTACCCACCACGTCTCTCATGGCTGGCTGCCTCGCTGCTGCTTTTCATTTGCCTGTGGGTTCCTTCGCTCACGTTCCGTCAGGATCCTGCCGTTAAACCTGTTTAACAGTCCAGAATCAAAACCAACACCGAGGCTGTCTGTCCTAAGTTCTTTATGTGTGGCCATCAAGAGAATCAACTTCAATGCTTTCTTTGAAGTATTTAATTAATTCATCATGAATATCAATCTGTTTTCTATACTGCATGTTTGGAGACGCCTTATAATCCCTGTTCTAATTCAGGGTTCATTCAGTCGCAGATGATGATGAACATCAGTATTCGTCCATTAACACGTGAGCCAAAACATTAAAGCTCATCAACCTGGTTGGAAAATGATAAGCAGGCCCCGGTGTGTATCTTCGGGATGAGGGGGTCGTAACGCACCCCATTCACTCTGATGTTGATTGTGGATTCTTTCTCAGGCCGGAACGGTGCGAGACTCCATGGCTAAGTCTCTGTACAGCGCGCTGTTCGACTGGATCGTGTTCAGGATCAATCACGCCCTGCTGAACAATAGAGACCTGGAGGAGTCGGTCAAGGTGAGTGAGTCTATTAAATAATAAAGCCAGATAAGGGAGGGAGTCGAGGGGCCAACGAGTCACAGGGACCCCAGCATGCACCCAGCTGAATACATTCATCACAGAGAATTAAATAAACGTATTTAGTTCACATTAATGTTTTTTCCCCACTAATGACATAACGGCCGTCCTCCTCAGATCTTATCCATCGGGGTTCTCGACATCTTCGGTTTTGAAGACTATGAGAACAACAGTTTCGAGCAGTTCTGCATCAACTTTGCCAACGAGAGGCTTCAGCATTACTTCAACCAGCACATCTTCAAACTGGAGCAGGTATGAAGGAGCTGACTGCCGCGTCGTCCTCGGCTCAGCATTGCTCGTGTAATAACACATTTATTCTCTGTGGTTACGGCTCCAGTTGTTTTGACTGCACACAGCTCGGATGGACGGTCTATACTTTAGTTGGATTAATAGTCTGGCGGTGTTGTGTGTAGTCTATCAGATGTGAAGTCCAGTTTAATGTTCTGTGGGGTTATTAGAACATCAGTTAAACTGGAGATAAACATTTTAGTGTGTGTATATTAAATCTATCTATAGTGTGATGTCACTTTGCTTCTGAGTTTAGAATTAAATATGATGTTGAGGGTCGTCGGGGGTGTGTGTGTGTGTGTGTGTGTGTCTGCGCACATATTCACATCTGTGTGTACACATCTTGTTTTGTGTTTGTGTTTATGTTCTGTTTGTCTGCCTTATGCGTGTGTGTGTGTGATACATTACAGATTTGTCCAGGGGTTGCTCTTCCTTTTCATGAGTTCCGTTCCGGTTGATGATGGGATTAATTTCAGTAGAACGTGGCATTGTGTATCATGTGATATATATTGATAGGTTGTCTGTGTGCTCTGTAATTAAAGCTCAATACGTCCAACGGTCTGTTCCTCTGAGGGACGTGTGTGTCGGTGATCGTCTGAATGGCCTGTCTGTACGCTGCAGCAGTAACCTCAGCGGTCCGTTATTACTTTAGTAATAATGCAGTCTTTATTGAATGAGCTGGTGTTTGGTGGTTCATCATTACAGGACCCGTTCTAGTTAATAACCCCAGTTTAACAACTAAATGAACAAAGAACAAAGGGACGTTACCGAATGAAGTGCACTATTGTAGCTTCACGTAGCAACATCCGTCTGCTCCACAGGACTGTTTACCTGTTTTAACTCCAGCCCCCACAATTCATCAGTGTAATCACAGCTTGTCAGAGTGAAGCCTTTGTGACTCACCTTTGAAACCAGTGTTGGTTTAGAAATGGTTTGTTTGGTTTGGGGTTTTATTAAGTCCCTAATGATACCCCCTCTGACAGCAGCCCCGCAGATTAATTCCTACTGAGATGCTCAGGAGTTTGATCCCTTCATGTTCTTCTGATGGGCTACTAAATAATTAAAACATATTAAAACCAATTTTACTATGTTTTTTGTGGTAGCCTATCTGCCTTAAGACTAATAAAGTATCTAAAACATTCATTCATTCATTATCTTCTGCTTTATCCTCTATTAGGGTCGCGGGGGGGGTTTGCCATGCCCATCCAGGGGAGAACATTTTGGGCGCTGGGCAGATAGACCCAGGACAGGGCGCCAATCTATCGTTGTACACACACTCACTCACACAGACACACTCTATATGGGGCAATTTGGAGAACTCAATTGACTTGATCCACGTTTTTGGACTGTGGGAGGAAACCGGAGAACCCGGAGGAAACCCACGCAGACACAGGGAGAACATGGAAACTCCACCCAGATGGGGATTCGAACCGTGAATCCCTAGCGCTGAGAGGAGAACATGCTAACCACTAAGCCACCGTGCCCGTATCTAAAACAAACACTAATTAATAATAAATCGGACACTGAGTGTAGGAACAAGGAGGTGCATCTGATGGAGTGATCAGGTCACATGACGTCCACCTCAATTTGATCCAAACTGAATTCCCAAAGTTCTAAAAACCGTGGAATTTGACCAGAGGCTCTCGAGCTTTGGGTTAAAGTCTGCGTATAATCATCTGGCTTTGGTAAAGCGCTTATCTTTTCTTTTGAGCTCGGGTTTTATTTAAGCTCTAATTGAATCCTTCATGGCTCGTAAACCTTTATCATGTACAGCGTGTGCTGGAGGCTGTTCTCTCCACCATCTCAGGACAACACAATTTCCTGTTACATTTATTCATTTACGGACCCCGTGGAACGAATCCACACGGATGTAGCTCGGCACGTCCGTGAGTTACTGCCCCACCGTGAACTCTATGCTGCCTCACCGTTGAGTTCTGCACTTTATGGGGCTCACCTGCTGCATCTGTGCACATTGTGTATAAATGATGAGCGACTGTAGTTCCTCTGTTGAGCACAGGGGGCAGCACAAGGTCTCATTTATTGCATCTTGAATGTTTGTAGTTGGGAAAGCCTTTTACATTCATTTAAATGGGGTGATAATTCTGCCAGGTTCCTCAGAAATTTTCTGGTGCTGGGCAGACACACCCAGGACAGGGTACCAATCCATTGCTGGGCTTACACACACACACACACACACACACACACACACTCGCTCACTATATATATATATATATATATATATATATATATATATATATATATATATACATACATATATAGGGGCAATTTAAAGGGCAATTTACATTGAATCCCTGCTTTTTGCACTGTGGGATGAAACTGGAGAACCCGGAGATAACCCACATGGACACAGGGAGAACATGCAAGCTCCTCCCAGATCGGGATTCGAACTTGGGCCCCCTAGTGCTGAGAGGCGAACATGCTAATCACCACACCACCCTGCCGCCTTTTCAGTTGATTAAACTCTTGCGTTTAATGTTAATTGAATTAATAATACAATATAAATAATATATTCACGTTCTGCAGCCCCAATCATCCACAGTCTCCCTCCCCATGTCTGTGTCTTATATTTACACCTTTCAGTTTACAGCATTTTAAATCCTCGTTAGTCCCAGGTGCATGGCGTCTGGTCGTTATGGCGTGAGCTCTAATAAACCGTTGTTTCAGATTTTCAGTGATCCGTGTCGTGAAAGTCCTCAGATCCTCTGTATACAGTTGGTTTCCTAAACATTCTGCATCCTTCATGGTCCGTAATGCATTCTTGACTGTAATCTGAAGTGATGTTGAGTCTCTCGCGCTGCTCTGGAGACTTTCGAGTGGATCTTTTAGACAGCTGAAGTGTGTTCTGTTCCCTTAAGTGCCGCACCAGATCTGCTTCGCTTCATTGATTGAGTCCATTATTTCATCAAAGCGTAGAAACGGACACCGGGTTTCTGCAGCGGCTCGTCTGATTGGATACGATTACAGCAGAGCGCGAGTCTAATGGCTTCTGGTGCAAAGACAGTTCCAGGATTCCGTGATGGAGAACTTTATTACATTGTAAGACTTTTTCTCCCCAAAAATCTGCTCAAGTCCAGTCACATTTACTCAACCCAATAATTGACGACTGATGATTTCGGTCAGTGTTTGATGTCTGGTTTTCTGAGCAACATCCACTTCATGACACTGACACTTGATGAGTCCCTCTCATCCGATCTCTGTGTCCAATCTCACAAATGCCGTTTAGATAAATAGGAAACTATTCTCACAGACTCCAATATCCTTATGGCTGCAGAGAGAGAGCACCAGGTTTGAATGGTCCATAGTGTATGTGGTCATAAGTATACAGACACTCATCTTCCACTATGATCAACATGGTGAGTGCAGGATGAGCCCCGGACTCTCGGGGTCTAGCGGAGTCGAAAGTTGTCCGCGCTCTATGCAAATGCACTGAAACTTTTAGTGGAAGCAGTAAAAGAAATAATCTTGCTCTGAATAGCAGGTACTCAATTCCAAGCTGGGAAATCCTGCCTGTGCTTTAAGTACGCCTGGCACGCATGCCATCTGAGGACCATAAATCCAACCACAGCAGAGTGGCTCTTGGAAAAGGCAGACACACCGCACACGCTCTCATTATACCATTAATGGCAGTTTTTTTTTTCTTCCTCTAAGCCATTTACGGCCATGCCATAAATGGACTTTATTTGCTTTCCTCGGGAGGCTGTTTGGGTTCATTCCTCTTGTCAGACGAAGAAAAGAATGTGTGAAAAAGTTCTCCTGAGTCCAGATCTGTGCCTCTGGTTATTTACTACTGAATCCAAAGTTCTTTATGTTGACTGTGTGTGTGTGTGTGTGTGTGTGTGTGTGTGTGTGTACACAAGACACATCTTTTTTTGTGCTTCCCTTAAAGATGGACTTTGTAGTTCTACAATTCCAGACTGTAGTCCATCTGTTTGTGTTCTACATTACATACTGTGTACTCTGGTCTAATGGTCAGGACCCTAATAGTAGCACCACAGAACAGGGATTATTTGGTGGGTGCTATATTCCTATCCCAGCAGTGTCACTGAGGTGTTTAAATGCTGAACTAAACCCCCTCACCACATCAGGGTCACTGCAGAACTGACAAACAATCCACCACCCAAATGATACCTGTTCTGTGATGCTCCTGACCAACAGAGAACAGAGAACCAACAGGGTTGTACGCCTCATCCTTCATTCCTGCTCAGAGAATGTTTTATTAAAACATGGAGATGGGATTGGTGTTAGCTGGTCGGTGCTCTTGGTGTTCTAAGCATCGTGTTTGGAGATGAGTTGTGTGTCGGAGACATAACACTGATTTCATTTACATTCTCTAAAGTCTTAAGAAATGATTATTTAAAAAAAAAAAGCTGTAAATGTTAAGAATTCCTCTCATTTTTTGAAACCACAAGCGCCGTGGTAAGATGCGAGAACATTTCTTCAGTGCTGGCGATGAAAAGACCCGAGAACCTTTCTTTGGCTGGTTGCTCTGGCTACCGTCCAGAGATGAAAGGAATTCCTGGGTTTGGGTGGATTTTTATTGGAAAGCGGATTTCAGCGTAAAAACGTTGATTTCCTTTAAATATCCAGCGCGTGTGTCAGCGACGCCGTGGGGACCCGGTGGGGAATTCTGCACGCAGGGCTTTGGGTTTGATCCGATCCCGAGTTGGTTCCGTCGGACGTTCTGTTTGGTTCCTTCGTGACGTTTGAGGCGCTGACCGTGTGTTTGTTGTTTTGTCTCTCCCCCTCAGGAAGAATACAGGGCAGAGGGGATCACCTGGCATAACATAGATTACATCGACAACACCGGCTGCATCCACCTCATCAGCAAGAAACCCACCGCACTGCTCCACCTACTGGACGAGGAGTGCAAGTGAGTCCTGCCAGGCGGTCATGCGCTCCAGCTCATCTGGCTCCGTGGAAAACCGGAGCCAGATCTCTGTACTGAACGTTTAATTAGCATTGAAGAATTTTACCTCCGACTTTATAAAACACAAACGGACGATTTTAAAGTCTTTAAAAATAGAGAAGAATGTTCTTTGATCACGAAAATCTGCTCTGGCTTAAAATAGCTGGAAAGCGGACACCCTGGATCGGTGCTTTTCATAGCTGAACTCTCGTGGCACGTTCTTCCTTTTCCTGTAGCCGTTCCTCTCCGTTAAAGCGCTGCCAGCAGCTCGCTCGCTCGCTCGCTCTCCCTTCGGGCTAAAGGAAGTGGACGTGTTGATCATATCCTCCTGCCACGGCCCCAGATCGGCCTTTTCTTATTAAATCTGTGAGATGATAAAACCCAGGCACGGACGACCCTTTAGAGGATTTATTATTTAAATACGGGTGGCTTAGTGGTTAGCACGTTCGCCTCTCAGCGCTGGGGATTCCCGGTTCGATCCCCATCTGGGTGGAGTTTCCATGTTCTCCCCGTGTTTGCGTGGGTTTCCTCCGGGTTCTCCGGTTTTCTCCCACAGTCCAAAAACATGGATCAAGTTAATTGAATTCTCCAAATTTCCCCATATAGAGTGTGTCTGTGTGAGTGAGTGTGTGCCCAGCGATGGATTGGCGCCCTGTCCTGGGTCTATCTGCCCAGCGCCCGAGACGTTCTCCCCTGGATGGGCATGGGGAACCCCACCGCGACCCTAATAGAGGATAAGCGGGAGATAATGAATAAATGAATTATTTAAATACGAATATGCTAATTTCACTCTCTCTACTTTGCAATAGATTTATCTTCATCTATTTAATCATTGTTATGTTTAATACAGATGCACTTTGTAATACTTTGTAATTCTACAGTGTTGCTTTGGTGAGGCGGGCGTCGCGTTCGATGATCCAGTTTCGAATCCTAATCTGGGTGTTTTCCATGTTCTCGATGTGTCAGCGTGGGTTTACTCTCACAGTCCAAAAAAACATGAATTCAAGGACAATTGGCTGCTCTAAATTGCCCCTATGTAATGTGTGAGTGACTGTATGCCCAGAGAAAATTGGCATCCTGTCCTTGGGGTGAGGGTGGGAGGGGTATCTGCCCAGTGTCCAGACTGTTCACCCCTCTATTGGCATGTGGAACCCCAACCCCACGACCACAGTACAGGATTAAGCAAAAGATAATGGATGGGTGGATGATTTTTGGCACTGCAGTGAAGTTTAAAATACTGTAACCATTTTCCCAACACACACACCTCCACCAGATCAGTGTCACTGCAATATTGAGAATCACCCACCACCCACATGATACCAGCTCTGTGTTCTATTGTTCCATAAAAAACAGTCCTGGTGTCTTCTTTCTGTTCTTTAAAGCTGCATGTCGACTTGTGAAGGAATCGTGGGTTTGAATGGAAGCATGTCTGTTCCACGAGACCTGCATTTAAAATAATAATCACAGCTTCTGGAATCTGTGTCGAGGTTCTCCCACCGCCACATATCTGTTCCAAAGTTCCACCGCTGCAGCTCCATTGATTTATGTTATTGTAAATGATGAGATAATTACATACCAGCTGTATAATTACATACCCCACGTTCCTAAAGCTCCTCTATCGGCTCCGAGGCGCATGACGGTTCACTCGGACTCGGGTTCTGTATTCGGAGTCCGCTCTCGTTCTGACCCGCCGCGTTCCCCTAAGCTCATGTACGTCCATCCTGTCTGATCCCGCAGCTTCCCGCAGGCCACCAACCAGACCTTGCTGGACAAGTTCAAGCGACAGCACGAGGGGAACAACTACATCGAGTTTCCTGCCGTCATGGAGCCGGCTTTCATCATTAAACACTACGCTGGGAAGGTCAAGTACGGCGTGAAGGTGAGAGCTGAGCTCATTATTACTGCTTTAAACCGCATGCTGATTCCCCCCCCCCCCCTCTCAGTGATTCACACAGCTGCTGATGTCATTAAGTAAAGAAAACCCTCAGGCAGCATAATTACACAGTAGCACTTTAGTTTTTATTAAAAAGACATTTATTTATTTTCATAACTAATTATCCTGATTTAAGCTTGAATCTGTGCCAACTGAATCCCAGCATATTCCATATATATATATATATATATATATATATATAAATTATTTATTTATTCATTTTTTTCGAACGAAACAGGAAACTTGCACGGACATGGGAAGAACATGCAAATTCCACACAGAAAGGAAGTTGTCCACTACCAATGAAACACTACTCAAATTATACCTGTTCTCTGATGGTCCTGACTTTGGTTCTGAGAAGGTCTTTTACTCAATAATTGATGGTTTATACTCTAGCAACATGGAAGCCAAAAGTCCAACCTTAAAAAACCTAGTTCAAACTTTGGGTGAGTTAATGGAGGCCCTTTGTTTTTTCTTCATTCAGGACTTTAGGGAGAAGAACACAGACCACATGCGGCCGGACATCGTGGCTCTGCTGAAGAGCAGCAAGAACGCGTTTATCTGCAGCTTGATCGGCATCGACCCGGTGGCCACGTTCCGCTGGGCCGTGCTGCGGGCTTACTGTCGAGCCGTGGTGGCTTTCCGGAAGGCGGGACGCCGACACACAGAGAAGAAAAGTGGTGAGTGTTACGGCAGGACAGAACCGACAGTGCTGAGGTTGTCGTGATTAAAGAATATTTAGGTCTTATTTATTTATCAGAATATCATAACGTTCAGTATATCAGTTCTGACTCATGGTGAGTACTCTGGATCTCTGTGTTAAAATAAAATCCACGAGTCCCACACATCATGCTTTCCACTGTGTAAATGTTAATGCTGGCGGTTATTGTTGTGTTTCTTTGTCTGCGTTTGTGGTTTTTAAAGATCTAGTGTGTAGCAGCTCAGCTTCTGCATCTGCTCAGCTTCCTTGCTCCTCATATATTTCATGCTCGCTTAGAGGTTTAGCAGCTTCTCCCTCTGACTGCTGCAGGTTGAGGTGCTACAGTAGCAACGAGGACACGTCGCATTCATTTAATGCCCCCCCCCACACACCACCACACCACCACCACCACCACCATCACCACCACCACCATCATGACTATTATAAGATTAAAAAATCAAGATGAGATGAGATTACATTCAACATGCTGATGTCGAGATCAACCATCATTCACCTGGTGTAAAGTCAGGCCTATCCCATTACTAAATATATTTATATACATACACACACAGTGGTGCAGCACACCACAGCAAAAAGGTCCAGGGTTCGATTCCCTGTTTGGCCGATGAGTAAATCAGAGCTACCACTCTGTGTGAGTGTGTGATGATTTTACATGGGCAGCTTTGATTGCTCATCCAAAGAGCTCTCTCAGTTCTATTAAAATCACAAAGCCGCAGCATGCCCTCCTGACTGAGTCAGACGAATGAGCGTAATAATGACCGGTGACATCATTTACAGTGAGACGGCAGAGAGGAAGGTGAGTGTACCTCTGAGGGGAAGCTCGGCGGGTGAGGGACGTAGGCAGGTACATGACGATGCTTTAAAGGGGAATCTCTAGTATATTGCACAGCTTGTTTCTTTTTGTATAACTGGCTCTTCCTCTCTCTTCTCTTTCTTTTGTGTCTCTCTCTCTCTCTCTCTGTGCTTTTCAAGGGCATGATGCTGCTGCTCCATGTGCAGTTTTGAAAAGTGTGGATAGTTTTAGCTTTCTGCATCACCCTGTGCATCAGAGAAGCTTAGAGATCCTGCAGAGGTGCAAAGAGGAGAAGTACAGTAAGGCTGCTTATACACTCTCTGCTCTGCTTATTTCGAGCACACGGGCACGAGGCAGTCGAGGGGCAGCAACCATGAAAATATATGATATTTGTCATTATGTAAGTCCTGATCAGACCCAAAAATACCTAATATCAATATAAGTAATCTCCACTGATGATAAACTGGTATTAAACATTACATCACGTAAAGATTCATAATCAGGACCTGAGCTGCTTATTAGCAATAAAATAATAATAATAAATAATTTAATAATAAAAAATATATATTTTTAAGGCTATAATTGGACCAGTCTAGTTTATCTGATTCTCATTCGTGCTCTAGTAAACGAAACCAGACCTGGCATTTAGAGATGATCTATTATTTTTTTTTAAATGTTTATCCGGCTGCTTCCCCTCTTCCGGTCTCAGCCCAATGGTCCAGCACCTGTCTTTGTGTAAGTGTGCGTTCTTGCATGATGTCAGACAAGTCATCCATGCCAACATGTGTCATTTACTAGTGTGTGTGTGTGTTCAGCACTGCCAGCAAGCTCATCCAACAGCATGGTGTTAACCACTCAGCCCAGCAGTCCATCTCAAAGACAGGGTATGATCTCCCCTCTTTTACTTGTTAAAAGCTTCCAGTCCTTCATTATCGCAACATCCTGCCCCACTGACATCATACACATTGCTTCAGGTGCTTAAAGGTTAAAAAACAGAGATGCATTAACATGGGATCTATCAGGATGTGCTCGTCTCTGAGCCCCCCCTTTTGAATGTTGAAGAAAAAATGCAACGGCAGAGGGATTGTTCAGATGAGGCCGGGGTCCAAGCATCTGTCATTTTAAAAACAGTTGTGAGGCTGGAAGGTTGAAACTCGAGAGCAAACCGAATCTTACAGCTGCACACCAGGAAGGATAAGGTTTTTTTTTTTTGTTTTTTTTGTTCTGAGATTCGAAACAAAGTTTCAATTGTATCTCGAAAGCTGCTGCTTTTCTAATTTAACCGGAGAGCAGAACGCCTCGCCTCGTTCTCACCTGACTGACGGACACAGTGGACTCCAGTTTCAATAGGGCTGTTACGTCATATCACTTAAACACATGCGTTTATCCCTTTTTTAAATTTTTTTTTTTATCTCCGCCGGCCAAAAATGTGTCCTTTGTAGTTGTAGGTTGATGCTTAGTTTTACAGACTCGCTTTAACCTCAGTGAAACTGCTTTAATACGAAATGAAATGTCAGGTCGTCTTAATCCAGACCAACACAAGCGCTCACTGTACCCCTCTCTTATTTGGTAACGGGGGTGTGGGTCAGCAGTGTGATGAGCTGGTGCCTTGGACATTAATTTGTTGTTGTAATTAATGTTTTTATAATCAGGTCATTTTTAGGTCATGTTGTTGTCATGCTGCGATCTCATTCAACACCATCATCTTTAACCCACTCAGCTTCACATCTACATTCATTTTATTGTCCTCCGTCACCCGCTGACCTTCTCCTCAGCTTGTTGCCATGTTTGTTAAATGTCTTCCGATTCCTCCACCTCATTTCTTTATGTTGTGTTCATTAGGTGTGAGCAGAAGACGACCCCTCACAGATCTGCAGGGCAGCAACAACGAGCTCTCCACAAGGTAAGAACACCCCGCCGATGGACAGGTTCTGTGCAGGTTGTCACCTATTCACACAGGAGAGCATTAGGTCAGACACCGATGTTGAGGGTCTTGTTGCCATCTCTGTTCTAGTTATTTCAAGCAGTTGAAAGGGTTAAAATCAAGCAGGACTCTGTGTGAGTCAGTCACAACGTACAATAAACCCTGCCAGGACCTTTTCTTGTGCTCTGAAGCAGAAAATGGCCTTCCCCAAACTGGTCCCAAACAAATCTGCAAGTATACAGTTGATGATGCATGGCCAGGCATTATTATTATCTTCATTAATTTAACGATGAAGACGGTTTTGTGTATATAGTGAGATCCCTGCTGACAAGATGGTGAAAATAAAGCAGTCAGCAAGCAAACAACAGCAAATTTTTAGACAGCAGAGGGAGGGGGCGTGCTGACGCTCATTGTGGACCTCTTTAAATAAGATTTAATTCTTACAGCAGTTGCTTCAGAACCTCCAGCCTCAAGTGTAAACTACGGCAGGATTCGGGGGAAAAAGAAAAATCTCTCCTCAGATTATTAAACACAGAATATGATCTGTAATCAATCATTTCTGTACTGTGAGAAATGAAGCTTGTTCCACAGTCCCTAGCACTTCTTCTGGTCTTGTCATGGGTCTTTAAGGCTGTGCGGTGGGCGCACCGTGACCCTGAGGATTACCTCCTCCTCTTCATACCTTCTCGATGACTCCGCGGCCCACGGATGGGCTCCCGTGTCTTCAGCCCGTGGCCAACAACGGCTCTTTTGTTTTCCCATAATGTGATTTCTAAGTGAGCTCGAAGCACCGCACAGCTGCTTCCTGTGGCGCACTTCTTCAGAGCCTCGATCTGTGAGGACACTCACACACGCCGCCGTGTTATCCCCCGATCGGCGGGCCACACTGCGTTCTGAATCACTCCCGCTCTTTCCGAGCTGAACTGAGCCGGATTCGTTCTCGGACGGGCCTCCCGGGGCATCTGCTTCTGATAAAAGACGCTTAACGCGGGCCAGATTCACTGAGCCTGAAACTATTCAGCCCTGTGCACACAAAATAAAGATGCTTAATTGAATGCAGGTCTCGTTCATTGATGGTTTCTTCAGTCACTTTAGAATGAAAACGCCGTAACAATGCGACGGCTGTTCCCCCACAAATAGCATTAGCAACTGTGTGCATGATCTGCTTTCTGCTATCCTCCGGCACACCCATAAAATACCCGGAATGTTTTGTTTTGGGGGGATTTGTCGGTGTCGTAAGCAGAAATGGCTGTCTGCTTCCAGTATTTATAGATCCAGGCCGCTCCGCCGTCTCGGAGGAAAGCTAACTTATTTACATAAGGACGTTCGGTTCATAACACTTAATGGATCTGCTATTATTTACAGTCCCAGTGCTCAGCAGGTTCATGCATGCCAGATGTTTGAATCCGCCAGAAGTTCTGGACAGGCTATTATTGGTTTCATAATGCAACTGGGCCTGGCCCCGGGCCCTGGACCTCGCATTTTTTTGCTCCTCGGCATGGAGATAAACGTGCGGAGCCTGCTGCGTGGAAAACACCGAGAATTCTCCCTGATTTCTTCAGTCTGGAGTCTCATGCTTGTCTTTACTTTTGTTTAAATACATCAGCGATCCAGCACATTGACTAATCACAGAAAAATCAAACAGGTTTCATAAGATGGGTGAACAGAGCGACCCAACAGAGGGAGGTCTCGGAACTCCAGGTGCTCAATGTACCGCGAAAATAAAGACGAGCTGATGAAGTGGGGCTCAAGTTGAACCTTCATCCGCGTGCTAATGAGTCAAAATGTTAAAACCAGCTGTGAAACAGACTAATGAGCCCAAATGTGTGCTGCATTAACATCCCATCACATTCTTATTAATAATCCAGTCCACAGAGTGCGGAGGAGACGCCTGAATGCCAAACCATAGAAAATATAGGAATCTGTCAGAGCGGTTTTCCGGTAACGTTCAGAGCGGCGTTATTTCACTTCGTTAACTGAACACAGCTCTCCTAACGTATAAATCAGAGGTGGCGGGGGCCGTGGATGCCGTGGACAGAGTGACATCTGTACAGCCTGGTGCTGTGTGTGGTCAGCGAGGCAGATTTAATTTACACACTCGGCTGTGAAATAAGCTTCACAACAAGCAGAGCTCTGAATGCCGGACGAGATGGATGGGCTGAGCTCGCTCTTACACCGAGACAAAAACGTCTTCCAGTGAATCGTCCTTTCTTTTGTCTCCGTCTTCTCTGTCTCTTTGTTCGGCTTTAGTGGGTTTTGTTAAATGCGTTTGTGTGGGATTAGGGTTTAACCGTTTCCACCGCTGAATAGACGAGGAAGCTTCTGTTTGTTCAGTTGTACGGAGAAGCAAAATGCAGTGTGTAGAGTTTACTACCAGGTCCAGAGGTTTATGTAGTGGTCCAGCGTAGTGCGTTTAACGGTGGCGTGGCTGGACATTTATCACAGTGGTGGATCCTGAAGGTTAAAGGGTAACCATCATGTTGCCCAAACACTCCCACAATCCAAACACATGGCTTCAGGGTAAATTGACTTCCCTTAATTGCTCCATGTATATGAGCTTCCTCAGGATGAGATACGCCAAATCTCCTTATGCATTGATATCAAAATAAATGCCCCACCCTGCAGTTTAAATGCTGTAAAGTGTAATTGTATTAATTATAAGAGAAGAGCAGATGAGTTTGACTGTGTGGACTGTGTGTTTGCAGTATGTTATGGGAATCAGTCTGTTTTAGGGAGTGGTAGCTCAACGGTCAGGGTGTGTTGGGTTATCAATCTGAAGGTTGGGGGTTCAAATCCCAGGTCCACTGAAGTTATCAGTGTGGGTCCTTGAGCAAGACCCTTAACCCTCATTGCTCCAGGGATGTTGTGATGAACCCTGTGTTCACCTTGTAAGTCGCTTTGGATAAAAGCGTCGAATAAATGACCAAATGTAAATGTAAGTGAGTAAGTCCCCGACGTTCTAATACTTTTGTATCACCTCATGTTCCGTTCTCCGGGATGGCAGAAACGGTCGCTCTGGCAGACCGACCCGTCTCTCCTCCGCCGGTCTCCTTACAGATGAAGATGGAATCTTCATCAACTCCACCAGCAGCAAGCTCCTGGAGCGAGCGCATGGCATTCTGATGTAAGGCCTTTGCTTGTTCCTGCTCACTGTGGGTTCACATTTCACCGTCTGGTTTTAAATGTTCTCACGTCTGTCTTCTTTCGTTCCAAGGAGAAACAAACACTACAAGATGAAACCCAGTCTCCCAAAGGTATCTCTCTTATTGATTTGTTTTTTATTTATTACATTGCCCTTGTTATCATTAAGCTGCAGATCTGTACGTTCTACTCATGTTTGTGTTTTGCGATGCAGCATCTTCTGGATGTGAAGTCTTTACGGTACCTGAGTAACCTGACGCTGCACGATCGCATCACCAAGTCCCTGCTGCACCTCCACAAGAAGAAGAAGCCTCCGAGTATAAGCGCGCAGTTCCAGGTCAGTCTCCTGCGTGTGTTTCAGGGCGTGGCCTCGGGGTTCCGCCGAATGTGACCTCATGTCTGTGATCTCGTTTTATAACGTTTTCTATTTTTCAGTTTCTGTTTCCGTTCTGTTCATATGTTAATGTCGTCCTTATTTAAATCCACTGCATAACCACCCAACCTGCTCAGGACGGGGACGCCGCCAGCCCCGGACTGTTCCCCACACACACACACACCGATTATTCTCACGCTCCTCAAAAGAAAGTCGTAAACGCCCACGGCCGTCTGCGTCGCCGTCTCTGGCGTTAGGCCTGTACAAATGTGCTGATGACCTCACTTCCCACATCCTGTTGTGAGTCCGATTCGGAAGAAGAGAAAGTGAATTCCTGACAAATGGATGTTCCTTCTTCCTCTCTTGGTTCACACACATACACACACACACACACACTCTCTCACACACACACACACACACACTGTTTTTTTGCATTGTAGGGACCTAACATTCATCACCTAGTGACTTTCCCAAGCTTGAATTATGCATACTACCACCCCAACCTTAACCCTAACCTAACCATAACCATACCATGATTTTACTTTAAAACTAAACGAGTTGCATTGTGGAGACCAGCATGCGGTCCCCCACAATTTACACATGACGTTCTCACATGTCGTTTATACAAACCTGTATGAACAAAAACACACACTAACCTTGGCTAAGCTCGAGCATCCATATATTATTTTCCGCTTTATCCTCTATTAGGGTCGCGTGGGGTTCACTATGCCCACCATGGGGAGGTTGTTTTATGTGCTGGGCAGATACACCCAGGACAGGACGCCAATCTATTGCTGGACAGACACTCACACACACTCTATACGGGGGCAATTCGGAGCAGCCAGTTTACCTTGAATCCATGTTTTTTGGACTGAGAGAGGAAACCTACACCTACACAAGCTTCAGCCAGATCAGGATTGGAACCTCAGCACTGAGAGGCGCACATGCTGACCACTAATCCACCGTGCCGGCCCGGACTCCGGCCAGATACCACACACATGTGAATCCAAAGCACCAGCAGAGTTTCAAATCCGATCCACGTTCTGTTATACGGTGAAACACTGAGGTCTGTGAACAGTGATGTCTGACGGCTGGACGTTCTGTACTGTGTGTCTTTAGGCGTCTCTGAATAAACTAATGGAGACTCTCGACCAATCAGAGCCGTACTTCGTAAAGTGCATCCGATCCAATGCAGAGAAGGTACTTTTGGGTTTCAGTTCTTTTGTGTCTGTGTGTCTATAAAGGTATAAGAATTGTTTTTCTTTACGCGTTCGTTAGCTGCCCATGCGGTTCAGTGACACTCTGGTCTTGAGACAGCTTCGTTACACCGGCATGCTGGAAACCGTGCGCATCAGACAGTCAGGATACAGCATCAAATACTCCTTTCAGGTATTAAATCCCCACACACACACATTTCAACCTCCTCAGACAACTCCTCATTCACAATGAACATTATAAAGAACAGGACCATTAATCATTCTGTCTGAATATATTATTTATATGATCATATAAATATCGTTATCTGCCCTCTCTGTGTTGTAAACACACTGCACTGCTGACTGAGTGCCATGGAACTAATAACTAGCAGCTTTTATTACTAAATATCTGGCCGGTGTGCTCACTGACTGTCTGAACCATCACACAGTCTCTATTGTGCGTCATGAACCCCTTACATACAGAAAGCATCTGTCCTCATGTCCAGCCCCTGCAGTACTGACTGATGTCCACTCTGAATCCATGTGTTGTAAGTAAGACCTGATTGGTCCCGTTTGTTTTGTTTTCTCTGGTGTGTCAGGAGTTCACCCGGCACTTTCACGTGATGTTGCCCGAGGATCTAAAGTCCACACAGGAGGACATCAGGAACTACCTGAACCAGGTGGACCTGGCTCCTGACGGCTTTCAAGTCGGCCACAATATGGTAAGACTTCTTAATGCAGACAGACGATCTCTAGACGATGTTATTTGATGTTGCCGTACAGGTCTGCAGGATGAGCCGATTTCAGGTGTCACGTGACCGTCTCTCCTCTTCAGGTGTTCATGCGGGAGGCGACGCGTCAGAAGCTGCAGGACCTTCTGCATCAGGAGGTGCTGCGGAGGATCGTTAATCTCCAGCGCCGTTTCAGAGTCGTGCTCGAGCGCAAGAGCTTCCTCAGGATGAGATACGCCGCTTGCCTCATACAGGTACCGCACCCCCACGGCTCACAGCCATCAGCCCAACTGACCCTAACAATGTCCTTATGCATTGATATCAACGTAAATGCCCCCCCCCCTGCAGTTTAAATGCTGCAAAGTGTAAATGTTTTAATTATTAGAGAAGAGCAGATGATTTTGACTGTGTGTTTGCAGTATGTTATGGGAATCAGTCTGTTTTAGGGTGTGGTAGCTCGGTGGTTCGGGTGTTGGGTTATCAATCTGAAGGTTGGGGGTTCAAATCCCAGGTCCACTAAAGTTACCAGTGTGGGTCCTTGAGCAAGGCCCTTAACCCTCATTGCTTCAGGGATGTTGTGATGAACCCTGTGTTCACCTTGTAAGTCGCTTTGGATAAAAGCGTCTGCTAAATGATCAAATGTAAATGTTTTATTTAAGATACAAATGTCAGACCTGAGAAAATGAATTTACATATCTAAACATTTTAGTACTTAAAACACTTGGCATGAGAGCATTAAAGACATTAATGGTACAATAATTGTCTAAGAAATAATCACCATTATTATTCAAATATTAACTCAATCAATGAAAAGTTTATTATTTAAAGCAAACAGACATTTTATTAATTGTTATTAAAAAAAAGACAAATATTGCTGAATATTAACTCAAATTATTAAATTTTAAAGTAATATATATATATATATATATATATATATATATATATATATATATATATATATATATATATATATGTCCCTAAAGTGCATTATAAACATTTATGTTGACTCGTGTCCTGCTGCTGTTCCCATCTTTGTTTTGTTCTGAACGAGTTGCACCATTTTATTTAAATTTCTGGCTTTATGATACATATTTTTCTTACGTTCAGGCACTCTGACGATTAACTAATTGTGATGTTTTAAACCACGGTTAATTGCAAAGACGATTATTCGTCTCATCCCGAGTACACACGTCTGTGAGAGTCGCTTCTAACTGATTCACTTTCAAATCCAGTTCTGCATCAAACGAACTGAAAGCTCTGATTCTAATGTGACCTGGATACGTTTTCAGGCGTCGACGTGCTCGATTTGCTCCTTTTAATACAGAACTGGTGGAGAACCGGACAGAGGGATGGACAGTCGAGACGCGATCCTGATGTCCAGCAGAGGGCAGCTTTGTGCATCCAGTCAGCCTGGAGAGGATTCCAAGAGCGGCAGAGGTTCCTGGTGTGGAGGGAGTCAGCCTCGGTGATTCAGAGGAGCTGGAGGCTGTGCTGCTACAGACGCGCTCGCGCCGCTCTCACGATCCAGTCTGCGTGGAGATGCTACAGGGTCCGAGAGCGCTACCTACAGCTGCGACGCCTCGTCGTCCAGGTTCAGGCCTCGTGTAGAGGACATTTGGCAAGAGAAAGGTAAGCTACTGCTCTCCCTACAGAGGACTGCTTTGTTTGGGCAAAGTTGCTTAATAATACATGCTGGAGCTGAAAATAGCCTGGATCAGTCCAATCCATGAAGTAAGCTTGTTCATGCCTGCTTTTTATTGGTAGTCGGCCAATCAGCAATCTCCTTGTTCAATTCGTGCTCCAACTCTTAATAGCTAAGTAGGAGCAGGGTGTTTGGTGCGGTGCCTGCATCTGTAGAAAGGACATTTTCAGACCGGAACCTTGATCCATGTTTCTGAACGCAATTCGGCTCCTCACTCAGCAGTTTGTTTCTTTTAAATTGTTTAGGTTCAAAGAATTAAAAGATCGGAAGCTGACGGATGCTCAGCTGGTAAATGGACAAGCTTCGTCTCCTGATGAGGACAAGCAAAGCATCATGGGACTGGATGTGAGTATGCGAGGGGGCCGCAGCGATGAGGAGCAAGACAGGAAACCCCAGTACCATGGCAGAGTGGAGACAACCAGCTATGAGGGGACGTACCAAGAGACGGCCAATGAAGACTCGGGACCGGAGCCCTGTCCTCAGGTGGTGATCCGGGAGAAAACGAGGCCTCAGGACGAGTCCAACCTGAAGACCCGAGCCAAGCGAGAGAGCCGGCGGATGCGTGAGCTGGAGCACGCCAAGTTCAGCCTGGAGCTGCTCAAAGTGCGCTCCACCGGAGCCACGTCTCCTTCCGAGGACCGGCGCTGGTCGTTGGAGCTCAGCAGTGAAGGAGCCTTGTCTCCTCAGGGCACCCCCGATAGCCAGAGCTCCAAACGTAGCTTTGAGCTGGTGGCTCTGAGCGACTCCGCCAAAAACACAGAGGAGCTCAGCTCACCAATGTCACCCACAGTCTTTCCCAGGACGCCCCTCTCTCCCGACTCCCTCCCACCCGTCATCGCCAGCAGCCCCAAAGCCGAACTGGACGTCCTGCCCAGACTGGAGAATTCCCTCCCGACGTTTTACGTTCCCTCAGATACCGCGGGCTCCGTCATTGGGCGGCCCAACGCGGACTCATCTCAGAATGCCGCCAAGCCGTTGCGGGAGCGGCGGGAGTCCTCGCGCCGACCTTTAGTGGTGGTAATCAGCATGGAGAGGGACATCGTGCACAACGAGGGCGCCGTTAAACCGGCAGGCGATCAGAGTGAAAACGCGGGGCGGATCATGCTCCAGAGGCTGGAGAGGCTGAACGAGGAGGAGCAGGAGCGACACAAGAATAAGCAGCAGCAGAAAGAAAGGGAGATGATGGAGCAGATCAGACAGCAGAAGGAGATCCTGGGAAAACAGCGGCAGCACTTTGAGCAGAACAAAAGGGAGATGTTCGAGAAGCAACGGGTGGAGGCTTTGCACAAGATCGAGCAGAATCGGTTGGAGCGATCGGTAGAGCCAACCGACCCGGGCGTCGTCGCTCCGATAGCTCAGCCCGAGCCCGATTTCGTCTCCCCCCCACAATCCCGCAGACCAGAGAACGCCTCCACGGGACGGGACAAAAACGTCCTACCAGAGGGCTGGGCCCCGAAACTCATCTTAAAGCCCAATGACGTTGCAGCAAGAAGAAATTTGGATATTAAGCTTCCTCCTGCACTCGACCTCAACACAAAGGAGAGGCCTGGGAATTTATTTTTTCTTCCCAAAGACAAGGGGAGCTTTTTAAAGTAAGTTCCCCTGACCTTTGGTCCCATTCATTCATTCATTCATTATCTTCCGCTTTATCCTGTATTAGGGTCGCGGGGGGAGGTTCCCCATGCCCATCCAGGAAAAAAACGTTTTGGGCGCTGGGCAGATAGACCCAGGACAGGGCACCAATTTATCGCTGGACACACACTCACTCACACATACACACTCTATATGGGGAAATTTGGAGAACTCAATTGACCTTGATCCATGTTTTTGGACTGTGGGAGGAAGCCGGAGAACCCGGAGGAAACCCACGCAGACACGGGAAGAACATGGAAACTCCACCCAGATGAAGATTTGAACCGGGAATCCCCAGCGCTGAGAGGAGAACATGCCAATCACTAAGCCACTGTGCCGCCTGGTCTCATTTAAAAATGTTCAGCCACTTTACAAACTTTGTTGCCCCGCAGGTCTGAAAGCCAATTTGTCGCTCAAGTTAAGACGACAGGAATTCAGAAAAGGGTCACGGCACAGGACGTCAAATCAAAGACCCAAAAGGCGCGTGAGGTGAGTGGGCTGCCCCCTGCAGGGGATCGGATGTGTGTACATCGCTCCCTTTGTTATTGAGCTGTGGCCTCGTGGACGCTCGGACGCTCAGCATGTTGTGACGTGATGGCTCCATGTTTGCTTGTCTTTTATTTGTTTGGTTGATCAGGTTGCCAGACCAGGCCATAAAAAAGCCCGCATGGCGCGGACGCGCTCAGACTTCCTCACCCGCGGTACGAATCCTCCCGGGGAGGGGGAGTCAGAGGATGATGAGTATGATGCGTCCCCTCTGTCTCCTGACCCGCCCCTCCCCAAGCAGGACTCGGGGCCGCTGGACGATTGTCACAGTGACAGTGAAATGGTAAATGGAACAGCCCCCGCTTCTTAAAAAAATTAAT
>JAFMOD010000770.1:711457-840843 GCA_019802435.1 Corydoras maculifer
CACCAATTAAAACCTGTCCACCATCGTCCTTTAGGCCGCACGCTGTGCACACTGCCTAACACACACAGTGTGCAGCACCACACACAGAACTAACAGTATGTCGTCCAAACAGATAAACTAGTTTGTAATTGCAGAACTACAAAGTGCATCTGTATGGTGATCTGAATCTGATACGCCCCGAAACACACAGGCAAGATGATGGAACCCCTACTAAAAAAATTAAAAGAACTCTTGTCGTTTTTAGCCTTCCAGATCCATTGAGGAGCAAAAGCAGCAGATACACAAAGCCCTTTCCTCCGTGGAACTCGGCAAGAGCGACTCCCTCAGGAAGAACTCACAAGGAGATGGAAGGTGCATTGAGTGGACAGGATCAATATATAATCTGTATTCATAACGGTGCTTCGAAGCGAGTGTAAAAGAGAATTGTTGCCCGCAGGGTCCGAGCTAAGATGCGCTTCTGGGGGAAGACGAAGCAGGGAAAGTCATCCAGAGACAGGCTTGTGTGCGGAGGCGACTCTCTGGATGGAGACTGTACGGAACTTCTGATGCTCGAAGGTAAAAGAGGACAGCAGAAGAGCAGACTTTACACTGTACGACTTCAGAGACCCGCGGGAGTGTGTTCTAGTGTGTTGAATACAGTCAACTGTGTGGATTTATGTATGTATAGAGAGATAGGGAGGGTTGTATGTATGTGTGTGTGTATATATATATATATATATATATATATATATATATATATATATATATGTGTGTGTGTATATGTATATATATGTATATATATGTGTATATGTATATATATGTGTGTGTGTATATATGTATATTTATGTGTATATATATATATATATATATATATATACACACACACACACACACACACTAAATCCCAGTGGAGTTGAATCCAAGTCGAGTCCGAAGTGACTGATTTTAAACTTTTTTTTTATATAAACGTCACACTGTGATCAGTACTTTACCAAAATATAACGCATCACCTGAAAATCTGGAGGAAATAAAGCAGCAAAACGTAAAGCATGTGGCTCCTCGGCTGTGAGCTGACCGAGGTCCTGGGCGTTATATAAACTCCTGTTCTCAGAACGTAATGTAATTTAGCTTCAGATGTTATCGGCAATAGAGAGCAGTCACAGGGTGAAATTAAAAAGGGATCCTTGGATATTTTCTTCTTGTACATTATGGCGAGTCCAGGATTCGGCTCCTGCATGTGTGACGGATCAGAGTGGCCTTAAGTGAATGTCACATGATGGGAAAGGTTGTGTACCAAACCTAAACTCTGAGACTTTACCTTTTAAAGTCCTCCACTTTTCTGCAGGTCCATTTACTTTCTTACTGTGTAATTTAAGATGCGTTTTATTAAAGTTACAGCATCTCATTATGATCCAGATTTCAGATCCTGTGTGTTCTTCTGTTTTAAAGTCTTGTGTGTGTGTGTGTGTGTGTGTGTGTGTGTGCGCGTGCGCGCAGGAGAATGTCTGACCCCTCCGCAAAGTCCGGACCACAATTCCCTACCCGAGTTTAAAGAGAACAAGGAGCCCTCACCCAAAGTGAAGCGGCGCCGCAGCGTGAAAATCAGCAGCGTGGCTCTAGAACCCACCCAGTGGCAGAATGACGTGCTGCCCATCCTGACGTGTGCGAGTGACTACAAGAGCATGAACGAGTTCCTCATGAAGAAGGTCAGTCTGGGATTTTTAGCCTGAAATATGTTTTTATTCTCTAATCTTCCGTTTTGTAGTGTCCGGCCGCCGCGCAGTCAAAGGTTCGGTCACGAGTTAAACGGCTGTGTGAGATTCTATGATGTCATCAGACCTGATTTTCCACATCACAAACCCTAATTCAATTAAACGTATGCCATTAAGAGAAAATACATGACTGCTGTTTCAGTGTAAAAGCGCAACCCATGACTCAGGTCACACATTTTATTGGACTGTCTTTATTATTTAGGTTTGATGACATCACACATTCACCGTTTTCACAAACTTCATCAGTTTTATTCCTTTTTTTTTTACGAAGATCTATAATTAATGGAGATTTGGACCACAACCTCCTCCTGCACGTCCCAAAGGTTCTCAGTGGGGTTCAGTATATTCAGATCAGCTGACCTCATTCTTTGGGCGTGTAGAACCCACTGCAGCAACCCCAGATCAGAGTTACATTCATTTATTTACTGGACAAATATAGTTTATTCATTTTGAGGACTCAGTCGTGCCTTTACTAACCCCCCCCCTCCAGATCAGCGATCTCGACACAGACGACAGTAAGAAGGACACAATGGTGGACGTGGTCTTCAAAAAGGCGCTGAAGGAGTTCCGTCTGAACATCTTTAACTCTTATTCCACTGCTTTGGCCGTGAGTGGTTTTTATAAATGATGAGTAAATTAAAAGAACGTTTTCGCATTTGTGACCCACCCGGCCTTGTTCCACACGCCACACAGATGGACGACGGCAAGAGTATCCGCTATAAGGACCTGCATGCGCTCTTCGAGCAAATCCTGGAGAAGAACATGCGGCAGGAGCAGAGGGATTGGAGCGAGTCCCCGGTGCGAGTCTGGGTGAACACCTTCAAAGTCTTCTTGGACGAGTTCATGACCGAATACAAACCTCTGGACAGCAGCGTGAGCAAGGTGGGTCTCTGCTGTCTGTGGAATCGGAGGTTCATGGGAATAACAGCATGTGATTCAGTGTGTAAACACGCGTGTCCCGCCTCAGGTCGTTAAACCGGAACGGAAGAAAAGGCGGAAAAAAGACACTGATGTTGTGAGTATGACGATGATGATTGTAATTGTAATCAAGTTAATGATGAGGATTTGTGTGTTTGTACGTCATCGATTCCTGTCTCTGCAGGTAGAGGAACATAACGGCCACATCTTCAAATCCACTCAGTACAGCATCCCCACCTACTGCGAGTTTTGCTCCTCCCTCATCTGGATGATGGACAGAGCGTGCGTCTGCAAGCGTAAGTTTCGAGTCTCCATCGCAAAAAATGTCCGTGACCTCAATTGAGCGTAATCGGATTGTCCACGGCCGAACCCATGGTTTTCCGAGGGCTGTGCTTTCCTGCCTCTGTCCAGTCGGGATGTTCTCCGCTCGTCTGATTGGTTGCGGTCGGAGGCGCGCCCCGTGGCTTTCGGAGCACCGTCCATCGTTCGTGTGTGTGGCTGAGCTGTGAGAGTTTAGTGCCTCCATGAAAAAAATGAGTCTGATTGAGATGTCTGTTTCGTGTGTAGTTTGCCGCTACGCCTGCCACCGAAAGTGCTGTCTGAAGACCATCTCCAAATGCAGCAAGAAGGTAAGAAACGGCTCGTTTAATGACGAGCACATGGGACTGGAGCTGAATCAATTACCCAGACCTGCCTCATGTCATGAGACAGAAACAAACAAAAAGCCATTTATCTTTTGCCCTTTTCGTGTGATGGCCTGTCGCGTTTGAGAATCTGTGAAGCTCTTTATTTATTTATAGATTCAAAACATATCTGCTGTAATTCCTCTCTCAACAGTTTGATCCGGAGCTGTCGTCACGGCAGTTCGGGGTGGAGGTTTCCCGTTTGACCAACGACGAGCGCTCTGTACCTGTCGTAGTGGAGAAGCTCATCAACTACATCGAGATGCACGGCCTCTACACCGAAGGCATCTACAGGAAATCAGGATCCACCAATAAAATCAAAGAACTAAAACAAGGGCTGGACACAGGTATTCAGTTCAGTACACTTGGATTTACATTACATTTACATTTGGTCATTTAGCAGACGCTTTTATCCAAAGCGACTTACAAGGTGAGCACAGGGTTCATCACAACATCCCTGGAGCAATGAGGGTTAGACCTGGTCAGTGTACCTGGGATTTGAACCCCCAACCTTCAGATTGATAGCCTAACCACTGAGCTACCACACCCTTATCTCATAGGTTCCGGTTCCTCTCATCTCATAATCTTAATTCTAAACGAAGGACTAGAGACCAGCAGATCATCACATATAGGAATATTCTAATCAACCCATCTGGCACCAACAATCATGGCACACTCAAAACCCTCAAGTATCCCCATTTATTCTGTTTTATGAGCCGTGCTGCAGTGTTTTTAATGCTTCGTTTGTGTTTTGCAGATGCCAGCAGTACAAATCTGGATGACTACAACATCCATGTCATTGCCAGTGTGTTCAAGCAGTGGCTGAGGGATTTGCCCAATCCCTTAATGACCTTTGAACTGTACGAGGAATTCCTGAGGGCCATGGGTGAGTGATTAGACGGGATAGGCACTCGACTAATCCCTTCTGTTTTCAGCTGATATTTTGTCAGAAGTTGATTTTCAGTTGAATTAAATGTATGTATGCTAAATAGTATGATGTTGGTCATTACCGTTCATTCCTGAAGGTCTTCAAGACAAAAAGGAGACGGTGCGAGGGGTGTATTCTGTGATCGATCAGCTCAGGAGAACTCACCTGAACACTCTGGAGAGGCTGATCTTCCATCTGGTCAGGTGAGACCCTCCGTCATCACGTCTCCTGTCAGATTCATGGACAGGATGGTGAGGAAAGCTGAAGTGTTTGGGTTATTTGTGCAGGATTGCGCTGCAGGAGGAGACTAACCGCATGTCCGCCAACGCGCTGGCCATCGTCTTCGCCCCCTGCATCCTGCGATGCCCTGATACCACCGACCCCCTGCAGAGTGTCCAGGACATCAGCAAAACCACGGCGTAAAAAATGTTTATTACATACCAGCTTAACGTCACAGTGTATTTACTGTGTGTGTGTGTGTGTGTGTGTGTTCACTATACAAATTCCATGCTTACTCTTTAGGATCCTTAGGATTCATATACTCTTTACAACCACCATGAAGTGACTCCTCACTCGTCTGATGGTTTGTGTTTTCATTGTCAAGGAAACGGCAGTGTGTGAATCAGACATCCATCACATGCGAGTGGAGCGCTCCTGCGTTCTCTAGATGTTTGACTCGATGTCCTCGTGTGTGTGTGTGTTTTACAGATGTGTGGAACTGATCATTTGCGAGCAGATGAACAAGTACAAGGCCCGGCTGAAAGACATCAACACACTGGAGTTTGCGGAGAACAAGGCCAAAAGCCGGCTGACCTTCATCCGCAGGTCGATGGTGAGCAGCTTGCCCCGCCCTCGCGTTGAGCAGCGAGACTGAACGCCGACGCACAAAACCAGAACTTTACTTTTTCCTTCTGGATCTTTAACCTGCTTTACCCATAACCCCTCCTGCTTTTTGCTCTCTAATTCAGAAGCCGGTAGTAATCGCGGTTAGATTTATGAGCATGACCCGCGGTGCAGCAGTGGTACGTACACATCCACCTCATCATCATCTTCTTCATCTGGTGGCGGTCTCATTGGTCCGGTCCTAGCACTGTGTGTGGTCTCTGTTTGCATCATCATCACAGCACTGCATCTGTATCAGTGCCCCACTCAGAACACATGTATTTTCACTGTAGTGCCACTGTTCCAGCACTGTGTGTGTGTGTATACACACTTTCACAGCTGGGCACTCATCCCTGTGGGTCTCATGTCGCACCTCTGTGTCCAGTTAACATTTAATCTTTGGCACAGTGTTTAATCTGCTGTCTAATCATCATCTCTCTTCCCTTTTCTCTGAAACTGACACCATGCAGACAAACGCAGCAAGAAAGGTAACGCTGTCTGTCTGCAGTCCGCTTATTAATTTGTCTTTACTCGCGTCGAGGCTCCAGAACCTTGTTGTTTTGACTCTTTTATTATTCATCCATCCATTATCTTCCGCTTTATCCTCTATTAGGGTCGTGGTGGGGTTCCCCATGCCCATCCAGGGAAGAAAGTTTCGGGCGCTGGGCAGATACACCCAGGACAGGGCGCCAATCTATCGCTGGGCACACACTCACTCACACAGACACGCTCGCATACACACTCTATATGGGGCAATTTGGAGAACTGACTCTTATTATAACTTATTATATTATATACGTATTTATACATCAAGTGGTAAACACTAAATACCTGCTCCATCCCAAAGTTCCCACTGTGGGCCACTGAGCAAGACTTTTAACACTCATTGCTCCAGGGGTCTGGATCATGACTGACCCTGTGCTCTGAGCCCAAACCTTAAGAAGCGATACTTATAAGTTGCTTTGCCTGAAAATAGTCTGCGAGACGACATAACGTATTGTTATTTTTTTCTCAAAAACATAATTTAAGACGTGTTTGCTGCTTCAGCTCACATATGCAGCACATACCCAGCCATCTTTAGGATTTCAACCCCGTATTAAGTGCGAAGTCCAAGAACAAAAAGAAAAGGAAATGTGTAGCCATCGCACATTTAGCCGACTCGGGTGAACGATGACGTCCAAAAGACTGAACTGATGAAAAGCCTCCTGTTCCACAGGGTAAGGGTCGCCAGCGGAGGTTGGGTTACCACACGCCATCACCCCCAGTGAGTCCCCAGTCTCCCACGCCGTCCGACCCCATGGAGGAAAGCGGCGACGACGAGGCCTACCGAGACCCGGAGCTGAGCGAGCAGCAGCAGGTCGCCATGCAGCAGGAGGAGAGGGTGCTGACCGAGCAGATTGAGAATCTGCAAAAAGAGAAGTGAGTTTAAACACTCTCAGTTTAAATACTCTCAGTTTAAACGCTCTCACGCGGGGTTATCTTCAATGCTAACCCACCCCCCCACCCCCCATCCACACACACACAGGGAGGAGCTGACGTTTGAAATGCTGTCCCTGGAGCCGAGAGCCTCCGATGATGAGACCCTGGAGTCGGAGGCGTCGATAGGGACGGCGGACAGTTCTGAGAACCTCAATGTGGACTCTGAAGAAGCGATTTCAGACTTCTCTGGTATGATTATGGGATGTTTTGTATATCTACATGCTTAGAATTTAGAATACACTATATGGACTAAGGTGGCTTAGTGGTTAGCATGTTCTCCTCTCAGCACTAGGAATTCCCGGTTCGAATCCCAAGGAGTTTCCATGTTCTCACCATGTCCGCGTGGGTTTCCTCCGGGTTCTCCGGTTTCCTCCCACAGTCCAAAAAACATGAATCAAGTTAATTGAGTTCTCCAAATTGCCCCATATAGAGTGTGTGTGTGTGTGTCTGAATGAGTGAGTGTGTGCCCAGCGATAGATTGGTGTCCTGGGTGTAGCTGCCCAGCGCCTAAAACGTTCTCCCCTGGATGGGCATGGGGAACCCCCCTCCCGTAACCCTAGAATGGGATAAAGCTGATGTTGGATGGCTATATGAACTAATGGTGTTGGGCATCTACACATTACAGCTATTATGACATCACAAGCTACAATCTCTCACATACCTACCATGTTAACGTGTTGAATTATTGAAGATCTCATGATCACACTGGTTTTAAAGTCCCAGCTTCTGATTCTTTCTTGTTGTCTGCCTCAGAAAAAGGCCCCGCGCTGGCCGCCACCCGCTCTAAGAAATCCGACGGCAAAAGCAGACGGGCGCTCCCGCGGCAGCCCGACTCTCTCGACTCGGTGGACTCCGGTTCCACCATCTCCTATGTGTCCACGTCGCCCCTGCAACCTTCCACCCCGTCCCGCCGCTTCCGGCTACGTTCCAAATCGCCTGCTTCAAGCCAGGGGCCCTTCGAGCCGGACGGCGAGGAGAAACCCCGCTACACCACCCGGGGCACCTTCAACCCCGAAAAAGGCATTCAGAAACTGAGGGGTTCTAAGTACTCACCCCAGAGGACAGCGGAGGACCACGGGCACAAAAGAGACTCGGACCTTCAGCCACAGCACCTAGTGTTATACGGCACTAATGAGTTTATGGTGTGATGACTGATGACACGGCAGCTCGTCCTTCCCTAAGCATCCCAAATGCCCGCTGTTCAGTCCGTAAGTGCCATATAGAGGCGGGAGGAGGGCAAAGGGGGTGGAAGCTTCTCTGGAAAACTCTTTGTGGTCGTTTCTTAAATCTGTCGAGGGCGAACGAACAGAGAGAGAGAGAGGCGCAGGCACATTGAGAGAGTCGCAGCGTGGACTCCGTTCACTCAAAGCTAAACCCTCAGCTGCTTCTGAAGTTTACACTTTATAGCCCCGTTCAGCCGCTTGCTCTATAATTACATTGTATGTATTTTGCTCCCGGCCTATTTAATAAATTACATGGTATATATATAAATAAATATATAAATCTTCTATATATAAATCTTTTATGTGACATAAAATGTACAAAGCAGGACCACCAGTGATTTTTCTGGGATGGCAAACCTCTGTATTTATCTCTGCCCATCGTCGGCGGCTCTGAATGCGACACCAGACTGCGCGGGGGAGGGGTGTGTGTGTGTGTGTGTGTGTGTATGACGGGGTGAAAAACCACTCGACGTGTTAAAGATTCTCGCTGCTTAATTTTTTTTGTTATTGTCTCCGCATCGCAGGGACCAAAACCGGCTGGAGCTTTGAAGCGGCTGTGCGAATGAAGACTGTTTAAATAAACCACGGCCTACTGTATCAATCACTCAGCACACGGCTCTCATGTCTTTTCTTTTTCTTTTTTTTATTTGATCGTGTATGTGATTCTCTCTTCATTATTTCATTTATTCACTCTCAGCCGTGTCATTGTGAATTACGATTCCGGTCATCGGCCACAAGGTGGTGCTGAAGCTCCGCGTCTGCAGCGCTCGGTCGTCTGTTATCGTGTTGTTGCTGTTATTGTGTTGTTTGCAGGCTTGTCCTCAGCAGGGGATCAGATCCTGAACATCTGCTGACTGCGCAGTCGCTGGGTCAACGTCAGGTCCTGAAGGTTTCATGGCGCTACAGCGATGTTTGCATGAAAAGCTGCATTTTTAAGGTTCAGGTACGAACAGTGTGGAGATCATGAAATGCAGAATGCTGGCTGCTTGCTGTGATTTGCTGATTTACTGTAGATTATCAGATGTTGCACAGATTGTGTCGGTCATTTTCTAATCCTTTATCAAACAGAGGACGCTGCACAGCGCAGAACACACCACCTTATCAGTCTCCCTCAAGTGCTGGGCATCATCCACTACTTAACTCATACCTGCTCGGTGGGGCCCTGGTTATTAAAGAACAGAGTGAAGAGGACTAATAAAGAAACAGATGGACTACAGGCTTTACTTTTGGAGTAAAACTCCAAAAAAAAAAAGTTAAGTGAAGCAGATAGGATGAATAAATAATGTAGAAAGAAAGCAGTGTAAATAATAAAGTATGTAATAATAGGTTCAACATGGTGTCTATTGCAAGGTTTTGTTTAAAAATAAAATGTATTGTTTTAGGAATTAAGTTCAGGATTTTGCAGAGGGAGGGTCAGGAGATGCTGCACTGTTGCATCATATCATGTCGGTGAATGAGAGCATCCTGAATCCTGCTTCTAATAAACATCTGTACTTCAGAAACATCCACGAGCATTACAGCAGCAGTCTTCAGTTTTGATTCTGACACTGGACTTCAGTTTAAGTCCCAATTTAACACTCGCTTCAGCTAATTAACCTCCTCAGATGAGAGTAAGGGGGGGGGGCAACCAATCTGAAGAATGTTGTGATGGAAGCTACAGAACTGAAGTCCACTGCTGTTGAAGGAGATTATTTGAACTCTAATTGCTTGTTAGCATCAGCCCGGCGCTGAGCGACTGACGTGTCTGAAACACAGGAGTGTAAAGTGCATTAATCTGAGTGTCTCTTACCAAACAGCACATGATGTCAGTGGCTGTAAAACGGGTTTTCTGTAAACGTCGACACGTTTCTCGGTCTGAGAGGCACATTTTACTGCATTTTCATCATTGATATTGATCTGTTATGGTTCCTGCAAAGCCTCATTAGACGAATCAGCGTTCTTTTCTCATCACTTGTCTACAAGTATAACTGTTGCTGTCTGTTCTGTGTGTTCAGGGTTGAATCCACTCTGCTGTGCAGGAATTCAGACAGACAGTTTGGTTTGGAGAACAGGAGCTGCAGGGATTCTTGTGTTTCGACAGAGGAGCGTCAGGCTAGTGGCAGTTCAGTCTCTTAATGAAAATCGTTTTTCAGTCAGTTTCAGACAAAACACTCACCAGACAGTTTATGAGTTACACTTCATATAGATGCACTTTATAGTTCCACAATTACGGACTGTGTTACAGATAGATAGATAGATACCTTTTAATGTCATTGCACATGTGCAACAAGGTTTGAGCAGCAATCTTAGGTGCATAAACAAACAGTATAAACAAAAGAATAAAAAAAGTTTTAAAATTGTGTGTGTATATATATAATGGGCAGCACGGTGGCTTAGTGGCTCTCAGCGCTGGGGATTCCCGGTTCGAATCCCCATCTGGGTGGAGTTTCCATGTTCTCCCCGTGTGCGCGTGGGTTTCCTCCGGGTTCTCCGGTTTCCTCCCACAGTCCAGAAACATGGATCGAGTCAATTGAATTCTCCAAATTGCCCCATATAGAGTGTGTGTGTGAGTGTGTGCCCAGTGATTGCCGTCCTGTCCTGGGTATATCTGCCCAGCGCCCGAAACGTGCTCCCCTGGATGGGCATGGGGAACCCCCTGCGACCCTAATATAGGATAAAGTGGGAGATAATGAATGAATGATGTCATTAATATTGCACATAGTATGTTATTGCACATAATGAAATGTTGCTCATTAATCCTATTTTCACTGTGTCTTTAATAATTGGCATCACAGAGCAGATGTTATTAATGCGGTTGATGATTTTCAGCACTGCAGGGACCTTCACATGGTGGTGTCTGTGTGTGTCACACTGGTACAGGTGCATTAGACGCAGAGCAGTGCTGCTGGACTTTCTAAACATCTCAGTATTCCACCAACTGAAAATGTCCAGCGTCCAGCATCACTGTCACTGCTAACACTATGGTATCGGGTGCATTATATGGGCAAAAGTATTAGGACACCTGCATATTACACCCACAGGAGCATTCTAATTTGGTTCCCCTTTGCAGCCTTTACTTTTCTGTATTGGAGTGTATCTGTGGAAATGTTTGCCCATTCATCTAGACTTGTGATAAAGAAACCAGCCTTGTGATCTGAAGTTTTCTGTTTTGATGTTCAGTCCCACCAAATACTACATCTGAAGTGCCTTTGGACAAGGCACCTTAACCCACTTGTTCCCCGGGAGTCGTGTATAAGGCTGCCCACTTTTCTGGACCCGTGTGTGCACTTCACTCAGTGTGTGTGTGTGTATGTGTGTGAGACTGTAGGAATGTTTTAAGTATGTAGGACTAATTCCATTAAAATACTGACTGTAGAGCAGCATGGTGGCTTAGTGGTTAGCATGTTCTCCTCTCAGCACTAGGGATTCCTGGTTCGAATCCCCATCTGGGTGGAGTTTCCATGTTCTCCCCGTGTCCGCGTGGGTTTCCTCCGGGTTCTCCGGTTTCCTCCCACAGTCCAAAAACATGGATCAAGTCAATTGAGTTCTCCAAATTGCCCCATATAGAGTGTGTTTGTGTTTGTGTGCCCAGCGATATATTGCCGCCCTGTCCTGGGTGTATCTGCCTGGCGCCCGAAATGTTCTCCCCTGGATGGGCATGGGGAACCCCCCACAACCCTAAAAGAGGATAAAGCAGAAGATAATGAATGAATGAATACTGACTGTAGAGCAGAAATGGGGCGGTTATGTAGACAGTCAGTCATTAAACACGTGTCATGCTGTGAGTGATTCCGCCTTTAGTTTTATAAATCTGAATTCTAATGTATTTAAAAAGAGGGTGGAGCTGAAGTGGGTGAAGGGTGTCCGCATTCTTCTGCTGTCTTATCCAACTTGGTTCTCAAACTTGGATGTTCTTTAAAACGTTAACATCGGTATGTTTATTGTTGTTATTTGTTTTTATTGAGTGGGAGGTCAGTTAAAAGGTGAGAGTGTATTTAATGCTCGTTGGCTCTTGCTTTTGGACGCTCGTCCTCCCTCTGCCAGAAAAACCTGAGAGACCGGAACGCACGCGCGCGTGCCGTCACAGCGGACTGCACTGCGCATGCGCAAGACGTTCCCACGGCAGTGCTGAAGGCGGGTGCGCGCACCTGTTTCTACCTGAGACGAAGGGAAAAACAAAATGTCGGGCTTCGACAGCAACCCGTTCGTGAATCCGATTGACGTGAATCCGTTCCAGGTGACGTGTTTAATAAACTTGAAACGCGCGAGTCTGTACAGCGCGGGGTTTAGCGGCGCGGAGAAATCCGAGAACGCCAAACCTGTCAGGTCGGTTGTCCGGGGCGAGATGACGCGCACAGGATTCCGACCAATCCGCTTCCTAGAAAGGCGGCTCTGAGCCAATGGCAGGCGGGGGGTGGGATTGTTAGTGGCGGTGTGTATTTATTACAAAATTCTTCTCTGTTTTTATTCACAGTGATATCTTTTAAAGCTGTTTCAGTTCAGAGAGTGTTTATCCTTTCACCCCGGTGTTTATTGTTTATTTTATGTTGTTATTTCGTTAAATATAAGTTATTATATTTAACTTCACCCAACACACACTTGCTTTTAAAAGTCTCGTGTCTGTAGACCGCATCTGCCCCTCTGTGGGGTAAGTTCCACCTCAGAAACTGATCAGATATTAAATCAGTTTGTTCCTTATTAAGGACCATCTTTATCCAACACCATTGACGTCATAATGTAGCACATCAGTAGACATACTAGAGATGGGCTGCTGTCACTTTAACAGGTTAAATAAGGTCACAGTGATATAAAAACATAATTATACTGTATATGTTGTAACCGCAGGATCCCTCAGTTACCCAGGCAACCAGCACTGGAAGAGAGAACATAGAGGAGTTCAACCCATTTTCAGCCAGATCCTTGGTAAGTTTTAAACCATGTCGTCATCTGTCTCTGTATACAGTATTATATCATAGCAGCAACAATGGGACTGCACGATATTGTGATTAATCAGTTCATATTATTACGTTCACTACATTCACACTCGTATTGTGTTATTGTATTGAAATTGAAAGTTCAAACACGATAAGAGGTTCGCTCATGGGTCCATCTTCAACCTGCGTTGAGATCTAACACTGAGACTATTCAGCCGTCCAGCACTCGACCACCTAATCTTCCTCATGTATAGTGTGCTATTCTAAAAATAAAATAAAGTATGCAGATAAATTTGAAAAACTGATCTCATTTTTATATTCTAGTGTATGGTTTTGTCTCAATGTATTGTTAATTTATTACACAATAAAAGATGGTGAGTTTTTCCAATCGTGCCAAGATTCAAGATCCAGTTCTTCAGTTTTAAAGAAAATGGGAATACATCGATAATTATATTCCGTTTTGACTCTCATGGGGCTGAGTCTGCTCCAGCATGTCCTAATAACTTTAAAAGGGTCAGGACTCTGTGGTGGTTGATACACGGTGCTCCCTAAACACCACTTTCATACGTTAAGTTTAATAAATCCATCATGTAAATTATTTATGCGACTGTGTTCAGAAAATATCGCTTGTCTTTTTTTGCTCAGGTGAGTAGTACACAGTACAGTATTCCAATTTGCAGTATGTAAGGTATGTAGCACCTTTAATATCCAAAATACTGCTTTCAGAAGGTGTGATCTGAACCACTTAAAGTTCAACCAGGCCCTGGAGCGGTTACGTTACTGCTTGAGTTAATTTAACGGATTTCCTGGTAACACCACTCAAGCTTTTCTATATTCATGCAAAGCAGCAGCAGCAGCAGCTCCGCAGGTCCTGTTTTCATATAATGAAGCATGGGCGATCACCCTCACTGCTATAACCACCATGTTCCTGTTTGTAAAGTCAATTATCTGTGTCTGTGAACCCTGTGGATGAGCAACCACCTGGAAAAAAAGCAATTGAATTAAAATGCCTCTCTCTCTCTCTTTCTCTCTTATTAAGGATGATCTCAGTGGACCCACCATCCCGATCTCCTCTGCCACTCAGCCGGCTGTGCTGCACCCCACAGTGGTCCCCAGTCCTCAAGTGAGTGCGGTGTCATGGATGTGAACCAAATCTTTACCTCATGCCAAGTGCAACATCTGACATGCGCTCGAACCCACAGGCTGCAGCCGCCGCTGCTCAGGCCAATCTTCTCAAGCAGCAGGCCGAGCTGGAGAGGAAAGCCGCTGAGCTAGAACGCAAAGAGCGGGAACTTCAGAACCGGGACACGTCCAGGGGTGAGGAAAATGTGAATGCATCGCTACTAAATATCAGGTTGAAATGTGAAATATATAAAGCATTATGTTTACTGCAGGCAGAGAGAACAACTGGCCTCCGCTGCCAAGGTTCTCCCCCATAAAACCCTGTTTCTACCAGGATTTTAATGAGATCCCTCTAGAATACCAGAGAGTCTGCAAGATGATGTACTACCTCTGGATGTGTAAGTGCTCTCATCTCTCCTTCGACATCATATCAAACACACACAGAAAGGTTTCAGGTCTGAGAGGTGGAGCTGGGTGATACGGCTGAAAACATGATGTCACAATGCCTTCGTTTTCTGACATTCAATAAGTTTAAACAGAAAAAGTATTTAAAAATACATCCAAACACAGTAAACACAGAGTCTTATTAAACATACACTAACACTAAGACTCGGCTGGAACGGACAGCTACTGCTTTCATGTCGTCAGATGATGGATACACACAAAACAAGTGTGTATTCTTACCTTTCTGTATGGGGTTGGCATGTTCTCCCTATGGCAGTTTTTTTTTATCATGACTTTTGGATACACTATACTCCAGTGTGCACTGATTCTGATCCGTAGCGTTTTATGATGAAGGTTTTTATGAGGTTTGGTCACCAAGTCTTTTCGTCTTTTCTCAGCCGTTGTCAATCAGGAGGGGGAGGGCTGGGGCTGCACCTCAGTGAAACAAATCCATTAATCGCCTCTGCAGGTGAAATGTGTGTGAAAGAACATGTCTGTACGTCCAGGCTTGCAGTAGGCTGGTTACTTGTGTTTTTCTGGACTCTAATCAGGATGAATGGGTTAATGAATAAGTTAAGGAATTAATAATGACACTGACTTTATTATGACACTTATAAAAGTTGCTGCTGATTTTTCACATGTTCCAAACAGGACATGATAACATGTCATTGCAGTTGATCTGGTTCTAAACCCTCGTGGCTTCTGTATGGTTTCTCTGTAGATCACTGCGTGACCCTCTTCCTAAACCTGCTGGCCTGCATGGCTTACTTCATTGTGGACCCTTCGAGTGGCGTTGACTTTGGTCTTTCCATCCTGTGGTTCATTCTTTTCAGTCCCGCTGCCTTCGTTTGCTGGTACAGACCCGTCTACAAGGCCTTCAAGTGAGTGGTTTCCTCTTTGTTTACAGGATGAAGTCAGTAGGATGTAAAATAACTCACTGTAATGTTCATCTCATCTTTTGATTCCTAACAGATCGGACAGCTCCTTCAGCTTCTTCTTCTTCTTTTTCATCTTCGCCTTTCAAGTGGTAGTTTGCATCATTCAGTGTGTCGGCATCCCCAGGTGGGGGAACAGGTCAGTGATGATGATGATGATGATGCTGATGATGCTAATGCTTAGTGATGGTGGATTTCATGTGCTGCGTGTTGCAGTATAGCAGCAGTAAAGCTTTCTTTAGATTTTTGTTACATCACAGCCTTTTATGTATTTCTCACTAAACAACAGAGGTGTGTGTGTGTGTGTGTATCTGTATCTATTCAGTTGTGTCAAATCCTTAAGAACTTTGTAGGCCAGTTTACAATATTTGTGTTCTATAGAGTTTTATAGAGGTGATTAACCTGGTTCCTCCCCGACCACAGTTTAAAAAAAGGAGGAGGGTGTGTGGAATGTGTGTGAGGGGTGGGGGGTGGGTGGGTAGCCAGAGCATCCAAAGTAACTCACTCAGACACAGAAAGGACATGCAGACTTCGCACCAAACGACCGGTTTGGAAATTGAACCCAGGGTGCTGCAAGGTGATAGCTCACTGTGTTGCCCCCCACACAACCATATACAATACAATATGTCTCTACACCCAACTATAATCCATTTTAATTCTCGTAACTTGTGATTTTAAGGCAGGACTCAGTTAATAAAGTTAAGACAAATTGTTTTTCTGTGATCCTTTAAATCTCAGTGGGTGGATCGTCTCCCTCACTGTGCTCAAGTTCAGTGTCGGTGCTGCTATCTTCATGTTGATAGTGGCGTGTTTCTTCACAATCAACGCCGCGCTCGCAGTCATCTTGCTGAAAATGGTACGTTCTTATTTTACATCAATATATTGCATCATGTCCTCAAACCCGGTTCTCACACCCTGATCCACATGGTTACCCAGGTCCACTCCCTGTACAGAAGGACAGGAGCCAGCTTCCAGAAGGCGCAGCAGGAGTTCTCTCAGGGGGTTATCAGTAACGGCACCTTCCAGACCGCGGCGGCCAGCGCAGCGTCCTCTGCTGTGCGCGGATCCTTTCAGTAACACGCTAACACATAAATCCAGTCTTACAACTAACTAACTAACTAACCTTCACTACTCAACGTTACTGTCACTTTAAGAGGGTCACGGCTGTTTTAGCCTCTGATGGAGCACTCTGGGGCGGTTCCTACAGGAACGTTCCATCAGTGTGCTTTAGGTTGGTTAGTGAAGAACAGCTTTGGGTCTCATTTTTAATCTACATACTATATTATTATTATTATTTAAAATTATTGTTTAAAGGTTTTTTTTCCAGTGATTTTAGTATTATTCATTAATGGGGGGAGGGTTGATGGTGGGGGTTCCCCATGCCCACCCAGGGCAGAATGTTTTGGGTGCTGGGCAGATAGACTCAGGACAGGGCCTTAATTCATCACTGGGCACACACACACACACAGACATACACTATATAGGGGCAATTCAGAGCAGCCAGTTAAATCCTTGAAACCAGAGGAAACCCACGCAGACACGGGGAGAACATGGAGACTCCATGTGTGTAAGTACAGCAGGCAAAGCAGGCAAAAGAGATCCCTTTAATTAACATGTAGGTGTCTGAATGTTTGTCTGTTTAGTGTAAATGTGTGCAGTTGTGTTGTATGAAACTGAGGTGTGTGTGTGTGTGTGTGTGTGTGTGTGTGTGTGTGTGTGTGTGCTTCACTGTTGTGTTCTGTGTTGAATTGCTCTAACTGTCGTGTTCTAAACGTACCTCATCACTGATTCCGAGCTCTTTCCAGTGTTCTCAGGTTTATAACGGAACACAGTGGTGTTTTGGTTTTATTGTCTCGAGTGTGATTGTGTTTGATGTACATATTTAACTTACAGCAAAAGTCTGTGAACTCGGGGGATTTAAAATTACAAACTGAAGGATTTAAATCAATGGGTTTGAAATAAAAACGATTCGATGGATCTTCAGTCATTTTCTTTTTTCTTTTTCTTTTCTTTTTTTTATAAATAATAATAGTTTATCCAACCAGCAACCTGCTGAGGGCTTTAGTAGAGACTCACCAGCAGTGGGCAGTGTCACCCTGAACTATATAAGAGTCTGCACTCTGTTCTACAACGTTACTGGAATTTAAATATGTCCCACAAACTAATATATATATATATATATAATGTGTGTGTGTGTGTGTGTGTGTGTGTGCAGTCCACATATACAATTACAGCACTGGAAGAACATTTGATATTTAATATATTTCATAAAAATATTTCATAAAAATACATTCAAACACAGTAAACACTGAGAATATATATTTCATATTTAACTTCATATTTAATATATTTAATAGAGGTTTCTATGAGCTCAGCAGTCGTGTGTTTTTGTAACTGTAGTGATGATCAGACAGTGTTGTGTTCAGTCACACTGACAGTGCACCATCTCTAATCAGAACCCATAACGTCCTCCTCTGCCTCTTTAAGTTGCAGGATTTGCATGTTTATTAAAACAGGATTCTGTTCTGATCCAGCCAGTCCAGCACTGATGACCGCGTCTGTCACTGAAAAACTGCGTAAGTGATTTTATGCTCCACTTCAGGGTCACATGACTAATATCAATGCAAGCAGACAACAAATGTGAACGAGCTGGTGTCCCTAATGAAGTGGCCATTCAGGGCGTGGATCATGAATAGTGCCCCCTTAGGACAAATAATCCCTGATTATTCTGAAAGCAGCAGTGATGCCGAAAACACTTCACCTCCTGTCAGAGTGTGAGTGTGTACCGTCCCGACTCCATCCGCCATCCTGTTCTGTCCCATGTCTGTTCTGCATTCCTGCAGGGCTTCCTGCCCATCTCTAGTTGCAAAGCACCAGACCCGAGCTCAACCAGGGGAAACCCAAATCCCACAAAAGCTCCTCTGTGAAAAATGTAGCCATTAGTGTCCTCACATCCCCCCCCCCCTGTCCTCCACCTCACCGGGATCCTGTGGATTTATTCCCCTGTTTATTTATGAAATGTGACCATAAAGACTCGACTCGCTCTTCTCCATCAGCTCGGCGTCACCATTAATCTGCTGCACTGGGGTTCCTTTTTAAATGATTCCCTCTGAAAAAAAAGTCAAGTGTCGTTTTAACACATTAATTTTAAAGGACAGTCTGGAGGGTGTGAACAGGCTGCACAGCCCAACTGATCTCCAGCCATGATTTAATGATGGCTTTAATAATTGAATGATCCCACACATTTATAACGCATCCAGAGCCTCTCCGTTTAAATAACCCAGTTGGAACGCTCGCACAAAAAGAAACCAACGATCAGGAAAACAGATTGGCGTTTAGCCGGCTCACATGAAGAGGGAAAAAAAATCTGCTTCTTCGTGAAAGGAAATGAAGCTGTCCACTGTTCTTTAATATACACTCTCATATATGTTTATATGTGTAAAGACAGTGATTCAGGTGGTGGACTGTATGTTTACATACCAAAACCACCTCTTCAGATAAAGGCTGTAAGCTGTATTTTTGTAGGCTGATGTATTTTTGTGTTTGAAGTCCAAAGGGCAAAATGCAGGGCAGATTGCCAGATACCCACGGTCCATCTTGCTAACTCTAACTCTGGACTATCGTGGCATAATACATGGTACATCATCGTGGACAGGTCAGCAGTTCGTCTCAGGCATGGCTGGACAACAACGCTCCACACCTAAACACCCTGGACAGGTAGCCAATTACCCGAGGTCCATCTCGAACAGGGCAGAACCCTAACCCTGCATTTTAAAGGCAAAAAGCGAGGAAACGACCTGAACAAACAGAGGACTCCGTACAGTCTGTTTGTTGCAGGCAGGATGGAAACCCAACACTGCACTCAGAGGGCGAAAGGTCGAGGAAACACCTGGAAGGTCGCCAGCCCGTTGCAGTCCATATGGGACAGAGGAGAACCCTAAACTTGTACTCACAGGGTGTACAGGATGCCCATCACCCAGTGTCCATCTTGGGCAGGACCAAACCCTAACCCTGCACGCTCAAGAAGACAGACAGCCAACGTCTAGGACAGGTCACCAGCCCAGTGTACTTTAAGCAGTGTGGAACCCTATCCCTGCACACTTTCTGGAAAGGTCATTAATCCATCGCAGGGCAGACACTGAACCACATTTAGTCTCTGGGGCAAATAGATACCACAGAATGGCCCTTGTCTGCACTGAAAGCATCGAAACTGGGACATTCTTCTTGCGAGGTAAAAGTGGTAACCACCACCAGCTGTAATGTATGCCTTCTGATTATAAAGACACGATTTTCTCGTGTATTTAGTCGCCACTAACAGCATCTGCGTCAAAAGCCCAGTTCCCTGAATCGTGTTTTAAAACTCTGATAAAGACGTGGGGCATGCTGGGTAGTCGTCTGTGTATCTGTCTTTATTTGCCTCCCAGTGGTTCTCCTTCAATAAGTCTTGAATCGGCATGCCGGCAGGGCCGCGTCACGCCACATCTACCCCGTCACCGTCTGCTCCCCGGTCGTGATTGAAATTAGACGAATCAGCTGCTTATCATGCGCAATCCAAATTTAATATCGTACCACGTCTTGCATGTGGGGTTCCTCTGGTGCCGGCGAGCATTAAGAATTCAGTGAAGGATTCTTCTCATTTAATGCGCCGCTATGCCAGGCATGCCGCCGTGACAGCGGGTGTTCAGAAAAGGCCCGAGATCCCTGATGAAGCATGTGGCACGGATCTGCCCTCGTGGGTTGAGAGATCTCAGAATGAGAATGAGCCCCGGCCCGCCGTCCTCCCTCATAAACATGGAAACGCTGCACGGGCTCAGGGTTCTCCTGCAGCCAGAGAAGTGAGCTGGACCGCAGGCTTCATCGACAGATTCGTGCTCTGAATCTGAAGTGACTCTGAGGAGGAATTGCTTGCTTTTAATTATGCATAAAGTGGAGGACATGAGCAAGGTGTCTGCCGAGGAGGCTGAAGGAGAGGAAGTGCTACGTGCCGTTCCTCTGGTTTGCAAACAATGCATGATGTCTATCAGACTAAACATCAATGAACACTGCAAAGAGTTCTGTACTAACGTCCAGACATCGTCAGATGCACTTATTACACAGAAGCACGTTGTAGTTCTACAGTTACAGAATGTGGTCCATCTCTCTCTCTCCTTTACTCTGTTCTCTAATTATGAGAACCTTCATGGAATGTATCCCCAGCAGTGCAGTGACAGTAATGTGATGGTGTGTGTTTAAACCCTGTGTCCTTTCACTGTACACTGTTACACCCCATCCAACTTATTGCTCCGGCTTATAAACCAAAACGGTAAAATCACACAGCATCTCACTCAGCTGATTGTGCCTGGTCTTCCTCTAATCCTTCATCGGTGCTCTTGGGTCTCTCAGAATACATTTTTATATCAATTTAAAAGAAAAGCTTTTTTTTCTATTAGGACAGATGAGTGAACAGACGAGTGTGCTGCATGTGGAACTTTATTTTTGTTTCTAAACCTGTTTTCCTTCAGAATGTCGTTGTGACGATTTAAAGTCACTCGTACGGTAAATGAATCATAACATTTTTAATCACGATTAATTGCAGAAACGATTAAGTCTCATCTCTAATGGTCTAACTTTATTAGTCAGTGGATTATTTCACTACAGCATGCACCACCATCACAGCAGTGTCACTCCAGAATCATCCACCACCTGACCTGACCATCGGGACCAGAATAAAGGTAACTGGCAAAATATGTGGAGAAACTGATGAACTACACTCTGTAAATGCAAAACTACAACATGCACCTGTTTGTCAAGTGAAGTTGATAATGTGGACAATAAATGTTAACGAGGAGGTGGATCTAATAAAGTGGCCGGTGACTGTATGATATCAGCCCCAGACCAGATGATTTACTTTATCAGAATGTCTCCTGCAAAGCAGTCTGCTTAGTGGAGTGTCAGCTGAGAGGACATCACGGCCTGTATATGATGCTAATGAAAGCTTTTTTTTTAATTCAGTTGAGATTTGTTGAGATTTATATAAATGCTCTCTGTTTAAACCACATATCCCCGAAGATCTAGACCCTGTCCGTATCACAGGATCTGCTTCCCTCTTGGCAGCAGTGACGGCCCTGCGTTCCAGGAAAAGACCTTTAAGTGAAGCAGCAGAAATCATTTTATTATTAGTGATCGCCATAAACATGTGCTGCCGCTATACCTGCGAGCTGTGAGCGAGCGCCTGCACCGTTATCCATCAGCCTGCAAGCGAACACGATGTGGGACACGCATGTGAATAAACGCTGCCTTTCCTGAGATGGAGTTGTGGCTGGGGTCACTGCACTGTTCCATCCATCTCGCACGGCCCCAGCTCTAATGGCTCCCTGTGCACTCGTTGCGTTGTTTCAAATGCTCTGCCGCAGCGCCCAGGCAATGCAATTACCATGTTTAAGAGGGCCTATCTACAAGCAAGAAACAAATGCCTCCACAGACTATAATTACATTGCTAGAAGGAGCTTTATGGCAAAACTCCGAAATGATGTTTCTTCGCCGGATCGATTTCTTCCAGACTGGTGTAATTTGAATTAGACTCGTGGCACCAGGAGACGGGGAGCTATGATCAAACAGATGAAATATTCATCAGCTCGCCCTGCCTGCTTCCCCGACTTACAATAATGAATGTTATTTGAGAACAAAAGATTAGTAATGAAACTCATCGCGTGGTTCCGTGTCACCCGCATCCCTGTTTGGTTCAAAACACCTTTCTCTTTCCCGCGAGCTGAGGTGGGCGGCTGCATTTATTTGCATTTCCTACGCAGTGGCACGAAAACGATAAGCTTTTGCATCCGGACGCACCCCTTTAATCGGAGCTAAACAAAGCCGGTAGACAGCTGAACATATGCTGTGGTACGGAGGCCTGTCTGAGTCGCACTCTACTGGGTTCTGAACTCATAACCCTCCAGCTCCCAGCACAATACCGCCAGCTTTCACAGCCCCGTCTTACTTAATTATGATCCAGCAGCAGCGGCGGCAGCGGTTCTCATTTTTTAAGGTCACAACCAGGACATGTTTTAGGAATAGTAATGAAGCAGCGAGGAGGGTTTTATGCTACAGTTTATATAAGTGGGTGGCAGAAAATCATCACAGTACCTTTGGGTTTTGCGTTTGAAATTCTGTTCACAGACCTGGATTATTTATTAAGTCACTTGAGACAAACTGTACAAAGTTTTCTAATTGGATGCCAAACAAAAGACACCCACACATCGCACCCACAGCTGAATCGATCCCCTTTTACACCTATAATCATTCCACTCATGTAGGGAGGCTTTCTACATGATTCTGGAGTCTGTTTGTGGAGATGGAGTGTCTCAAAAGAGCATTGTGAGGTCAGACTGCACTGTTCCATCCTGCACTGTTCCACTGTTGGATTAAAGGACCTGGTTTGCTGTCAGCGTTCTAATTCATTACCGATACGTTTGAGGGGAACATCAGGGCTCCGAATGTCTTCATACATTGAGCACTGTGTTTTGCTATAATAAAATAGAGCCTTCCCCATGTTCTCTGTTTAAACATGACGTTCTACACCAGAACTCAGAGATTAAGATTCTGAGAGGTGTGTCTTTACACCTTAAATTCATGTTTTAGCAAAAAAAGATGCCTGTAGAGGGTTCCCAGAGAAAACCCATGCATTTAACTTACGCCTTAAAAATAAAACATCTTGTGGTTCAGGATACTCTAAATAGAAACGAGATCTTAAGATAATATGCAAGTCTTTAACACATCTCCCTCCATTTCAGGAAGGAAAGTGCTACGTCTCTTATATCTGCCTAAGCAGAAGAAAGGTGTGGAGACCAGGTGGAGGGGGATGGATGGTGCAGGGATAGGTTCTGTCCCCTAGCAGCTAATGCCTCCTGGCTAGTGCAGACTTCAGGTGTTGAGGCACAGAGGGAGCCGGAGATGACAGATGGAGGAGGACGTGACCTGAAACCACAGGTACAGCTGGACGCTCTGCTTCCCTCTTTACCCCCCCCCCCCACACCTGTTACACAGGGTTTCAATGTAGCCAGGGCTTTAATGTAACCTGTTCTCCCCCCCCAAAAAAAAAGAATTGTATGTATATATATATATATATATATATATATATATATATATATATATATATATATATATATATATATTGTGTATATATATATATACACAAAACTAGTCATAGGTTTGAACATGACTCTTGTCTATGTCCTCCACTTACCATATAGCTGGACTTTGTAGTTTTACAATTAAAGACTGTAGTCCATCTGTGTTCTTTGTTTTTTTTTTGTCCCTTGTTGGTTCTCTGTTCTCTTTTGGTCAGGAGCATCACAGAGCAGGTATCATTTTGGTGGTGGATTATTTATTGTTAGTTCTGCAGTGACACTGATGCAGTGAGGGGGTTTTAGTGCAGCAGTACTGCTGCATTTTTATTTAAACATCTCGGTGACACTGCTGGGATAGGAATAATGCACCAGTAAGAAGTGTGCATTATTGTCAAAAATGTCAGTAATGCCAATACACTGTATACATTTTTACATTTATAGACAATAGCTGCTGAAAATACACTGCTGACATGTAACCTTGGACATATTTATGCACCTTGCAGCTCACACCAGTGTGTCACCTGCACTGTTCCCTCCCCTCACTCAGGTTTATTGTTCTGTATATTGTTTTGTAGTTATTGTTATTTTCTGTTGCACACGGGTGCTGCAGTCTGCAGTTTTGTTCCTCTGTATTCTGTACGCTGGATGTTGTTAGAATAACAAAATTAAACACTTGAACAGCTATAGAACTTACGTTGTTCGATTCTAAGAGTCAATTGTAAGACGACTCATTGATTCAACGAATCGTCTCTCTAATTGTACGGAGTCGATTCTGAACCGAACCCACTGATTCGCCTCGTGCTCGCGTGACGAGCTTCGTGAACGCCGCGGTTAATTTGAAAAAAAAAACGAAAAACGACGAAAAAACGACGAGTAAGTTTAATAATTATAATTCCGTAAAACATTAAACACACAAACATAAATACTGTAATACAACGAGAAACAAACGGCTTACCTGCTCGTTCAAACGGCGGCTAATTGGTAAACGCTTAATTCAAACTGAACGAGTTCGGCTAGTTGGTTAATTTGGTTTAACGAATGTTTGCGAAATAAACTTATTTATATTAAATGTTTATATAAATATATGTAGACTTTGGTTTTGGCTTAATTTATACACATGTTTTTGACAGGCGTCGAAGTTAAATCAGCAGAAGAGTTACGTAACGGCGGAGAGTAACGGCGTTCCACCTGAAACCCGACGCTCCGTTTGTTTAGAAGCTGAATACTCGGTGAGTTCAATTTAACATTTTTATCTCGTTTATCGTGTTGTAAATGGTGTTATGTAGAGTAACTTACTAAAAACTTAATATATTAACTTAAGTGCTGCTTCACTGGTCAAAAGTATTGGGACAGGTGCACGCGCCACCTACGTGATATTTAATTACACTGTAAATTTAAACCTTCATATGGGAACAACTTTCACTTATTTCTACAAAAATTCTCTTCAGTAGAGGGTTCGTCAGCTCTGCCACTCATACTATATTATAAGTTTTAATTCGCAGTTCGTAGGTGACGTTAAGTTTATATTGTTCCAAATTTGGACACGCCCCCATTTCTGCTCCACTTATTATCCATGTTCTCAGTTTAACTTTCTTTAACTGTTCACTTGTCTGTTCTCTAATGGTCAGGACTCCAAAAGTAGCACCACAGAGCAGCTATTATTTGGTTGTTGCATTATTCCCATCCCTGCAGTGACACCGCAGAACTGGCAACAAACAACCCACCACCCAAATTATACCTGTCCTGACCAACAGAGAACATGGATGTAAGAAAAATATGTATAAGGAAAGAAAGTTTTCCTAATAATAATATTAATAATAAGATGCTAATAGTAATCCTAATACTTTTGTCCTTAAAGTGTATGTACATTACTTTCCAACTGCTAACATCTATTAATTGTATTGTTTGTTGTGTGATGCACTGTATTTCTGCTTTTAAAATTTTTTTTTAAAAAAGTTTTATAAATGTGCATTTTTGCAAATGACATTGATTCGTGTGAAGCACTAGTAATTTTAATGATTTTTGGATGTACCTTTTTAAAACACTGTGTTATGGCCCTTTAAGCACATATCTGGGGTGGGGGGGGTGCTGGTAATTAGTCCTTGAGCTGTTGGAGGGCTGCGTTTTTTTACTGTGAATCATCTAAATGGTGCTTATAGACATTAGAGAAATTATTCTTTCACTGTTCATTCTTTTAACAATCGAGATTGTGAATGTTGTGAGGCTGAGCGTATGAATGAAGACGGGGTGAATGGCGTGCATGCATTAATCAAGGCTGCGTGAGAAATTATTTATGGGCTGAAGGAAGTAAACACCTCATGGACATCTGTAAGCACTCTCAGAGTGATGACACTGATAACAGCCTGTGTGGTAAGAACAGACGTCCTGAGCTGTGGTGGTGATAAGTCATCAAGCAATTTATTAGTTACACCTCTTACTCTAAACGTTGTTATTTAATGACCACAGAGCAGGTATTGTTTGGGGTGATGGATGATTCTCAGCACTGCAGTTACACTGATCTGGTGGTGGTGGTGTGTTAGTGTGTGTTGTGTTGATTGGATTAGATGCAGAAGAACAGCGTCCCAGTGGCGTTGTCCCATTATAGGTGTCCTGTAGGCAGCGTCCCATGAACAACTTCTTGTAGGTATCGTCCCGCCGAGTATGCAGTATACAGTTTTACAAAGTATGTAGTGAAACAGATAAACTACAGTCTGTAACTCTAGAACTTCATAGTGCTTCTGTTTCGTAAGTGGAACCATTAAAATGAACAGTCAGGGAAAAAATAAGGAGGTTTACTTAATAAAGTGTCCAGTGAGTGTATATTGGCAGTAATGATACTTGACTCATTGAATATACTCATAATAAGTATTAAATCACTGGGTCATTATTCTTTTTTTTCCTTAAACTCCTGGCTGACCCTTTTAGAACCATATGTAGAAATCATAACCCTTAACACTCTTTATTAAATGGGAGACTTCAATTATTATAAGGTTATATAATTAATAGTGGTACTTACATAAATAATAATAATAATAGGTTTAACATCTGAAGCCTTTCTATCTCTGATGTGTATAGCAGAACCTTGTCAGTCATCCTGAATTTCCATTGAATGAATTATAAACCGGGTTATTATTTTGTATCCCACTGTGTGAGCAATTTTCCAGCATAGTGACTCATATGGAATTTCTGTCTCGGCCTGCTGGCTCTAATTGTCCCCATAAAGTCAGACCCCCATGAACTGAAGGTAGTGGCACTTAATACTGCTGCTTATTTATGAACAGTGCACCACTGAGCAAACTCCCAGTGCAATACCAGGTCTCCTACACCTTACATAATACCGCCATTGTATATACAGGGTCAGTAGATGTTCACCAAACGGGTCTGTGTTCCCATTTGTTCTTGTTCTAATGAATATGCTATAAGATAAATTGGTTTTAACACTGCCCTGCTCTTGTGTTGGGCTTTATACATTATTAAATATGTAAAAATGAAGAGGATTATTTCACAGCACTGAGCTTTGTGAGTTGCAATCCATGCGATACCGCTGTTTTCATACTGACAGGTTGTTGGACTGATTATTCACTGATGTTTAAATAATGAGCACAAAGTGAAGACATTTTGTTAGACTGCTAATTATTTGTACAACCAGGTCTGAATCTGGGCTTATCGAGAATGATTTGTTCATGTTAACCGTGACCCTGATTAAACGGGACCCAAGCACAATGGAATCAGGAGTTTGGATTTATTTTCATGTAAAAACCATGTGCTCATACTCTCAGAATTAACGAGGTTCAATATCACTCATCACTTCAGAAAAATTAACTGGTTGAAGGGGGAAGGCTGTGATTCTGCTGCTTATTGCCAATTCATGTATATTTTGTGTTTTCACATATGTAGAGTGTTCTTTCAGTACCCTCCCAGTAACCACAGTAGTGGTGGGGGTGCATGTTTCTAGACACAGAGAAAATTTAGCAGAAAAAATGTATTTAATTCCTAAAACTATTTAAACAAGGTTTTGTTACATCCTATTTTAAATCAATCCACTTCGCAGCTAAACCAACTTCAAGTCTTCTGTAAATTCTTTCCACTAGTTTTTTGAGCCGGTCTGTTGGAGTCTTTGACCTGTTATCCATAAGAACGTTAGAGGTCAGACACTGATGATAAACAGGAGGGCCTGGCTCAAAGTATTTGTTCTAGTTGATCTCAAATGTGTCTGATAGGTCAGGGCTCTTCAACAAACTATGGATTTTATTTTATGCGCTGGCGCATAGGCATGCTGGAGCAGAAAAAAGGCCTTCCCTAAACTGTTACCACATGACTTGTGGATCATAACTTTAGTACTTTATCCACGCAGTGCGTGTGAATATGGTCTGGAAACTCCATTAAGCTGTGCAGCTTGGGTTCTGCTGGTTTAAACATTCAGACACAGAGGTATGATGAAACTATTAGATCTTTAAATCCTCAGATCCCAAAGCAGGCAGACTTAAATCATAAAAGAGTCATAAGAGCCTTTTCACTTCTCATCTGATGTCCTCTATTAACATTAGAGTTTACTGCTCACAGTGCTTCAGCTGAGCAGATTAAAAACCTGGCGTGTTGCATATTTGTGGTGTCTAGGACATAAATAATGTTAAAGATTTTACTGACTGCAGGCACAGAAATTCCCTTCGGATCTAAAAGCCCACCAACTGAAGATATGATTGCTCTAAATTAGTCGCTCGGGGTCAGCGCCGGGGGGGGGACTCGTTTGAAAATGAAATAAAAGTTGCATGAAAACCTAAACGGATGAAGCGGCGGAGAGAAAACAAACAGAAGATAAAACGGTTTATGGGATAATGATATCAGGGTCCCACTTTTCCTTGTCGTTATCCGTGGCATTCAGTTTCACCCGAGTGTTTAATAAAAAGAAAATGTTTTAATACCACAGAGCAAAGGCTTTTACACAGAGGAGCTTAAACAGGGTTATGAGAGGAGGATAAAAACACTATTACTCACACAACATGCTCTAGATAAATAAAAATATTGGGACACAGTGGGGCAATTCATAATTTGTTGTCTTGTTACAAGATTTTGGAGCGTTCCTTGGGATATTTTGTGTTTTATCCATTTGTGGAGCATCTGTGAGTGTCTGGTTGATGGTCTCTTTTGGTTCATCCCAATGTGGTTGCAGTTGAGTTTAAGCCTCTCTGTGGGTCAGTCATGTTCCTTTACATGAGACTCATGAAGTGATGCACTGTGGCACAGTCCTCCCAGAATGAGAAATGTACTTCCCCAAACTATTTTCTTAGTGGTGGAAGCTTATGGTTTTCCAAAATTAATGGCTAGATGCTTAATTCTATGTTTCTGTAGCTGTCACAGGTTGTTAGAGGTGAAAGATGATGAAGCCATAAAGAATGGCGGTAGTGCAGGTGGCACGCCGGGCTCCTCACCGTGGGCTAGTGCTCTGTCTGCTGCTTAAGCAGAGCTTAGTTTCCTGATTTTTTTTTTTCCTCATCTGGTCGATTTAGCCACCTGTTGTCGAACCTTCGCTCGTTAGCTCAGGGGGGGGGAATATAGATGCAGATCTGTGCTATTTTGACAGGTCCTCAAATAGAGGTGTGAAAACACGATTGGAATCTCAACCAATCACATGTCGTTCTTATTAATCATCGTCCGTCTGTCCGTTCGTACAGAAGAGTCCCAGCTCTGGTGCACGGCTGCAGGCTGCATCGTCCAAGATGAACCATTCATGCACAGATTACCTTCTGAGAATCCGTCCAAACCTCGTCAGTCTGCAGTATCACTCATGAGATAATCCACAAGCGTCGTTCAGTAAGCGGGACATCGTCAAAATCAGGACGAAGACAACGAGCTCTATTGATTAAAGGCCGACTTGAAATGCCATGATGCAATCGGCTGCAGCTGTACACCAGTTTATCTTGTGTGGGGCCCTAATGAGTTTGGAATACAAGTCATTTTCAGTGCTTAGGTCTTTGATTTATAATAGCTGTGAGAACATTAGCCTGAAGGCTCCATTCCTGTTAGGTCTTAGTGCTGATGGAGCACTAGAGTGAGTCATTCTGTGAAACCCAATCCAGGTGAACAGAGGAGGAAACCGAGCAAGGTCAACAAAAAGACATGACCAAACTAGTGAATACAAAGATTTTGCTTTAGTGTCTGATAATAATACAGACATTCATTTAAAATGGTAGCCCATTACTTCATTACTCGATGCCTACTGTGTATTCATACATACTACCTGTTCAGGCTTACAGCTTGCTATGTAGTAGGCATGAGACGATTACAAATATTAATTGCACAATTATTGTCTAAGAATTAATCATGGTTAAACAATTATTAAAATATTTAACTTTACCAATAATAAAAAAAAAAATCATAGGAAATTGATTATTTGAGATACTAATTGAGAAAAGACAACGTTTGGCTTTTGCTGAATATTAACACAAAATATTAAATTATTTGGTAAAAATCAAAGTAAAATAAAATCTTTGGCCCCTCATATACAGATTTATATCCATTTTAAATAAACCTGGGGTTTTCCTGTAAAAACAAAGCAAACAATTTTTTATGTGCTCAGTAGCTAAAGTACATTTATTACAACTGTGACTATTTAAAATTTGCTTATTTACTTATTAATTATTATACTTATTATACTTAGCATTATTAGGCACAATATGGTGCAGTTTGGGATTTTACATTCGAGAACACTGTAGCGTGCTTTTGTTTCTTTTTCCCTCCATTTCTTCCAATGAGCTTCGTCTGTTCCGTTACTGTACCCATATTCATAACCAGTTGGCCCCAGTTACGCCTCATTCCTATTGCATGACAATGATCTTCATGAAAATATAAAAGACTTGAGTCATACAAAAGCAGGCGTTTTAAACGCTGCCAATTTAACGCCATAGCTGTTTTATAGTGGTACAACTGACTCACTAGGTTTTAATAAAAACAAGCACTGAAGCTGCTTCAGCTGGACACCATTCTCACAGATCAGATCAGATATTCAGGAAAAGCAGTTTCTTTGTTAGTTTAACAAGTACCCACCTTTTTTCCCCGTCCCCTACTGTTTTCAAAACCAAATTCAGGTTACCATACACCACAAACCCACCACCTCTGCCTGTTTCAGACGTGGCACGGCTGGAGCATATGGAGAGACCTGTTGGGTAGATAATATATTACACGTCAGGCTGCATGAGAGTGAGTGGCTGCGTTGTTGTAGAAAACAGAGCAGTGTGCCGGGTCAGAGCTGCGGCGTAGCACCTCATTACTTATAATGAGCCAGAGGAGGGGTTTGGCTGCATCTGTTGGTCTGCCCCGAATCCGGTTACATTAAGAAACAGGAAGGCCTGGAGAAGCTACGTTTAAAATGCAGGCTGCGTTCGCAGGCTTTATTGAAGTATACGTCTGATTTCTGGGTTTTGGGTTGCGTTTCTTTCTGTCTGTCCTGAGGGCAGACGCATATCACAGCCTGTCAGTCTGTGTGTCTAGATCTCTGTCTCATTCTTAGGATTTGTTGTTGAATGGAGGCCTCGGATTAACAACAAAAAACAGAAACAGGCTTGTCGTTATTATTAAGCTTATTATTTTCAGTCGTGATAATTGTAGTTTTATTTATGCTAACGATATAGTTTTATCATTTGTTGGGCCTTCAGTCATCTTTATGGGTGGCTTGTCATCATGGAGCAAGCAGTAGGACAAAAAAAGGTTGTTTTTGTAGATGGAATCATCAAATCATATATCATGGAGTATACTGCAAGCTGACCAACACTATACGAGATGCAGCTACAGACAGCACGAGTTACAGGTTGCAGTAATAATATTACCAGTATTAAGACAAACAGTACTTTTAACAGTTATAGTAAAGGTAACTAGTAGTAGTGACTGTAGTTGTGATAAAAGTGGTAGTTTTAATTGTGGTTGTAATAATAGCAGTGTTGATAATGGTAGTATTAATATTGTGAGTAATGGGAGCGGTGCTGGTACTGATAACAATAACACTAGTGACAGTAATAGTTATGATTATAGTAGTAACTGAAGTGGTGGTAGTTGTTCTGATTACTTGTATGTACTGAGAGTCTCCAGCACCGCGAGCGTTCCTCTGTGCAGCCTGCAGTTGTAACAGGACGGTTTCTTACTGCAGCCGAGTTGATGAATAAGACATTAGGGAGATTCATTGCGGCTGCTCGTCCTCACCAGCCTCTGGAATACAAGCATCCTGCTGTAATGGCTCTCTTCTTACAGTATTTGTTACTAATGCAGAGGCATCATGAGAGTCATAATTCAGGCAGAAAGAGTACAGCACAATTTCGAGAGGGTCTTATTATTTAAAGGGATTTTGGAACCAGTGCAGCGTGCCAGTGAGAGAAGAAATTGCAGCTCCTTTAAATTCTAGTGTGTTTTATTCCAGCAGAACGGAATTTTAATCAAATCTGAAGAAGGTTTGTGTGTGTGTGTGTGTGTGTGTGGGGGGGGTCATTCAGGGACAGAGCAGTGGCATTATTCAGTTTTTATAAAGTTGAAGAATATGGAATCAATTCAAAACCACATGACACCTCAGTAATAATTACTGTAATGATGATGATGATGTAGTAGATGTAGTAATTACACAGTGTTGGTCAGATCTTTCATTTTTGAACACAACACTGATGGGAAACAATGATGTAGTAATCTGAGCTCAAGTTAACTCGTTTAGTAATTTAGGTTTAATATAATTACTTTGCCTCCTGTTGAAATATTTGGTTAAACACATTCATGTCACCTCAGTGTTAATCTTTAATACTCTGTTATACAAGTTTAACATAACTATTTAGTACAGTATTACTGCACTGCTGGTAATGTGGGCGGACCTTCATCAAAATGGCTTTGTAAGCTTAAATGTACACAACATATTGATACGTTTTGTAATTTCACACTTACAGACTGCGGTACATCACAACACACACTGACACCACCATCACCTCAGTGCCACTGCAGTGCTGAGGATAATCCACCACACTGATAATACCCAAACTGTGTCATTATTGCCACATAAAATGAGCAATGAAACCAGGAGGTGCTTCATTAAATTTGTTAGTATCATAGTTAGGCTTATTGCTATTAATTTTACTTCACAGCATGGCCGAACTGTATATTTATATTACATTTGTATAATGAGAACACAGTTATTCTAAACTCTCATTGTATGAAAACTCCAAATCGGCATCCTCCCATCAGTTTTTACACATTTATCACGGCTAAGTTAATAAATCGCAAGTGTGTGAATCATATGTACGGCTAAATTTGTGAAAACTTTGGCACACTTGGTGGCACCGTGGCAGTTTGCCCTGGCTGGCAACGTGGCACATATCTAGCAAAATGTGAAAAGGCCCGGCGAGATGGCACGGAGCTCTGCCAGTTGGTGCTCATTGGATTATTGAAGTTGTCCCCTCCAGTAAATTGCCGTTACACCTGTTCGGTGGAACTGAGCGGGCTCTGCCAGCGGAGTCCCATATGCCGCGCAGATGCCAGTCTCACCGCAATTCGTCACAAATCATCCTCCCTGCGTTTCGCATGCACACAGCAAATTGAGCCTTTAGTGCAACAGAGATGTTTTCCTTTGTTTTACCGTTAACCTTCATAAACTATTGTTTTCCTGACTGGCAGTTTTAATCAATACAGTAGCACTTTAACACTTTCTCTCTCCATCTAACTGCAAATATCATCCTCCACCTTCATGAGTTTCATTAAATGGGTGTCGGTGATGATATTCCCGCTCTGTGTTCACCGAGCATCTAGTTCTCATACTGGTTTTAATATTTAAGCCATAAACATGAATTATCTATCTGTGATGCTGAAAAATACATACTGTTTTGACATTTGCCGTTTTCATTACGTTGAAGAGTCCCATTGGTGTCTGACTTAATAACTGAAGGCGCTAATAGACCTCTAATATCTGAGGCTTCCCTTTTGTGCGCTGGTTTAAAGGTTATTAACCCACATGTTTAGGTTCTACAAATCACATTCTGGTTGCATCAGACACGGTTACTGCTTTATGAATCTACTCATATTGTTTAACTCCTTTAACCTTGATACCTGTTTACTTTCAGTTGTGAAGTTTGTACTTCGTTCTCTGTTGATCTGCCAAGCCGTCAGGCTGTCTCTGTGTCCGACTGATTTCTGTCCTGCCATCTGTCTTCCTGCCTCTCTCTGCCTTCATCGTAAACTCACACCAGCCACTTTATTAGATAAAAAGCCTTAATTTTATGTCTTATATGGACATTGTAGATGTGTAGAGAAAACATTTAAAATGATGCAGAGCAGGGTGTTAGAGTGCCATATGTATGTGGTAATGTCATACAGTGTTACCCTCACACTTTACTGCATGCCATTTAGCACGTGTGGAACAGACGGATCACTGTGATAAGAAATAAAGAAGGTGGAAAAAATCATAACTATAAAGCAGGTCTTACAGTTAGCACTCCAACTGAGAGATTTCAGTTCAGCAAAGAGTCCTGAGTCTTAAATGCTGAGAATTGATGTTCCAGTTTCTGACATCAGACTTAACCAAACATCTAAAGAAACCAAAAATCTAAAGATCCATCTGTTTATTAGTGTACTTAAATGAGAACTTCAGAAATAATGCTCATTATTCTTGGATTAAAATGCTTGTTAGTCTAATTAGCTGTACATTTTAAGTATCCTCCTTATTTGCATGTTTTGAAGAGTCAGTTTTATTGAAATCCACGTGGACACAAAGAGAACTTGCCAAACCCTCCAAAAAGCATCCCAGTACATCTCCAGCATTTTAATGACACATTAGACTGAATATGTTTTATTGTATGATCCACTCATGGTGGTGTAGCTCAAAGTGTCGATGCTGTACGATATCCCACTTCCATCCAAAGCATGCCAGTTGGTGAATAGTCTACTTATTGCCCCGGGGGGTGAACAAGTGAGTGATGCTCGGCTTGGTGTGGTGCCAGTGTCTCGATGAACCTGTTCTGATTCTCACTAGAAATAAAACCTACCAAAAAATACTGTTTTTAAAATATATATGTTTTGTACTATGTATAATAATATGCACTATATTAGGTTTACTATCACAACTAAATTTGTCTGTAGTCCATTGTTTTCTGTCAGTTGTGTCACTGCTGGATTGAGCATCATCAATCACATAAATAATTCCTGCTTTTTAATGGAATTGATTACCTCTGAACAGAATATATGAGATTTAACTCAGTGGAGTCGGTCTGTAGTACGACACAGTGTAGAACCCAGGAGTTGATCCCAATAAAGTGGCCGGTGAACTAAGCAAATTCTTCCTGCTGTTTTGAGACTGTAACGGCTCATTGTGGTTGTTTTTTTTCATATTAAGTTTTGTCCGTGTTTTTAAAGTGTGTGTTTTCACATTGTATATGATTGCCTAACATCTTGGAATGCTACACCTAGACTTGTAATGAAAGTCCTGATGGATGGTTAACAAAATCGTGACATTTCAGCTCTGGGGAGTGGAGTTTGATCACTTGACTCAAGCTTCGTAAATATACATAAGTTCAGTTTGTCAGCAGAGTGATGCAGCTGGAAACAACCACTGTGTGCGTTCATGCTCAAGTAATCAAAGGCTGAAAAGATGTTTGGATTGTTTTCATTTTCCTTCACGGTCGTTCTTGGCATCAGACAGTTGTTGGACTCTGAGACGCGACTGTATAAAAACAATCTGTTTTTTGTTTAAGCAAAACAGTCGGTTGTCGAAATGTTTTGTTTTCACCGGACAAACACTCCTGTGTAAGTTGGATGCACAAACCAAACTCTGAGAGAAATGAAGGTTCCATTGAGACCTGTTCATGTCTGCAGTTAAATATTTAGTCTTGGCTTGGCTCCACGTGTTGATGGAGAGCCGCTATAAGAAACAAACTACACTTATTTTTGCCAGATTCATCTTTGTACATCACAGTTTTTATCACCAGACTTCACATCTGCCAGCCAGATCGTTCTAAATCCAGTCGTATTGTACTAGACTTCACACAAAGTGCTCAGTTCTATATTTTCTTTCATGATCCATCACACAATGCTGTCTTTTTGTCAAAGCGCCTGTTTGTCTTTAAACCTCAGTTTGTAACCTCTGGCTTATTGAGTGTTGTGTCTGATATATGAGGCAGAACACTTCCATCTTTAAGTTGTTTTTTTTAAAGTTTTCTGCCTCACAAGAGCTGCAGACAGTGGAGCCCAGAGGTTGAGTCTTCACTGCATTAAACTTTTCTTTAATCCAGTGTGGCAATACTCAAGTCACTCACTGTAGTGGAGGCAGGAACATGATTTCACCCCTTCAACACAGTGAGCAGCTTTACAAATCACTTGAAATCACACTGAACTTGACAGGAAATAAAAAATACAATTCTCTTGATTTGAGCTTTTTCAGATTATCTTTGCAAAATAAATTAAGATAATTAAGCTTGTTGAAATCACAGCTACAACCGTACACCATTTACCTCATTACAGTTTCATTTAGTAAAACATTTTATTCAGTGTATTATATAAGGTAAATAAATAATGTTATTTAATATGAGTTGGTTGTATGAGTGTCGTTGTTGTCGCTCAGCCATGACCTCAGCCATTAAACAGCGCAGCGCTCTTGACTGGTTTTTATTGCATTGCCATCTCAACATACTTATCTTTCATTGATAAAGTAAACAGTCGGCCGAAAATGGATAAATAAGATATTGATCTGGCATTACGTTCTACTTTGCCTTGTTCCACGTCAGACGGAACCCTGCTAGCACCCTGATTCATATCAGAGATCTGTTTCAGTGCAGGCAGCACATATAATAACACCTTATTTCCGCGGTTCTTAAAACTGTCATGAGGATTTGGTTGTCCAGGCTGCTTGCAAATCCACTTCATAAGTTCTTTTATGGCTTCCATGTGCAACACTACACCACCTCTGGCTGAAAGAATGACCTTCACAAAGCGAGGAGGAAGACGTCAGTCTCGGGTCATATATCTGACGGGCTGCATGGTCTTTGGTGAGGTTTCTTCATATCAAAAAAGAAGAGTCAGCGCAGAGATTTCCATCTGTTTAGTTTTAATTGCAGAGAGATTCAGCTACATGATTTTCTCATTTGTTTCACATAAAGTTTAACATTGTTCGTTCATCTTCAGTAGTCTGTCCGTGTCTAACCATTGTTTGCAAATATTCAAGGACAAATATTCAAGTTAAACTGCATTACAGCGGTTGACTGCTTACGACATTCAAAGAGTGCCGACTGCTTCCTTTTACCAACCAAGCTGGTTCTGCTGGAGCTGTTAAAGCTAAACTCAATGGTTCATTGCCATGTTTTTGTAGTTATGGAGCAATCCAACACACTACTCTCTCTGTGTCTCGGTCTGCACGCTCAGACAGTCGTCTATGCTGTGTATCTCAGAGTCCCAATTTACAAATGAGCAATTATTATTATCATGATTGGAGTTTAATCTGAATTTTGGCTTAGTAAATCAACCCATGCATTAAATTATATAATTCCATGCAGATAACAACAACGAACATCTCTGTTATTCTACAATTAATTTTTGCAAACAGCTTTGTTCTGTGTGTCTGGTACATTTCTATTTCATGTCACAGTTTTAACAGTAGGTTTTATTTCTCCCAGAATTTCTCAAAATTATTACTTTCAGACTTGCAGCATTAAACCACTGAGGAGAAACTGCTGATGTGTGTGCTGCTCTATGCCAGCTGAATCCTGTATCACAGTGTTTGTTGGTCAGGAAATGGCATCTGGGTAATGCATTGCAGATGATGGCTGAAGTAAGAGGCTGTGTACTCACTGGATCACCATTTGTGCAGCTATTTGCATTTCCTGTTGTTAGATGCTTTCTTCTTTCTGCCCTTGTTGTTGATATTTATTAACTGACTGTGGCGTGACTGTTGTCATGTTCTCTGTATCTATTGAAAATACCGTGTCCCAGTCCTTTTGTCCATACAGTGTAGGAAACACTGTGTTAACACAAGCCATCTCACTTCTGCTGCTGCCTGACCTCGGTTATGACATGACTAAAGGAACCTAAAGCACATTTTCAGGATGTGTCATCAGTGTTGAAGTGTCTTCTCGAGGGGGCAGTAAAAGACGTCAGCCAGCATTAAGCACAACTATAATTAGGTCACTATTTTACTTCCTTACCGAGCCGGGGTGTTTACTCGCAATTGCATGAGATGAGCGGCAGTCAATTACACACTCGCAAGTGTTATGGTGCACGTACCTGATGAAATGGCCAGTGAGCATAGCTACAATGGCTCTATAAGCCGTCACAGTTGTTTACCTAACAGATGATGTCTTTATCCACTATGACCAGACGCGCTCGCCTATACTAATTGGGATTTGGCATTTACAGTGATCAGATTAATTTCCTGTGTTTTCTGAAGCAGTAATGATCCCTATAATCCTTGCTGTTTTGGCAGCCAAATGCTTTAATCCTTGCCGCTAGTGAGTTAAATAACAAATTACACAGTCAGGACATTCTGTAATTTCTCAATAGTCAACCGTGGTATTTGGGACCCTGTTGCATGAGACTGCGACAGTGAGAGACCCGTTCTCTTGTAAAGGAGTCTTTGTCTAGAGATTCTAGGATCTGTGAATGCAGCACACAATAGAAACCCACTGAGAGGATCCTTGTGACGTGTGTTTTTTTTGCTCTGCTGAAGCTTTGATTTGTATGTTCCGTCACTCATGCCAGCGTGTTCCACTCTATGTACCAGAATTTTGAATGTGGGTGCTCAAGCGTTACAGCGATATATTTACTGTACTATAAGGGAGATGTGTTTGAGCCAGAAATTGAATGAGTGGCTCCATGGAAACTGGCTTTATGAGGATAAAAGGCCTGATTTAGTGTTTTTGGATGGTCGGATCGTGCTCAAAGTCGTGAGCCTTCATAATTTTTTAAATGGCAATGTCTATTGAAGTCATTACCACACATGCACTGTGACCCAGACCCTTTCTAGACATTACCCAGAGGAGCTGTATGTGAGAAAGCAAATGTCCGAAGCAGTCGCACTGGACATTAAACAGGTTTTCTCTGCCAGATTCCTACTGTAAAGTCTGTGTTCTGTCAAACTCATGGCGCCACTGATTGTCTGAAGGACAAGAACCGGCAAGGAGGTGTGTTAACTGCACATTTAATCTTAATCCAACGATGTCAGGGGCCTTCCCCAAACTGTTGTATTAATGGTAATTTAATGTGCCGAGTGTATAATTATTTCAGACCTAACAGTGGCAGCATTACAACCCCGGGTCAAAACAAGTTTTTAGTTCAAATTTACAATATTTAGTTTATTCACACAAAAAGATTATACCCAAAAGTCGACAGCAGATGGCGGTACTTGGGTGAAGACCACTCTATATCTCTATATACAGCTGCTATTATAGAACTGCACTGCTTTAGAATCCATTTCGAATATAAAACCTGTTAGGGACTTTATTGAACCAGAACGAATGAGTCAATATTATTAAGTAAAGTATGATGTCAAATGCCTTTCATCGTTTCATTAAATATTCTAATGTCAGGCTAATATTAAAATACAGTTATTATTTATGACTTATGTGACCTTTTATTTTTGGACATTTTAACTTTTTACAAACATGATATTAAGACTGTGGGGACTCAAAAAAGTCAGCATTTAATTTGTTATAATGTTCATGTTACACAGTAGTAATACAGTTATTATCTACAAAATAAGTCTGGCATTTCAAATAGTGCCATTATTTATTTTATCATAACAAAACCTGATAATGTAACTTTAATGTTGATTTAACAACACATTATATGGACAGAATTTATGGCACTTTTGGGGGAAGGCCCTTTTTAAATTTCTGTAGTGTATTAATCAACACCTTTTGGAATGAACTAGAACAGAGATTGTGAGTCTTGCGACCTTCTCATCTAACGCCGTCTGACCTCACAAATGGTCAGGATGAATAGGCGGTCCTCCAAAAGGGTGGAGAAAGCCCCTATAGAGGCACCGATGCTCCCATAGCTTTTTGTTTTGCTTTCTGTCCACCATCCAGACTTTCTTTCCGCATCTTAGATGTAACCATGTGAATCCGGTTCAGGCTCATAAAATAGTCCAGTTCATATTTTCGGGCTCTCCGCGCGGATTTCTGCCCTCTTCCACGCCGCTGTTGCGCTCCGCACGGGCAGGCAGGGCATTTCGGTGCGTTCTCTCTTGTTGGAGGAAAATACACGGCGCACGGCTTTCCTTCCGGAGCCTCCAGCTTCCTCTTTCGGTCGGCCTCTCCTCTGAAGCGCAGCCGACCCCGCCGCCGGGATGGATTGAGCCCGTGGTTTATTCGCTGCTTTAAGTTTGCGCCGCGCTCCAGATCCATGTTTCTTGGAGCGACTTTTCCGAAGTGAGCGGCCGCAGATGATCGCGCTCCGGGCGGACTGCTGATCTGGAAAGTGCGCTGAAGTGGAGGGGAGGCTGCGGCTGGCTCTCCGTGCGTGTTGGCGGCGTAAGAAACGTTGGCTTTTAGTTGGAAGGGATGGCGGAGCGGGGAGCGCGGCTGCTCCTCTTCCTCCTCTTCCTCACCCCGCTGTGCTCGCTCGATCCCGCACGCGCTCAGAGAGGTAAGAGCAGACTGCACCACCTTCAGTGCCCTCGTTCAGCTCGTGCTGTCTGCCGTTTTGTCTAATGTGGATCCGCTGTTTTTCCCGTTTGCATCTAAAGGAGATGCTTTGTGTTGAAAAAGCGACCTCGGTTCCCGTTGCTGCGTGTTTTATCAGGTTGGAAAAATTAAGAGCTTTTTTGTGGAAAGTTTAAAAGACACATTATGAACTGGGATGTGAAAAATTCTGCAAAACCTTTAAAATATCAAATATTTTAATAGTTAATAATTAATTGACGGGATAATTAAGTAAATACGCATTTTAAGAAATGTGGGTTCTATTGTGCACTCCTTTAGAATGCCAGGGACCTTTCCATCTCATACCTGTTAACAGACCAAGTGGCTAACCCAGAACCCTTTTGTTCTTTTAAAAAAGATGTGGAAGTCCTCTGAGTAAATGACTGATTTAAATGAACCGATTTGTGAAGGATCTCTGATTAATCTGGTTGATCGTTGTGGTGAGATTTGGATTTATGGAACAGTTAAAAGGAGAATAATATTTGTTGCATCATTGAGGACTGCTTCTGGTACATGGGCTGAACTGGAAACAGGCTGCTCACGTGGGACGTCTGTATTTCAGATTGGATTTTTTGTGACAGATGATTTACGAATGGGTTTTCTGTTGATAAACACCGAACACATGTTCGACCCCAGGACATCTGCATCTCCTAATAAAAAGAGCCACAAGCACGAGTTCAGCAAACAGGTCTTATTCAGCCTCTCACCTTGTGCAGAAAACATCAAAAGGATAAAACAGGGTTCTGGTTTACATCAGCGTGACCCCACGAGCGTTCCGAATGGACAGACAGTCAGATTCTGAGTCGTTCAGCTGATGAAAGCTGCTCTCCTGTATGGGAAGCTCCATGCTTTGGTTTAAAGAATTCCCAATGTACGCTGGAGATCACTACAAAAGAGACGACTGTGGGGGGGGGGACCAGGGGAATGGGCTGACTGCGTCTGGGAAGTAATAAAACCAGGAGATTAAGGGGAACGTGGAGTCCCTTTGGGAGTTTTGATTGGTTCCAGAGAGTGGGCCAGAGACCTACGTGCAAGCAGCAAGTTTCAAATTACTAACTGTTGGGTACCCTGCTGAAAATATCTGTTTATTTGGAACATGCTCCAGAGGTCTAATGTGAAGCAGAAGCAGAGCCGGTTGGGTTGCCGACGGCTGACCCTTTTCGGCGTCGCTCGACTGACCTGAGACGGAGTAAAAAGGACATGGCAGTTGTGGAGAACCTGCTGGGGTTTCATTACTAGCTGCCTTCAGTGGTTATGCTGCAGAAAATCCTATTTGCATTCCATCTTATCTGGTTAATCCTGCCATGAAGAAATTTTACACTCATGCCTCCCTTATGGACAATATCAGTAACAACTGTATAAAACTTGGTAGAGCGAGGGAGAGAGAGAGAGAGAGAGAGAGAGAGCGAGATTCCATTTTTACAGACACAGAACAGTACAGGTACATTGGAATTCTTGTGTGTTTGTTACAGAGACAGCTATGTAAACACGGGCAGTGAAGCCCATTACCTGAGCAGTTTAAAAACAAATGGGTGCTTCACCAAAAAAAAAGAGTTGCTGCACAAAACACAACAGTGGACTGGGGAAACTTTCCAATGGCAGAGACCCAAGAGCTGGGTGAGTGGGTTGTTTTGGGGGATGGGGTTTAAAGAAACATATAAAATGTGTTATATTCGCCAGATGGAGAAGGATAGATAATACAGTGAGTCTTATTAAGATCGTATACATGTGTTATAAGACTGTAAAATTTATTATCTTGTCACGTTGTTACTCACTTGTATTAAATTAGTTCTAATAAAGTAGAAATGGTTTTGATAAAAAAAAAACCTTCATTCTGTCAGACATGGTGATGATATTGAGGTTTGTAAATAATAATAATAATAATAACAATAATAGTAATAATAATAAAGAGCATTAAACAATTATGTTTTAATTTTGTGGTTTGCAACTTGATGAGGGTCAGGGCGTCTGTGGATGATTTGGTGTTCTGGTGGTTAGTAAAATAATTATTGATTTTGAGATGGTATATTGTTTAATTGTTAACACACACGCATAAATGTGTAATATGTTGTATTCTGTTCTTCCCTTTAAATTTAACAAAAGTACCGGTAACTCTGAGCTCTTATCGTTACTTATATATAACTTATTATTACTTATAATTGTAAGTGTTGGTCATGTGACTTTAAAGTAAATTCCACAGCTTTTAGAGCCTGTATTGGGAATCAGAGTGTTTACTATACACTGCTGAAGCTCATTGCGTTTGTTTCTGTCAGCTGAATGAATGTACGGCATGTCAGAGCCTCGGCACCTAATTGCATGATTTTCTGCAACAGGCTCCTAATATTGCCTCGGCCGCTCACATCAGGCCATTACACCGCATTATCGTAAGTCATGATCACTCTCGCAGCTGTATGTTTTCAAATGTCAGGAAACAAAGAAGAATCAATACCAGCCTAATAAATTCAGCACTGTCAGCAATTGAATGTTTCTGGAGGCAGGACATGACAATAACCCCCAGCTGAGAGATCCAGCCTTCGGTTTGCTTTATTAATTTGGACGGACAATAGGCGCTTGGCTAATTGCCTAATGTGCGAGCGTCGGCTTCCGTGTAGAATTTAAATCGGCTGTGATTGACAGCGTGTGATTTTCGTCAGCGTGACCGAACGATCCACTGGCAGGAGGCCGCAGCTCATTCTCGGTGCCACGGAGACGTGCCGGCGACCCGCGTCCTTTCCCTGTAGAGCCGTCACTCACAGTTTGGGTGAAAGGGGTCGGAGCTGGCAGCGACTCCACAACACTGAGAGCTTTAATATCAATAGATATTTGCTCTCAGGGTGTATGAGGAAGCTTAATGGATAAGCGATGGGCTTGTCAGAATTGATGCTGCGAGAGGGGAAGCGACGTTTTACACGCGCTTTTATTTTCTGTCCCTCTGGCAAGAAAGCGGCTAAACAAAGGAGGATTAACGGCAGCAATGGCAATCAACTTGCAGCTTCAGTGTAGTAACCGTGTCACTATTAGCACAGTACAAAAAAACAAAACGACAGAATTGGAAGAAGTACAGAAGTTACTGTCACTCATCTCCCTAATGAAGGGACCGAGGCCTGGAATGGTTTGTCAGAGGTTCGTAGCTGATGTCAGATATTAATAAGCGCCATATTATGTCATTCATACTCGTACAGTCCTGGTACAAGCTTGTTATCCTTAAATCTTTCATTTACCATATTAACAAAAGCCACACTTTACAACCAGAAAATCGTATCGTGACCTAAAAATCTAATGGTACAAACGTTGGCGCTTCTTCGCTTGGTAATTTATGCAGCCTCCCTAAGGAGAGATAACGGCTTTTAGTCCTCCATAGTGCTTAATCAGACTACAGAACACATGGCAAGTGAGATAAGAACATTCCTCCTTCCAGAGTCACTCCAGATCCCTTAGATTTCAAAAGCCATTTTTCAAAATGAATGGCGAGGCTTGGCCCTGCTTGGCCCGTCAGCCGAGTGCTGCATTTTCACATCACATGCGCTGTCGTCTTGAGGGCGTGTTTTATATTAATGGGGTGCTTAGGTCGAAGGCGTTACATACGACTGATCCCTTGCCCGTTCCAGATCATCCTGCACAGCCCTTTGGCTGCAGACAGCAAGGCCTGGGTTTCTAATGGTGAGCAAACCACCCCACTGTGAGTCTTTGTTCTTGCCTGACTTGGGGTAAATAGAAATAAAGGGCTCTGGTTTTACTGAAGATGGACAAGAACGTTGATGCATTCAGGACAGAGAGGTGCTTAAGTTTTATTTATATGTTTTGCAGCAGATATACTTGTTTTTGGTGCCTGTTTATTACACGCGTGACTGGAGAATTCCACTAGGGGGCATGCTAGAGAACTGAGGCTGCAAGATGTAAAAAAAAACACTTAGTAGGTGGTATGTGATGCCCATTCTGCACATGTGATGACTAGATGATGAGAACAACCACCAGGTGATTCCCCTTGTCGTTCCACCACAGTGTAGGTGTTAAACCAGGGCAAGCTGCTCGCCATCATCTGCTTAAAACTGCCCACTGACCCCATCACTTAAAAGTATTCCTCCACCTCTATACTGCCCCTGCTGTTTATGTGTAAAATGCATCTTGTGCTCAAGTGTTTTACTGTGATTACTGAAGTTCCCTAAATTCACTGAACAGACTTGAGTTATAGTGAGTATATCTCCAGCTTGGCACTTATTCAGAGGAAAGTCCTAATTTACTGAGGCCTATCCCAGTTCAACATGTAATTTAATAAATTTTATTATCTCCAAAGTGCCAATAAAAGGTCCCTTACAGCAGACTCTAATCTTGAAGTGGAGTTTAGGTCACATCAGAGTATCCCGAATGTCTGAAATGTCAGATTATGAAGCGAATGTTTTCAGGTTGAATGTTTTCCTGAACGTTTCCTCCTCCTCCTCCAATCTGAGAGCAGCATCAGCTCTGATGGAACACTCCATCATCTTGTATGACTTTTTTGCGTACGTGCCAAGATCAGTGTGCAGCCTCGTATCCTGTACATAGTAACAGTCGCTGGCTTGAACTCTCACCTTCATTATGTGTGGATTGAGTTACTTGAGGTTGGGTCGGTCGCAATATGCGAGTGAACTCCTGCTGCTCGATCTCCTGCCAGCTTTCAGCAGCTGGCAAGTTTTAACACTGCGCGTCTGCATGAAACTCTTTGCTGGAGCGAAGCCTAGTCCGAACCGCATGTAGGTCAGTTGCAGTTCCTCCCTGGAGATGTGAATCAGCACTGAGGTGACCTCAGTCCTGACCAAGAGTGGATGGATTCGAGCCCGAGAGCTGCTGGAGCCCTGGAAGTAGAATTGCAGATTTCTATTCTTTACCGTTCTACTCGTAACGCTGGCAACGTTGTCTGCCGCTTCAACCGGCGCACAGCTTAACCTCATGCCCTGCAAACCTGTAAATCAACCTAATTTTATTTCTCCAAGCCTCCTGCAGCCTCCACAGACGAGCATCTTGTTTTAATCTCTGGATTTGGACGCGTTCCAGGATGCACACTCGAAAGTTGCTTAGACGAACTCGCTTTATCAGGTCATCTGTTCCAATCTGATCCAAAGCAAAAGTGAACTCGCACGTCGGGAAAACTATCAGCAGCCAGATCTGGATCGGTCTTTGAGCGCAGATTCATTCATGAAGTCTGAGTGAGGGAGTCAACGCATGAAAACAAATCACGTTCGTTATTCACAGTTACGCTCATTTGTCTTTTATGTGGCTTTTCATCTCCTTTTGACAAGCTGGCATATGCACCATGTTGTCATAAGTATTCAGACATCTTCAGATTGAAGGCTGATGCCACAGCACACAGAGGTATTTCAGACGTCCCGCTCTGCAGGCATTTAAAAATGAAGACGCCGAGCTGATGAACAGTGAAGGTCATTTCGTCTCTATAATTGATGTTTCTCTGGGTCGCTGTGGTCACTCGTTTGTGATGTTTGCTGGTAAAAGTTAATAAAGGAATATCAATATCTAATTCTGCAAACTCCTAATTTAAGAAAAAAACGCCCTCCTGTGTTAGCTGCCTGAAAAGCGCGTACGTGGAGCAGACGGAGGACCGAGTGTTTGAACCCGTTTGACACTGACCCACTTTGGTTGGCTGCTTTGTTGCCTTTCTGTTTTCCACCAATGTAAAAGCAGCCTGGGAGCTCAACCCCCCCCCCCCCATCCAAACCCCACGAAACTCACTATTGTTCCTTTTGCTCTCCGTCTTCCTCTCTTTCTTTACATCATCAGTCATGAAAATGGTCCAGATTGTGTTTTCTGACCTGTTTTCGGTGCCGTTATTCATCTTGGGACAAATGCATCGGCTCGTTTCTACAGTACGTCTCCAGATCATCATTCTGTTCGTTACTGATTACATTAGAGGTGGCCTACATTTCAAAAACCCAAGTTTAAGTTCCGTTTGTGTTTTGCTGGTGAAAAGACCCCTGCTGTAGCGGAACGGAACATGAGTGTGTTTCTCTTGGTTTAGAACAGAAGGAATCCGTGATGATGGCTGCTCATTTTCTGTCTTAGATTAATGGACATTTTTAGGTGAAGGGAACGTGTTGAACACCTTTTTGGTGTTAATTTAAATTTTGTGATCTCCTAAACTGATAGGTCCTCATCCCGAATCAACTAACCATAGAATCAGGGTTTTGGATTTACTAACCACTGGTGACATTATGTTAAAATTATGAATCTGTAGTAATAAGAAGCATATTACACCCACTAAGTCGGCTGAATGAATGTGATGTTGGTTGTGCACATCCTCTGATATTTACACAGAACATGTGGAATGCAGTATGTACCTGCCCACTAGGGGGATGAGAGAAAAAGAAAGAAACTCGCCATTGTCGTCTACAAAGGCACTACGAAAGCATGCTTCTCGACTCTACCCTGGCTTTTAAAATTTATGGTTTTCTGTTTATTGTTGTTTATTGTTCTCCTGAACAGGTTTGCTGGTTGGTTGTCTGCTTTTTATAAATATGAAAGGTGTAGTGTGGTAGGTAAGTGAGCAGTTATGCTTATGCAGATGCATGGTTTTGCAATTGCTGGCATCTCCGTTTTGCCAGTTTAGCAACAAGTGTGACTTGCTTTGTCATTTGTTTTGTGACGTCTGATGGACAGAATTGCAGACAGTGAAGACGGATGAAGGTCGTCACTTATTTACATTTATATCGCTCAGATCGGCAAATTATGATGGAACAGTGAGAACAGTTACAGCTGGGTCTGCAGACAAACTTGCAGCCAAAGCAGGACAGTCAGAGGCTTAAAGCCTTTAGTTTGTTTAGCTGTTCTCTATTTTAAAACCATCTGTGAGCTAATCCAGTTAGGACATGTTCAGTCCCCAAAACAAGCCCTCAAACACGAGCTAAGATGAGCAAAGCTGATGTAAGTGTGCCCATGCGGCCAGAACTGGCTTTTGACAATAACTGCAGGGGGCCACCCTCTAGATATGTGAAGAGAACGCACTCGATGTGGGCCGTTCACAGAGGAGGGATTGTGAGTGCATTTCAACTCCCTGCCAACCTGCCAGAACTCAGCCCTTGGCTCTTGGCACCTCCAGACATGGTGAAGATCTCTGCTGTGCCGAGACTGGCAGCTGGTTTATCTCAAAGGTCCAGAAAGGGCACAGCCTGCTCCCCTGCACTATAAACACAAAAAACAAACACACTGCCTTTCCTCATTTATAAGATCTGAGGAAGCGAATTAGCATGGGGAGTGTTTACCCGCAGTATCAAATGACCCACTTTTTTAATATGACTTTATATAAAGCACATTTGTTCAGCAGACAGTGAATCCCATCTGCCTTCCCCGTCCATGTTGCACAGTTTACGCTTTTTAGAGTACATTACGAGGACGTGATTTGCATACACCAATATAGCAGCTGCTTTTAAGTTTGAGGCATCTGTTTTGAGGCAGACTTTGCATTGGAAATTCAGGGAACATTTCATATTCATAGAATACACCTGCCACCTTGCCATGTTTGTATAAAATCAAGCTCCTTGTTGTGCAGTCTGAATGGTCATATGCTTTAAGGCTCTGTGGAAACAGTGTGAGGCTGTGTCCTGGCACACAAAGACATTTTATAATGGCATATATGACTGGGATTGAGACATGTGGACTGAAGCATGTCCTCTCATCCAACGCAGATGCTCCTTTAAATAAATAAGCAGTCTGCAAAATATTGTGGAAAGCCTTCAGAGAGGAGTGGAAGCTTTATCACTGCAGAGGGAAGAGTGAATAAGAACGGGATGTCTCAAAAACTAAATAGTGTTCTACGTAGTAGGGCGATCTATGTATTTAGAGACAGTGATTGATCTCAGGATGGAGGTGTCCCATAATGCTTTGTCATCTTCCCCCATTGTGCTGACAGCATTGACTTATCTTATTGATTAGAAACAAACCTGCATCTCTATAAATAAATGGAAAGTCTGAATTTAGGCTTTGAGCCTTTAGCGTTCAGGTTTAAAGTTTCACCATAATCTAATTTAATCCTGACGTTCATCTGATTAACCCCCCGTTAACCTTCGCTGAATGTATCCTGAGGTTTCTGGTTTGGTGAAGCTGCTAAAATCTCTGCTCTTCCAGTCAGTCTGTATCTCTGTGTCCGAGGTGGACATGTTCTCCGGCCGTGCTGTGGTGTATGAATGTTCCAGATCCTGTGCGCTGATTTTGACAGAGCTAATGGAAGTCAGAGAGCGTGTAGGGACTGAGCATTACCGCCTCTTTTATTGGCCAGCGTCGGTGTAATGGAATTTCTCCTGCTGCTTACTTGGGAATAAACGCTCTAAAAGGTTTACTGAGCAAAATCCAATTATGTTGCGGGATTTGCGTATTTTTTCAGGCATTTGCTCTTAATTTCTATTCGCCCCTCGTTTTTGGTTTGTTAGCAACACTATGTAATGTAGGCTGGAGTTACTTAAGTCATTATTCTGTCGTGTTTATGCCACTATTAAAGGGGTCTGGTGCGGTGTTTGTTGTGGGCAGGGGTCAGGCTGCTGCTGTGCATTCCCAGGGTTTCCGCTGGTTTAAGAACACGAGCAAAGTCGTGATGAAAAGCAGCTGGCCGCGGCCTATCCGGCTACTCTGCACCCGACCTCGGAGGCTTGACCTCGGACCTGTGATGAATCGATTGGAACGGGCGAGCTGTGCACATGCTGGGGACAAAGCCAGAGCAGACACCTGCAGAGTAGACTTGGCATTCCAGCAGTAGATTCTTGGACACACGTCCCACAAACGTGGGGCACACGTTTCTCATGAGATGGAGTGCCATTAAGAGCAGACCAGCTGTTCTCCATAACCCCAGTGGGCCCGCTGGAAACGTGAGCACTTATTTTCATACCCGAACTCTTTAAACTATTATCCATCCCCATTTTCTTTAAGAGTTTTCTTATAATGCACTTTGAGATGTTATGACACAGTTTTAAAGGTTTTATTTTGGCATTGAATCGTTATGTTGCATGGATGGAGGGAAACACTTCCTATTTTATTTAGTCATGTCTGTAACTTACAAAGTCTGTGGGTGGAAATCGTCTGCGTTCGTACCCAAGGTCCAAATTCATCTGACTTTGCAGTTGAAACATTAACCATAACAATAGAACCCTTCAGAGAACCGCTAATGTTGGGGAAGGGCGTCCCATATCCCAGTTAGGTAGCGCAAAATGTCTGATTCAGCGCTTTACGTTGGATTTCGGTACTTTACCGCGACCTTCAGCGCCTTTCAATTTGCTCCGTTCAGTAAAGTTTTTATGAAGCATTATGTTCTCCTTGCTTTGTCAGAAAGAAAATGGATCTTGGCTCGGTTCAGTGGTATTTAATTAAAAGTCAGGGACTTTTTCTTTGCGGTTTTGGCTCAGTGCTGGAGTGTCATATTGATAAGATTCCCAGAAGGGAAACAATTGTGTGAAAAGCAGGAAGCCATTAGTAAGCCACGGCCCCATGTCTCTCGCCGCTGAGTAAATATTGCCCCTCCACCTCCTCTAAACCGGTATGAATAGACCTAGTGGTCGAGATAATAAAGTCGGGAAATGAGAAACTCCCAGGCTGGAAGTTACACTGACTTCAGGAGACGTTTACTAAACAGGCCGTCCCAAGTGCTGAGTGAAATACCGAGTCGGGGGTTCGTTTGGCCCAGAGTCACATTACCGAAAACTGAGAGCGCCTGGATTTGGTGGTTAATTTAAGAGAAAGATAATTGTCACTGTGTTTCTGTTGCACTTTCAGTGTGACCCCAAAAATGAATTTAGATTAAAGTTGACTTTCTCTCCTGTATCTGCTTAACCTCTTATACTCTTATACTCTTATACTTAACCTCTTATTCTCTCTCTCTCTCTCTCTCTCTCTCTCTCTCACTGTCCATTGTATCAGCTCCACTTACTGTATAGATGCATTGTTTAGTTCTATGATTACAGAATGTCCATCAGTCTCTCTGTACTGTATATATTGTTCCTCCCTCAGTCCTTCAATGGTCAGGACCACCAGACAGCAGATATGAGTGGTAGATAAAAATCAACATTGCAGTGACTGATGTGGTGGTGCTGGTGGTTGTGGTGTGCACTTTGATTTGCAAAAGAACATGGAACAGAATGAACATATGATACAAAAGACACTGAGGTTAGAAACAATGTGGGGTGTTGTGTGTATGTGTATATATATATATATATATATATATATATATATATATATATGTATGTGTGTGTGTGTGTGTGTGTGTGTATGTATATATTAAGTTAGGAAACTTGCGCTTGGGCTTATTTTCTGTTTTTATGAGACTCTCTGGACGTCTTCAGGACTCATCAGCTCTTTATAATAGTGCTCTTTAAAAAGAGCTCTTCATAATAATGTAAAGTATTAAAAGGGTTGAATGAGACGACATAATTAACACGAGTGCGTTTTAAAATTTAGACCCGCAGAACATTTTACACTCTGATTGAGGTTCCTTTAAATGAGAGTCTGATTCAGTCAGACGTTGCGATCCGATTCTGCTGTGTAAAGACTTCCCGTCGACTCCATCGCAGATTCACTCTAAAGTGTTTTACAGCCTAAAAAAATCCCACGTCAGTCACATACACAGTCTTCTCTTCTCTCATTACTTCATACTTTAATGTCACTGCCGCAAACATAATCACAGTTAAGTGATTTTCAGACGGGAGCGTCGCCGCCGTGTTCTCCACTTCCCTCGAGCCTTTAAGAAAAACCTTCCTGTGGTGCGGAATTTCAATCAGCACTTGCTGTGTTCAGATCTTTCGAGATGTTGGGGGAAGGAACATGTGCCGCGACCAATGAGGGAATCATTTGGGGCTTGTTTGAATCCTTCAGTGTCTCATAAGGAGAACTTCATGGATTTGCATTCAGCCTGTTAGAACCGTGAATGGTAAGCTGTTGTGGCTGTTTAACCTCAAAAGGAAAATAAGGGCTCTTTTTTTTTTAAAGCGGCTCCAAGTTGTCCCTTTGTTGTGTGTTTTGTGTGTGTGTGTGCGCCCAGCAGTGGATTCGTGCCCTGTCCTGGGTGTATGTGCCCAGCACCCAAAATGTTCTCCCCTGGATGGGGATGGTAAATAGGATTAATACTGGCAAAGGGTCCCCAAAAGTTTAGGGACAGAGGTGTTTTGTAACCCACAGGATTAATCAGAAGATAATGGTTGGATGGCTCTTTGCACGCTTATCCCACAGAAAGTTTAGGGATGTGTACAGAGGTGTTATGTTGAATGTGTGTTTGTAGAAATTGTAGAACGCTGTAACGGTTCATGTCGCCGGTAACGGTTTACGTTCCCTGTGACCATGAGAATAAAAAAGAACACGGCACCGACTCACAAACAGCGTCTTGTCACAGGTCCATCACCATCAAATAAGTGCTGCCTCTTCGTTTCCAGTGATTAAATATAACACACCGTTATTCGGTTATCAAAGTTGTTGCTCGATTTTCTGCAAACGCATGTTTGTCGGGGAGAATGTGCAGAATCAGCTGATTTTGCATTCGCTTCTCATATGGCGCATCCTAAATCTCATATCACTTCATGCAATTACACAATAATATAAGAATAGCCAACAATGAAAAATGAGGCGAATGCGGAGATGCATGAGTCTGAAAAGGCCACCGAGCGCAAAGCTGGAAAATCCAATTTTGCTTGCTATTAAGCTTTAGCTCCGACATCAAACCGCATTAGATCCATCTCTCTCACCGTTGAAGCCCATTAATAATAGATACTGGTTTCTTCCCCCATTCTGCACCATCAAAATGTTAGTTTTCCCCTCCCCCTCCCTCCCCCGAGCCTCTGCGTTCCCGTCTGCTCCGGTATGCATTCATTATGCATTCATTTCTATTTGACAGAACCCGGTGCTCCTGTGACGCGAATCAAAGTGGCACTCCGATATGGAGATGACGGGTTTAAAGGGCCACGCTGCGCACGTTTAAGGAAAAAAAAGTTCCTCTGGATGGGCTCCGGCTGTGCAGCGGGGTTCCAGCCCCATTTCTTACGTCTAGCGCTTTGTTTAAGTGAAACGCGCGCGATGTGAATGTAACGCACTCTGCCGGCAGCGCCGGGTTCTAAATGTACTGTAATCATTTCCTTTGAAGACCCAAGACTGTCAGGCTGTTAATGTATGAAATCTCACTCTAGCACTCTACCCCCCCCCCCCACACACACAACCCCATCCCCATGTTAAATCAGTATGATCCCTAAAGCATGTGCTTTATATGAACAAGTTTTACACTTTAATCCTGCAGGAATTTTAACTGCCTTCATGCTGCAACTGGTTGAATGTTATTACAGATTAAAAAAACTTCAGAGACCCCACCGCTTTTTTAATTGTGAAGCCAACTTTAAACTATAATTTTAAATGTCACTGTTGCTTCACATATTTTGGATTGAGCAGTGAATTGTGGTCTGGGGATCACAGTGTGCTGCTTTGTGGGGTTGTTTAAGGTCACAAAGTGTAAAAAGCTTCATTCCACATCTATATAGATTCACTTTGTCGTTCTACAATTACAAACTGTAGTCCATCCATCATTATGACCCTGTACTCAGTACTCTGTTCTCTAATAGAACCCTAACAGATCATGTTTTGTTTGGGTGGTGGATTTCATGTGCAATATTTGGAGGAGGAATAATTTCCCTCTCATAAGCAGTGTTATTCAACAAAGTCATTGGTACATTTGCCAACAGACAGATTTTGTGTTGAAATCTTTTGCACTGGGTACTAAAACTCTGGAACTGTTATTCCTTCATTTTTTTATTTATCAAACGATTCAGACGGTGGATCATCAGTTGAAGCATGAGGGAATAAATTTAACTTGGTCTGCAGGTCTTTTTTTACAGGGTTCTATTCAGAGCCTGAGAACCTTAAGCTGATAATGCAATGATTAATGTTTCCAGCTATTAATCAGCTGGTCATAATGGTGACTTCCTGCTGGGCCATAACAGCCCCGCTGTCAGCTGTTAGCGGTGCAGCTCGGATTTACACGGTGATGTATGGACAGTATATGAAAATTGAAAAAGCCCCAAAACAATCGAGGTGCGGGGGGGGTCTGATTTATATTTGGCATTAATCTCAGTCTGCCGTTCAGGCGCTGTATCGCACGGTACTTCTCTAAACCCGTCCGTATACTGAAATAACACGCTAACGAATCATCTGCGGAAGAAATAGCAGACGCTATCGCTTGAGTCATCAGACTCTGAGTTTATTTCCACCCTGGGGAAAAACTTGAAAGCTGCCGAGAAACACTTTAGGAATCTCGTCAGTTCGCAGGGTGTCGGCTGGTTAGAAGCGAGCGGCCCGAGAAAATCTTTACGAGCTCGATGGAAATTAGATTTTCGCAATTTCTTTTTTGGATCATAATATCCCCCTTCTTGGAAACGGCGAGGTTTCGGACGAGGTGTAGCCCTTTCAGCGGACTTTTAATCACCGCGCAGAGGTTTGTCGGTCGGGAGGCCGGAGCTTTTTGCGCTCTGATGTGATCAGGCCACAGCGGTCGGGGATATTTTTACATGTGTAACGTAAGACCAGTCTACGCTGCTGCACTTCAACAGCCCCGTCTTTAAAACCGTAGCAGCTGGAGGGCAAAATCTATTAGGACTATAAACAACTCGCCAGCTACCGTAAGTTTGGATCTCGAGTGTTTCTCACACGCTCTTCCTCTGAGCGACGTCCAGTCGTAACATCAGAGTGGCTAAACGTCCTGCAGGGCTGATTCAGGTCTCGGACCCACAGAGTTCAGTACCCCATACACACCAGATAAGCCCCAAAAGTATAAGGACACAGCTCTTAATGACCGAAGTCAGGTGTTTTATTTATTCAGTCTTAGAGCCACAGGTCAAAACATTCTTCTGTTGTGTGCAACCTTGTGGGAACAGTTTGAGGAAGGCCCTTTTCTCTTAGATTGGAAAGGTTTTGAGATCTAATCCCATCAGACACCTTCGGAATGAGATAGAAGAGATTATGAGTTAGGTTCCTCTAACATCGGTGTCTGAACTAAGGGGCTTAGAATGGGACATCCTATAAACTAGGGAAGTCGTCCCAATAGTTTAGTCCATTATAACATTATAACTAATTAATGTTTTCTGTAAAGCTTCCAGTTCATGGTTTTAGAATTATATTATTTAATCAAACTGATGATCACTGATTATGTATAAATATATATTTTAAATCCTACTGTACTTAACACACTGATGGATATATTTGGATATACGACTTGTTTTGTTGTATATTTCATTTACAGTCCGTTCATGATGAAGACGTCCACCCTGTGCCAGTACAACCCTGCGAGCATGTCTCCCAGCCATACTCTCGCTCTTTAATTATTTCTGCTACCATGCATTGTCTAAAGGGGCTGCCCCTGCATCCTTGTCCCCTCCCCTCTTTTTAACAGCCCCCTCTGCTTTACCCATGGGGCCTCATAAATATCATTTCATCCAGTGGAGCTGCTGACAAGAACCAAAGGGCTGCCATAAATAATGCATCCTTGGTCCTGGAGCTCCCTCTTTAGTGATGCACGCCACGTAAGCTTTACCATCCAGACGATCAGCCACATACGCCACCACGACCGCCATCACTGTTCACTGTACAGCCTTGATCCGCACCTCCTTCTTCCCTTGTTCCCAGCGTTCCAGCCTTGTGAGTTTCAGAGTGAGCAGCTGATCTCAGGTTAGGGGCAGATGGGGCTTTTAGATTTGGTCTTTTCTTTAAAATTTTTTTTGTATCAGTCATGGTGTAGCCTCTTCAGTTACGGACTGGTCATCGAGTGACAGTAAACTGTCTCTGGTATGTGAAGCATTCCACATGAGGGTGTACACTACAAGGAATTTGCAGCCTGGCGGACCAGGAGGAGTGCTGTGTTATTATTTTTCTGAATGACCTGTTTAGAAAAGACCGCATGAGCTCAGAGTCTGTCATTGTTTTGTGAAAATCGAAGTTAAGAAAAAATGTATTCTTTAAACATACATACTGATATCCCTTTAAAGACAACCAGGTTTGTTCTTTAAGGCTACAGTGATCAGACTCGTGTCCAACTGTCGCATGCACTTCCAGGTTTCCACATGAATGCGTCACTCGGGCCGCCGTGCCCATTCCTCCCACTGAGCAACAGAGCTGAATGAAACGGGGTGAGATTAGATAGAACTCGTGTTGTTTTAGTCATGAGCTCAGAGGAGCAGAGTGCGGTAAATTCTCTCTGTCTTAAGAATGGACGTAAGAACAGTTAACATCGGTCAAGTAGAGAGAACCTAATGTTGCTTAATGAGCAGAGTGAAGCGGCACATTGTTTATATTCTGAAATGTCAGTGGATCGGATCCGATCAGACTACAGCAGCAGCAGCTCAAGGTTGAGCTCTTCTGTCTCTCAGGTTTCAGTGTTGCTGCTTCACACCATCGTCCCATGGCATTGGCGCTACATCTTTGTTGATATTATTCTTTGGTGCTGAAGCTATCGTTCCTCTGATGCACTCAAAACCCTCACCTCAGATTCCCAGCCTCCTACCAGCTCTGAAATACAGGCCTTCTGTTCCAACCCAGAGCCAGAGGCAGTGCTTTCTCCCGAGTAGCGCGTCTCGTTTGATTTAATCTGAGCCCCGACTGCGTGTAAAGAACCACGCCAGGTTCACTACCACACCAAGTCGGAACTTAGTTTGTAAGCAGTGTGGAAATGTGTGATGAGACGCCGCTGCAATAGCACTAAAGTGGAATTAATGATACATTTTGAAGAAATTCGGCATGATCTCATACGTTTGAAACGGAATATACCGCAGAATCTTTGCGTATGCCCCCCCCTCCCCCATATGTGGACATCGAGGTGTTAGACCACCTGATCCTATCCAAAGATTTCGTGGATGTCATGTTAGCATTCCAATTTATTTCACAGACATCCATTTTTTTGAATGTGTACCATACAGAGATGCATTTGTGTAATTACATTTCTTGTTTCTAAGCATCGTTTTATTTAAGAATGGGATTCTACAAATCATGGCAGTCGTCTACCCCCCCCCCCCAACACACACACTTCTCATTATGTATGATTAATGCCGGTCTTTGTTTCGGGTTTATTTGCCTTGAAATTACGCCTGAGAAAGGCGTTAAAGAGGCCAAATTGATTTTAAATGCTACGTATAGGACAGTTAATTAATATGCCTAATTGGGTGTGTGAGGAAGCCATCAAGGCGGCGTGGCTGAGCGGCGTGCAGATGCTGCCTCAGGAACACTGCGCCGTTCACATTAATGTCGCTCGGCTTTTATTGATTGTTTTCTGCACCCCTCGCCCCATTATGGCTGCAAACTGTCCAAGGCCACTATAAACAATTAAGCCTTGGCTGGTGTTATTATAACCGCAACATGTACTTTACACCATGTAAGTGATTTCCCTCAGGCCGGGGGGGTGGGGGGGGTGGGCTCACGTGTGTCTTACCCCCAGCCTATTTGCGCAGAGGGAGCTGTAAAAATACAGAGGCCGTCTGTTTCGAGTGCCTCCTCCCCCACACTCCTGGACCCCAAGATCCGGCGCATGTCTGGAGAACGGGGGTGTATGTGCCCCTGCTGCATCGTAAAGAGAGACAGCTCGTTGAGTGCATCATGTCTGTAAATGAAGTGCAGTATGAGTGATGCGTCAGGGACGGCGGGGTGATGTTTGTTTCACTTTTAGCATTGTGATCAAATACCTGCTCCGGCAGTTTGGATGGCCGCCGGTCGGGTCGTAAAAGTCGGATCCAAAGGAAGAAAAAAAGCAACAGGACGTCTGAATCTGTTCCATTATCACTCCACTGACGAGATCAAAACAAAGCCCGGCTCTGACGACAACACGAGTCTGCGTCTGAGGCCTCTCTCTCCGGCTCTCCTGTTAGACGGATCAATGTGGGCGGTCTGCTGGGTGTCAGACGGATGGAGCTCGCAGCGCTCATTGTGCAGCAGGGGGGGGGGGGGGGCAACCACGCTATATGGACAAGTGGATTGAGACGCGTCTCTAAATGATCAGAATTAATGCTCAAGTGTTTGATGCATTTTTATAAACTACATTACGTTACATTTGGTTTCATCCGAAGTGACTTACACCGGGCCCCTGACACATGACATGACATGACACAGCGCCCCTGGAGCAATGAGCGTTAAGGCCTTTGCTCAAGGACCTACATTAGCAGCCTTCAGTTTAAAATCTTAACACTTTCTTTGCTCTCTCAAGCTGATGTACACTTCCAAATTTGTGGGAACAGTTTGGGGACAGCCCTTTTATGTTTGAGCGGTTTCCCAGTGGGCCAGTAATGTCATATTTGGTTTGAGTTTGGTGCTGAGTCTTCACAGGGCTCCGATCTCAACCCCATCCTAAACTATTGGGATGAACTAAGTCCTCTTTCTAACATCGGTGTCTGACCTCACAGATGCTCTTCTGGATGAACGGGCAGAAATGCTTTAGAATTCTGTAGACAAACTTCAAAAAAAGAGGAACTTGCATGAAAGATGATCTGATTAAAACTCCTCTGTGTGTAGTGTGTATGCTTTGTTTACCTTCTGTATTACAAACATAATCACTGCATAATTCTCCATCGCTGCACTGCTTTTAATTAACGTCTCCACCTGATACATTTCACTCTGAAGATAAAAAAAGCAAACGAAATTTCATTTCATACAAATGAGTTAGAAAAGAAAACATTGCTCTGTAATGTGAGACGTCTTACGAGGCGTTCAGTTTCCCCTTTACGCCACGGTCATTACAGTAATGTCATTTTAATAGCAGAGCAAGGAATCGTCTCTCTCTCTCGCTCACTCGTTTGCTCACTCTGTGTGTGTTCATCTGTATCAGTTCTGAAACTGGGGCTTGTCGGCTTTGTTCCACTGACGTCTGTAATTGCGGAACCTAACAGCTCGGCCCTGTTTTTCTTGTTGAAATGCAGCGAAGGGCCCTAAAACTCAGCATCTGTGCAGAAACGCGGCGTGAACGTGCAGTGATTTACCGCCATCATGAGAGCTGGGTGGGCGGAGCCAACGGCTCCATGTGCGGCTGTGCCCTTCATATGGGAGATGTAATATGTAATAACATAGGGGTAAACAAACTGAGACGCCTCCTACATGGGTTATTACATTCTATTATCTTCTTTCTCTGAAGTCTTTCTGTCAGATTTCGGAGCTTCATCGTGGATGTTTACCACGTACAGATTGGTTAGCTGTCTGGTTCTTGTTCTGCCAAAAGGTGTTGAATACGGGGCGGTCGTAGGTTTGTGGTTAAAGACTTGTGACCTGAAGGTCCGCGATTACGGCTGAAGTGCCCAAGACACCGAACCCCCAATCACTCCTGTTCCCCTAACTGTTCTCACAACGTAAAATGAAGGTAAAGTTAAAGTTTCAGGTTTGCCGGTCCATTGTAACCCCCTCTGCTCTGAGACCTGTGCACTCTCATGGTACGCGTGAAAGCTTTGTTTACATGGAAACAGTTTAATCACACATTCCATTGTTTGGTCATCTTTTATTGATCGGTGGTTCTTTATGGGTTCTCTCCCTGCAGCCACGTCTCACACCCTGTTTGTCTTTTCACGTTTAGATAAACACACACAGGACTGAGGTCGGAACTGGGTTTTAAACTCCTGTGTGGTCGCACAGGTTGAGGCTTCTATTTGTACATGATGCTGGGATGAGGGGTGGTGTGTGTGTGTGTTTGTGTGTGTGTTTGCACAGGTCGTGTTGTTGCGTGGATGTGTGTTTGCTCAGCTTTCTATTCACTGAGCTTTATGGGATTTTGCCACTCCCGCGTCTATTTGTGTTGTTTTACTTGTTTTACACCCCCCACACACACACACACTGTTACAGTAAGGAGGCCGTTTCAGTAATGGCTGCGGTTCTGTGTATCCGACTGCGGTTCTTCTTTTGTCCGTGGCCTCAATTCGGTGTTGATGGTAACGAGGCCCCCCGTCAGAGGAGTCACGTCCGTGCCTGATTGTGCTCCCGGTGGAATTGAAGCAGGGCCTTTCGCCATCTCTGATTGCCCCCTACGTCCAATATCCCGGCAGGAAGTAATCAGTTCCATGCCAGGAGTTTTAAGCCCCCTTCGCCCGCCCCATCTGGAAACGAAATGCAAATGAAAGCACGCTGGTTCTGCCGGAGCACCAACCAGGAAATTCAGCGGACGTATGGATTTCTCAGCAGGGCTCAACAGGCGGCGGCGGCGGCAATGCGGGTTCTGCCCGCCGCTTCACGGCTGATTCCGTTCTGGTACCCCGTGGTGTTTGCTGGGCTTTAGATGTTGGGTATTTAGCGGATGATGTTTCGAGCCGGTCCTGCTCGCGGGTGCTATCTCATGCTTCACACTCGCTGCCACGGCTTAAGGCGAGCCGTTTGTTCATGGATGGAATTAGGCTTCAAACCGGAACTCTTTTAGCATAATTATGACTCGACACAGAACTCAAAAGTCTTAAAAGACTTCATTATAAAAAAAAAACAACAAACACACAGCTCCGCTCCCGTTTTCCTCCATAGTTATGAGCACAGTCATCCCACCGTGTCTGAGCCAATACGCCGATCAGATCACAGGCTTGGCTTCATTATTCCCGAATAAAGGATTCTCAACATAATGTTGGAGATCTGTGCATTATGTTTTATCTTGGTTTATTTGCGGCCCAGTCGCGAATGAAGATCCCACAATGGAATAAAATGCACTTTAAAACTCGAAATTAGAGCGAACACAAAAAACCATATCTGTTATCTTTAAGAAGAATAAAACGGTCCCTCTTGCGAGCATTCTGCAATTCAAAGTCTCCTCCCTCCGATTTTCAGCTTTTGGTGACTGATCTGTCCGACACAAGACCTGTAATTAAATTGAAATGCGACTCTCCCTGGAAAGCCTTTTAGTGGGGGAGAGATTCTTTGCCTGGACAAATCTACCCCCCCCCCCCATATGTCTGTGCAAACGTACTCTAAACAGTCTTCGGCGGGCAGATAAAGCCCGGGCCGTCGCCCCGCTCTCATTCGCTGCCTGTTTACGTGACCCGAATCCGGAGAAGGATGACTAGTGAAGATGCACAACGGCTGAAACGTACAAATAGCCCAGCTCAGTGAAGTGCAGTAGAACCATTAGAGGTGTTCCTCTGGTGCTATCTGTCTTTGTGAGGCAGAAACACAATCGGCAGTCCGTTTGCTTTGATCGTGTCGTTCCAGGAGATTCGCTGGCTCGTGAATGAGGTTTTTTTTTTTTTTTTTTTTGTATGGCTTATTGTTAAAGTTCATCATTGCCGTGGATTTTACAGGCGAATGATCTGTTCTACAGCAGCGTTCTCAATCGAGGGAAATCTATCTGCCTTCATTCTCCCTCGTTCGCTCTGCTCAGCTCACACTGAAGGCTGAATCAATAGCTAATGAAGTTCTTATTACACTCATTTATCATAATGGAAGGGAAATGAATATGAACTTGCTTTGTGGCACAAATCAGTCCAAGCGGTTTTGGGACCTTTTGCCGTGGCGCTCTCGCCGTGGCGGGCGGCCCTGTGCTTCTGGCTGTTCTGAGATTCCCTGCTGCAGGAGGGTTGAGGACTGAGGTCTGATGAATGGGTGTCTATTCACACTGCAGCAGCCAGCGCTGACGGGAAGCCTCCTCAGGTTACTTGCATGCTCGTCTCTGACTGAGAGCCTTTGTGCGCCAGATCCTTTGTTGCATTTTACCCCCATTTTTTTTTTTTTTGTCGCCGCTCTCATGGCGTCCCGTGTTGGCTCGCGTCTTTCTAGCACTCGTTTCCCGTTGTGTTCCTTTAAATGAGGACGTGCGATTCGTTGTAACCTGATAGCCCCCTTGATCCTGGATTACTGTACTGCACATGCAAAATATCTGATTACAGATTAACGTCACTCTGTGTTTGTTTACGCCATGATGTTAAAGGAACATGTGTGAAAACATTCCGCTGTTGTTATGTTTTATTATTCACATTGATGTGTGTGTGTTTGTGTGTGGTATATAAAACAGGGTCTGTGTAAATTTATAAAAAATAATTACTGTGTATTTATTGCAAGTTAAATAATCAGCAGATGATAAGTATGATACACGATGGAGGAATAGTGATGTTTAATAGACTGGTGAGGTCACTATGACATCATCGTATTCTTACAATACTCTACCCAGTCAGTGCTATAGTCGTGGTATGAATGCAGAGGGTTTAAATTAAAACAGGAGGCTTGTGACTGAATATGAAGGCTGGTGTTCAGAGGAGCTCCAGAAGTCTGTGACTGTGGAACCATGAAGGTCATCTGTATCGTGAATAAACCTGAGAAAATTAAGAAAAACAGTGTCCTGTGAGTGTATTGTGTTCTCACAGTACAGAACATGTATATACAATATACCATTGTTTACGACAAAAATAAAGATTGTTTTAATGATTTACACAAAATAATCAGCTAATTAATACGAACTTCAGGTTTAAAGATGTAAAGCCATCTGTAGTGATGCTGAGCTGCTGAACAGTGAGATTAAAGATCCATCCCGTTTGCACTTTGAGGGAGATCCTCCTGCGGAGTCATGCACTCAGGACTGAGAGCTTTTCGGATGCCGGCCGCTTTATGAACGCCGAGAACGGTGAGCCGGCAGAGCGGTTTGTAGTCGAGCTGGGGGCCCGCCACAGATGAGCGAAGGGGGAGGTTCAGGGTTAGAGAGCTAGGGTCCCACCGGGACTCAGCACGTTCATTATAGCCAGGAGGCCGTCACTGCCAAAGGGTCACCATGGTAACGGCTGGTATGCGATTCCCACAACAATGCCAAACCTTCCCCCCAACCTTCCCCACTATTTTCCCCTCCCAATCAACACACGAAGCTCCCGGCGCACGGGGAGGTGCAGTGGTCTGAAAAGGCACGGCTCATTTGGGGGGGAGCCGGGATAGGAGCTAATACCATTTACATGCATGAATGTAAAACACAGACGTGATCACGAGATTGTTCCACTGCAGTCCTACACTGAACGATGAGCCGGAGTGGAATCATAGCCCCGCCTCGCTGCGTGTCAAGTGGAATGGAGACTCACATGTGGATTCTGGGATGGCAACAGAATTCACACCAGTTACACCGGTCTGAAATCTGAATACACTGATTACCAATTAGAGAAACCGGCGAGTCAGTCCACAGCTCCATCACTGCACATCCCGGTTCTAAAGCTCTCCTGAAAGTACACTTATTACCCTGTGGAGTTAATGGACATGCCCCGAGAAGCCCCCTGCCAATCAAACTTTCAAAGAAACCTTCATTTATTTTGCTATTGTCTTTCATTCACGGAGCCTTACTGAGGTCAGTGTTGTGAGAGTGGATTATTAAGCCTAAGCAGCTGGTGTGGATGTTTTCTTAGGGTTTGGAAAATTGTTAGACAGCGCCGCTGAGGGTGGAGCATCGTAAAGCGCCATATGTTTCCGATCAGCCATATTGCTGCCGTGGCATCTACAGGAAGTGCCATATTGGCCCACTGGTTTTGCGATGCTGGTGACTGCTCCCTGATGCGTTGCCACCTGCCTGCTGACCGGTCTAATCACTATCCAATCAAAAAAAGTTCTTAAAATGCTTTTCTAGGGACTAATATGGCCTTTATCATAGTTTTTATTTATTGCGTTCTTCTGGACTTTTTTGACTGTCATGTATTGGTGCAGCATTTAGAGACTGAAGCTACATCACATAATAATCATTAAATTTATAGATTTATAGAATGGAGGCAGTGTTCATGACCCTCCAATTCTTCAAAAAGACGCCTCCGTGTGCAAAGTAGCTTAGTTCATTCATCTAGTATTTGGAAACCTTCTCCTCTAAACATCACAGGTTTCTCCTGAATAGGAGTGATGCTCATATGTGAGGATGGTGGCGTTATGGTTACTCTGTTCCTTTAGTTAAACTTTACTCTGCCGTTGTAGTTCTGTTTGAAGTGTATCTCCTGTTTTAAAGGCTGCTTCCAAAAACTCATGTTCTTTAACTCTTGGTGGGGGTTGGGTGGCTGACTGACTGAGAGGCTTTGTTAATATGATTATAGTGGATTACAGTGTTTGTCTGCAGATCAAAGGAGCCAAAGCAATTGTCACCCCCACCTTTAACACGTCTGTCACCCAAACCACGGCAGAATCAGGCAGGGCACAGCTCTACCATAGAGCATCATCTCATTCCCCCTCAGGATCTGCAGTGGGATCTACGTCCTTTGTTCCGTTATTCTCTTTTACACATCCCGCTCATGTTGAAATTATTGTTCTGTTATTCCGCCCGGCTGAACGCTGTAAACGGAATAGAGGTGGAATTAGAGGGTCAGCAGAGGGGGTAATAACAGAACCGTGGAAATGCGAGAGCTCATGTCTCACCCTGTACGTTTACATGTTCGATCATCCAAATAAGATTTAACTATAAAGTTTCATCTGCGTCCAGATCTACACTCTGCAAATACAATGCAGGAGGTCATTGCTGTAGATTGGAAATGTGCAAACCTGTTAACGTAAAAATACACAAGGACAACACGACGACCGAGGAAGGAATCCTGACAGGCCTGTGGTGAGAGGTCGTTCTTCTCCATTCATCCTGAAACTGAGAATGTTCCCAAATAGTGCACTGACGATTTATCCTCTGGATTCTAGATGTTCTACATATTATTCAGCAGAATCTTTCAAACTGAGGAAACACATACACGTTTAAATGACAGCATGCCCGCCGCCTCGTTATCATTCCAACGAGTTTCAGTTCACTGTGATCCGCTGATCGATGGCCGGCTTATCGTGACTGATTAGTATTTATCCACTGGGATAGGATTATGCGTCATCTTGCTTTATGGTCTCGACACCCGGAGTCTGGGATCTAGAAACAAATCTGTGCAGCGGCAATGCCGTATTTGGATAAGCCAAAGCCACATATATAAAATAAAATAAGCTCCCAGAAGGCCCAGCGCCCCCCGCCCGACGTGTGGCCCTGCAGCAGCTCGTCAGGACACATCTCTGATGCGAGGTGCGATGCTCGGCGAGTTCATGTTAACATGCTGGTACATTGGAACAGGCGCAGGGCTGCACTTCATCACAAAAAGGTGGGAGAGTAAACAAGTGCAGGAGGAGCACCGAGCCCCGTGGCCTGACTAACCTGCAGCCGCAAGGACCGCATGAATAATTAAACGAGCTTTCTGTGTGATGGAGAGAGTGTCGGGCTCGGGGAGCCGCGCTCCCGCTGTGAAGAGGGGCCGCGGTCATTAAATATAAAAAGTGTTTGTTGCCGTTAATGGGGTTGTTCTTTCTTGCGCCTGTAGAAAAGGGAAGGTCTTCAGCTGATGATTCTTCATTGAACCTTCTGCCTCCGAATCGCCGTCTTTCGTCCCTCCGACGGCGAACGCCGGTGTCCTGGAGCCGCGTGAGCTCGAATTAATGTCTCCCTGAGCAAAGACGCCGTGAGCTTGAGAGTTCACTGAAAGAGAATAAGTCATCCAAAAGGCGCGATGATGCGGCTCTGCGCCGGCTGCATTAAAAGCCTTTTAGCGGCGGCGGCACGGCTTTCTGGCTCCTCCCATTACAAATCGAGGACGGCAGCTACTCGTGTATTTATGCATTCATGAGAGTTCATGAAAGCAAATCCAGGAGGCATAAAAACAGGCTTGTAAAGGGGATTAAAGGTTCACGGCCAAAGTGGCCCTCTGTCTGGAGCTCGCTGCAGAGGGCCAGCTCTGGCACACTCCTGAGAGAGTGCATGTCATCAAGGCACCTAATCTAATGGGGGGTGGGGGTGTGGGTGTTGAAGGTGGGGTTGGGGGTCACTATTGCTATTGTCGCCTTCATTTTCTGTGCTGCGGGTGTGAGGCTCTCTTTTGGGAAATGAATCTTGTTTTAATTGAGTGCTGTCAAGTTGTTGCCGACTTCTCGTGACCAAATGGAGAGCGTTCCTCCCGAACCCCCCTCTGTGTTCTGTTCGGGGCTCCAGGCATCGTACGGGCCCCGACATTATTTCATTTACCCTCAACTCTTCACATGACGGCTGTGTTTTTAAATACATTGCGAATTTGAATGTTTTAGAACAAGGACTCCGCATTAGGACCGATCTTTATACTGACAATATGTGGCTTCCTCAGCTGATTTGGACTCATATGCCCCCCCCCCCCTGCCCCGCCATCTGTGAGGTTACATACTCATGTAAGCGGATGGACCTGGTGCACAGTCTCAGTTCTAATTCTTTTCTCTGTGTGGGACTGTCAAGTTCTTTTGTGTTCTTTTTGAGCTTTGCTTATGGTGTAGAAATGCATTGAGACAAAGTGCCTTCCCCAAAATGTTGATAGCAGACAGCTGACTGAAATGCATGTCTAGGTGATTGATTTTTGACACAGTAGGTCTTAAACACCCAAATTCCATGATACAATGCAACATCTTTATTTCATTTGTTGTATTTTTAACCTTGAATGTTTCTATAAGGTTCTTTGTCAACAAACCGTTTAAACCCGTTTCATGTTCGGTTCCAGCCTCATCACGCGAGTCGTCTGCTGTAATTATAGTAACATGAGGTTTATTTTTCGAAAGCTCCACCTGCACGCCCCATTAAAGACGCCGTGGTTCCTATCCTCCTGATTCGTTAATGCTTCTCAGTGAGTAATGAGATGGATCCGGCGCTGTAGCCGTAGAACCCGATCAAAAGAGACTTCGCTCATCTGATGGACACGCCGTTTGTTATGATGCCGTCGTGCCCTCTTTGATAAGGAGCGCTTCAGATCTTGGCTGCAAATGGGTTTATTGAGTGGCACCAAAGGTTCCTGCTAAGCGATACACCGCTCGGTTCCGTGGCGGCGCTCTGGCCGGACACGAAGGGATTTGCAGGTGGAAATGAAGAAAATGATTAGCTGGGCGCCTCAGACGCCACGCCAACCTCTGTGTTTGATTAAAGGTTATGGAGGGATGGAAACGGAAGACGGCGTTAATTATTCATGACTTTAAATGTGTGCAGCAGCCCTGTGATTGGTGCAGCCAAGGTCAGAGGAAATGCCAGCAGAGGATGTTATGAGGTCATCGATGGAATTGTAATAAGCGCGTCCCGTACAGTTTAAACGACTGAGCATGAAGAAAAGACTTTAGATTAATTAATTAATTTAGATTAGATTATTTAGATTAATTTCGAATGAGCTCTATTTACATAACTTTACATACAGTCACAGCTTTAAAGGATTCCAGCACCTCACTCCGGCAGCGGTGCACATTGGGGCAGGTTGTCCGGGGCTGGTGGGCTGTCGGTGCTCAGGCTTTAAAGATAAGGCGAGGTGTGTTTTGTCAACTTTGATAGCGATCGGCTGAAGCGCACATCGTTGTCGAGCGCTTCACGTCACGCCGCGCTGTGTTTATGAGCGTGATGGTGGAATGTCAGGGGTGAGATGTAAGGCCAGATAAACTGAGTTTATGATCCCAGGATCACATTGTTGTAAATAAACGCCCCTCCACCGTGTGCACGCAGTCGGGATGTTGTTGTGTTGGTTTGGTTGCTGCAACTCACTAAAGCTGTTACACAACACAGCAAGTCCATGACTTTGATGTTGAAACCTCACTTTAAACGTCCAATCAGGGTCTCAGGTCTGACCTTTTGTAATGCGCAGAAGCTCTGTACAATTTATTCTTTGATTTTCCATCCATCCATTATATTCCACTTTATTCTCTACTAAAGGTCCCGGTGGGGTTCCCCATGCCCATCCAGGGGAGAACGGTTCGGGTGCTAGGCACATTCACCCAGGACAGGATGCCAATCTATCGCTGGGCACACACACACACACACACACAGACAGACTCTATATGGGGCAATTTGGAGAATTCACTTGACCTTGATCCATGTTTTTGAACTGTGGGAGGAAACCGGAGAACCCGGAGGAGACCCACGCAGACATGGGAAGAACGTGGAAACTCCACCCAGATTGGAATTCGAATCCCTAACGCTAAGAGGCGAACTTGCTAAACACTAAACCGCCGTGCCGCCCTTTCTTTGATGTTCTGAGGGGAAAAAAAAAAAAAAAAACCTCTGACAACAAAAAAACCTCTGACCATGTGGCAAGTGTCCTATAAACACAGATCTCATACGAGCACTTTGACAATAGAAGCAGCCTGTGTGGGGTCTGTTCCATATCCCTAAACCACCAGGCCATATGGAGCCCAGACATAGAGTTCAGCCTGAACAACATCCCCGGGGATCTGGCACAACAAAGGCCAACAACACACACTGACGGGAACAGAGGAGCGAGCAGCGCGCCCAGAATAAGTGGCATTCCAGGGCACAGCGGTGGAACGGCCCTCTGCTTTCAGCCCCCAGAACCGTGAAGCACACGAGATAAGATCGACATTAATGACGAGGCCTCGTCTGAGGTTCGGGCCGCCTTATCGCTAAAGTCTTACTTCACGTTTGGAATTTTAACCCTTAATGGAGGAGGTAGCTACTGCGAACGGCTCCAAAAGAAAGACTCCGTGGTGAAAGACGAAGATAATACCTCAGTAAATAACAGCTAGAGCCATCCGAAATACACGCCAGACATTCCACGTCTGAGGAGTTTGTCAGAGGTGGAGAACGTTCCTTTGATGTTCGCTGACTATCCGTCAAGTTGGCAGAGTCGTTTTCAGGAAGTATTAATCAGTGAAAATGTGTTTACAACAAGCCTGCAGTTCTGAATCTGTGCTTTAGCTGAAACCCAGAGCACTCCGATCCTGATCTCAGAACTGTAATATCACTCACTTCATTACCTTCACTTTGTTTATTGAATCAGGTCCACACTGTTTGTAGTCAGATTGTAGTCCATGTGTCTCTCTATATATCTCTACGTTCTCTCATATTCAGTTGGGTGAGCATGAGCACCGACGTGGTGGTGTCGTCTTTGCTGCTGGGATTTTTATAATACACTGTGGAATCAGAAAAGCCAACTTAGAACATCATGGTGCAGTCAGCGTTATATTTATATCACAAATACGAGTTGCAGAGAGACCATCAACGACGCGAGGATGGCACAAGGTGAAGAGTTCAACCAATAAAACTAATAACAGGTTGACTTAATTAAACGTCGTTGTTTAGTTACGAGATTAAAACGAATTAATGGGCACTATTTTGCTACTAGGTCTATGAAAAAAAATCTCAGCTCAATAACGACACGCTGCCATCGTTCATGTTCCGATAAGCGACTCCTAAAGCCCTGAAACTTTAAATTAGCCTCAAAATCCGACCTAATTATCTGTATGAATCCGTCAGTGAAGGATCAGACGATTCCATGACAAGTTGATGAAGCGCAGGTCTCTCTCTGATGGGCGCGGTCGACCACTTCTCTTTGAATCGTGCTGCGTGCAGGAACTAGCAGCGTTTTTCTCGCCTTTCTTTTCTTTTTTTTTTTTATGCTTTCTTAAAGGCGTCTTTAACCCCCCCCCCCCCCCACACACACACACTCACACACACTCACACACACTCTGCGCCCTTTGAAGCCTATTATTTGAATCCTATTACTCAGGTGTCATGTGCACCTCCGTGGGTTTTTTTTTTCTCCTTCAACACAGGATTGTGTTTTCCTCTTTCAGGGGACGGAGTGGCCCGGGATTCAGTCTGAGGGATTGTTTTTCAGCTGCTCGTCTGACTTTTTTTTCCCTCTGCGGTTCTTTCTGAATAGACGTGATTTGGTAGATTAGATCAGCTCCTGGCCTCCAGAGGTTTGAGTGTTTGTTTTAGAATAATGCCTTCATTAAAGTCGTTTAAACTGCTGCTTTTATTCAGTCTCTCTTCTAATGGAGAAGTAAATAGTGCTAAATATGAGATTAACCTGCTGCTGGGGTGAGGGAGTGGGGTGAGTGAGTGGGGTGTTGGGTGTCTAGTTGTGTAGATGAATTGAGAACATTCTCAGGACTCTCAGTACATTCTCTGTGTTGATCCTCTGTTGATGTTGATGTTCATATTTAACACTCAGTGTCTGAGTTGGACTTAAAACCTGAAATCCATAACCTACAACCGGTACCCAACCCCCCTACATAGGCCCCCCCACTTTAAACATAACTGTAAGACTGATTGTACTTTATTCAACTCGTGGAAGGCCAAACTTTATCCATTGTGAACCCACACACTCACACACACACTCACACCACTTGACTTTTGTTCAAACCTGTAAAAGGTGATCATCTCTGAAGGCGAGATTGCTAAAGAAATGTGTGGAGCTCTGGCTTTGGAAATCTAATGCCAACAAATGACTCGGCGGTTGACTTCAGATCTCTGCTGAACCGTATCGATTCTGGTCTGTACATGTGAGCAAGATGAAAAAACAGATAGATGGATATATTCTCGTATCGCTTTTCATCAAAATGTTTAACAGCACATATAATTACCTGCTATTTATTTTTTTCACTGGTGGAAAAGTCATATGAATGCCGCTCCGGCGCCGGTGTTATTCTCTAACCCGCCTCGGGCCACTAAAGACAAACGACGCCTCGCAGGTGGGCAGCAGCCAATATGTGTTGTAAGATCGTTTACGTCCCTGATGTACAGTTGAGCTTTCCTTTAGACCCCCCTCCCCCACCCTGAAGTGGTCATCCACCCACTAGCTGCTCTACTAGTCAGTGTATGATGCCGTCTGCTGCATCTCTGTTTGTAGATAAAATGCCTCTGAGTCTCTGCTACTAATAAGCATTTTGACAGTCGTGCCATCCATCAGTGGAACCATCTCTGACAAGATTCTACGTAGGGGGAGTGAATTAAAACCCCTCAAGGGTCTTGTTTGGGTGGAGGAGAGCAAATTCTGACTTTTAGATGACGTTAAGGTCTTTATGCTTTAAAACACATGGTCATAAATCTGTGCACAGTGTCTATCAGGACCACCGTGATACTGTGCTGTTAGGATTGTAGTGGTGCTCCACAACGGACATCCAATCTCCTAATAGGGTATCTGTATTATATTGGTTACCATGTGATCCTATTCACATTTTCTAGTTTTCTGATATTGCCAATATACCCGTGATATGTTTTATCCATTTCATTGCTGCCGCGTGATTAGCTGGGTATAAGAAGTGCTTCGTGCACATGTCTCAGTGTTGACACTGTGCTCTGGAGGTTTGATGCTTTGTGCTATGTCATCAATAATGAGCTCCTTTAATTAAACCTCTAAAAATAAAGCAGGATTTTGCGTCGACAACTGGCCAAACATCTGGAAGTTTTTGAACCCGTGCTTTCATTTAATCTGCTGTGGCTGCAGATTGCTCTCACTGCAGTTATTAGTCCAGTAGAACCTTCTAATACTTTTATTTACCTGAAATATGACTTAATACTCTTAAATAATAATAAAAAAATATATATTAACAGCTTATGGCTTATATAGAGCCTTTGGACTGACTGCTGTGGAGCTTTTGCAGAATGGATGGTGGGGTTGCAGAGACAGTCCTCGAGGGCTTGTAGGGGCAAATAGGAATAATTGAGGGAAGAACGAATGTCAGTCCTGTTTTGAACCGAATCTGAGGGGCGGGCACCTGAATTTTGATTGTGGAAACAAAGCGAGGTGTTTAAAACAGTCTGAGTGTAAATGCAGCTTATCCACAAAGATCCAGCTCCCTTTGTGAGCTCCAGCCAGGCCGAGTGGCTGACTGTGATATGAGCTGCCCCCCATGGTGAAGCACCAGTCTCAGACAGCTGGCCTCGAGGACGTCTAAAAGCGGTCACTGCTCGTCCTCAGAAGCTCATTCCAGCCCCGCCCCCTACTGTCTGCTTTTTATAGCCTCGAGCAATAGCTTTATGTATTGATAGTTATTCTATCGTACGCTGGATGTCAATGAGCCGTAGCTATGTCTCCGTCTTTAACCAGTCCATACATTTTACCTTGTAGATCCCTCCACTGTCAGACAGGTAGCGCTGTGCGGCATATGTGCCAGTTGCGGTACTTCATTTTTGCTTGGGGGTCACTGTTCGGCGAGGTACTCACTGCAGACCTCAGGTAATTGCATTCATCAGTTCAGTCTGCTTCCCTCCATATGGCGACTGGAACAGCGGTTCTGTGGCAGGTATTGCTTTCTGTGGACTGTGCTTTCAGAGGCATCCCTGAGCTGGCCCGCGCTTTGATGAGCGAATGAGATGGAGTTCCAATCAGTCCAGTTAATTACTGCGTCCGACCGGGGTGAGGGAGGCCGCATCGAGGGAAGCGATGTGGAAATTATCTGGGTGCTCCAGGGATTTGCTATCTGCCGGAGACTCGACTCTCACAGATCAGATATATTGCTTCTTATTTTTATCGAGCGCCGTGTTTAGCTGTTTCTCACAAAGAAGGCCACCATGTTTGTTACTCCATCTTCCCCTGGCGTGTCCTACACGGGCGTCCTGGTCACCTGGGAGTCTGAGCACCCGGCTCGGTGTTCACCGTCATTGTGGAATGGATGGGGGGTTTATTCCATCGTCAGGGTGATTTGAATACATTTAGATATATAGAGAGTGTAAGTAGCAGTTCTGTCCATGCAGCACTATGTATCTGCCAACTCAGCAACATTTAGACCATGTGTTTCGGTGACATGATGTGAATAATCAAAGAATCATCTGTAGGAATTCAACCAGCCCCACGTCCGAGTATAGATGCTCTGATTGGAAGTGCTCACTTGCCTGAATCTCTCATCAGGGGCAGCAGGGTACTTCTCTTTTTATGCCTCTCTTAGGGATTTTTTTTGCCCAGCCTTCAGACGTTTAAATTAAATTTGCTAAACAGAGTCCACTTGACGTTCAATACTCCATCAGAAAAGCCTTAAAGACGGCGTTCATGTAGAACCCTGGAGGTGATGTGCTGCCAGCGTTTCCTGAGGTGAAAATTGGATCCTTATTTTTTTTTTTAATCTGCCAATTGGGTGAGTGCCAAACCAATAAAGCTGGCACCGAGGCCCACCAATCATTTTGTTGCAGACTTCGCACCCTGGCCCCGCACTGCGAGGGCAAAGGAGCGATCAGAGTATCTACATCAGCGCTGCGGCGAGGGAAACCCAGCTGCGCCCGGTTCTTAATAATCCTGGCAGCTGTGAAATGCGGTGGGCAGGTTCTGCAGAGTGAAAGAGAACGAGTCGAAGCGAAGGGGAGTGCTCGCGCTACGCCTCTCTCTCCTCGCCAGTGACAGTGACCTTTACAAATGGTTACCCGTCCAACCCCTATTATGTCTCAGAGCTGCCCCCCCCTGCTCTGCTGAAAGGGTCAGAATTGAAATCGCACACATAGCCTGACGGCGAGTCTCAGAGGTTTAAGGTCCGCTTAATGAACCTGTTCTCTGTTCTCCGTCTCATGTTTATTCCTTCTACAGGAAGCTCACCTGGAGCTGCTTTCTTTAAATACATTTATTTGTGTGGAATTCACTTTGTTCGCATTAAATTCCGTGTAGGCAAATATACGTGGACAGAGCTTCTGGTGATTAATTTGCATTTATTTTCAGATGGTTAAAGGACTTTGATCCAAGGGCAAACGGGAGCAGATTTACAGTCATGGTGTTTAATCACTCAACCCTTAAACTAGTGTTCCAACCCTAGGATCATAAACTACATCTAGGATCATAAGAACATGATGATGTCAGGGCTACAACATATGAAGACATTTACACAATTTTACAGTTATTTTATTCAGTTTTATTGCTGCAGATATAAAATGCTGCACTTGTTGGACAATTGTATCCTTCCAATCATGTGGAAAACAGTTTAGAGAAGGTCCTTTGGTGTACCTCAGTGCACAGATCTGTCAGGAGATGGTTGGGTGGGCTTGATTTGAGTTTTATCTTAATATTATTCAACACTTTTGTGATGAATTAGAACAGAGACTCTGTCTTGTCCGTAATAACAATATGACTTTTGCCTTTTTGGATAGACGGGCAAATATGTTGGCATTGTATTGTAGTAAAGCCTTTCTACAAACTTTTGGAGTGGGGCTGCCAACATATTTGGTCCTAGATATGAAAAAAAGTCTTTAAACCCAGAATTTCATCTGAAAGTTTCGTCCTGAGAGACGTTCCTGTAAATGTTTTCTAAATACAGTCAAGTTTGTAAATTCCTTCTATAAAAAGTTTTTTTTGTTGTTTTTAGATTTTGAGCCCACAGCAGAAACTGTTTTTTTGTCAATCTGTTTAGTTTTGGTCTTTTTTCTGCGTTTGGAAATCAGAAGCAGCGTGCTCTTTGAAGACTTACGTTCTTAATGATGCCAACAGTTTCCAATCTTGTGAGAAGAGAGAGGATGTATTTCTTATTGTGCGTAGCAGTGACAGATGGATGGGGGGGGGGGGCGATGCTGGAAGATGAAGGCAAGCGTGGAGAGAAGCAGACAAGCCGGGGGAGGCCAGACTTGAAAGAGAGATGCTTTTCCAGTTTGCCTAACGAGGTCCTGACGCTGGCGGGTGGAGTGCCAGGGACCAGGCTGAGAGGTGGTGGATGAGTCGAGGCAGAATCGCACGGCGGCGAAACCACACCACGACGTTCTCATTACTCCATTTCAGTCACGTGAAGTGAGGAGAACGTCGCCTCTCTATGTTTCTCTCCCGCTCTCTCCCTCTCTCTCTCTTATATTTATTTAACCGAAGGTCAAACCGCCGGGAAGTGCGGTCTGCTTAATAAAGCAGCACCACGGGGCCTCGCTCCTCCACCTGAAAGGCGGCGGTTACATTACACATTCAGAACTCGCAATACAGGCGCTCACCAACATGCAAAATGTTTTGCTCAGAACTGCAGGAGCGCAGACGTTTAGTTTCCTAGAGGTTTCCTGGAGCTTTCGGTAACATTTGGTATTGGACTCTGCAGGGCGTCATGGTGCTCTGTAGTCCGGTGGTGCGGCTTGTTCAGTCTACATGGTTCATTGTTCTGCGTTTACATCGGTGACCTTTGTTTTTAACACAGAAGAACAAAATAAACAGATGTAAACATCTGGAAAGCCATGTCACATGGTCGTTTTTTTTATTTAATGTCCGATTCTTATCGTAACGTTCTACACTGTTGATGCTGCTCACAACAACGTAAAGCTATGTTAAAAAAAAAAAGTATGATTGTAAAAATGCTGCTGCACACAGGAACGGGCTCTATGAATATTTCCTTTAAAAGGCAGATTTAAATGCACACGTATTTAAATACACCTACACACGCTCATCAGACGGAGCCGCATCGGATTCATTAATTACCTCCATTGCTGACAGCTCCGCCTTTCTTTCCCCACATGCTTTATGATTAAATAAACTTATTACTGTGAAGTTTTCGCAGTAATGGATTGTCCCACAGTCTGAACAACCAAAAGCAAATAAGGCGTCGAGACCTGCGTCCCAATCAATGAATCGGAATGCAGATGAGGAGTTTCATAACTTCTTTAGGACTTTGGTTTCATAAAACATGATAAAACATCTTTACTTATTAATCGGTTAATCACCTGGCATTGGTTTGATGGATGTGTATGTAAACACTCATTCAACGAATTAATGAGATTGTAATGTGAACAGTTCGTCTGACTGAGACTAACGAACAGTAACTGTATCAGAAATGACATTACTCTCCGTCGTGCTGTTAAATAATGAGATAATTATTATATTAATTAAACTAAACATCGCGTCTCCCATGTGGTCTTTAATACTCAAGACTCAGAAGCTCGTCATCATTACTTCTCTGATATTCGTTACTTTTAAGCTTTTTGTTCATTTGAAGCTTAAGTCTGTCTTTGTTGTTTGGATAACGTCATGTCTTCCTCTGTTGACTGAACACCGCGGTGAATGTTGAGTGCTTTTAAAAGCTGCAGAAGGGTGAAATGTGTTGAGCGCCACAGGGGGGAGTCGCAGGGTCTTACCCCAGACGAGAGGGAACTGATACCGGAGACTGAGGCTTCTTCAGGCCTTAAGGGCAGCTTATCCTCAGTTGACTTTATCATTACCCCCCCCCCCCCTCGACTCACAGAGACAGCGACAGGACTCATTGGTAAAGGAAACACCTCGTTCATCCAACGGGTTCCAGGTAACGCCTGACTGATGTTCACAGGGAGCCTTCGTTTCCGTGTGCCTGAAATGTTCTAATAAAATGAGTTTCAGAGAAGTGGCTGCGGAGGTAAAAGCTCACACTTATCAAGCAGACAACCTCGTTTTCCTTTCAGAGGCAGAGCTGAGGCAGGGCCCTCTTTTCAGAAAATGAAGGCTGGAATGGGGTAGCGTTGCTCTAATGTTCTCGCTGCTTCATTGAACCTTATTTTGTTTTTGTGCTGATGTCGTCAAAGCGGTAAAAGCAGCTCGCGGGCTCTCTGCACCTCCATCTGACTAGTTTCATGTTCTATCAGATACCAGGTCCAAGGTGATGCACTGTGCAGCCTCACGAAGCCGGCAATTAAATCTTTAAAGAAAAAATATTCACCCAGCGGCCACTTTATTAGATACAGTGCCTCGTTTGCTCCCCCATCGTCTGTTAAATTAGTTCCACCAAATATTACATTCTGTACTGCTTATCTTCTTTTGATCATCACTATCACTGAGACTGTTGTATTTGGGTGGGGTAGCATGCTCTGCACTGCCGGTGGAGATGTTTGTGTGTGATATGATTGACCCAGACCCAGCAGTGCTGCTGCAGTATTTTTTATATTTTACACTTTATTATATTTGTGAATTTCTAATCAGACGTCTTTAGTTGAACAGCTTGTGCTCGTCTTTTCAGTCTCTGATTCGAACCTTCTGACAGTTCCTAGGCACGTACACGGCTACCAGCATGTGGTTGGGAGGTGGGAGGGAGGCGGAATACCTGCAGGTAATCTGAGCTGACACGCCGAAGTTGGAGATGCCAATCAAACAAGGCTGTTAGCAAAATTCAAGATACTAATTGCTTCGTAGTTCCCTCGTCTGTCCTCTCTGCGGAAAATGAATGTGGAATTAATATATGTCGCTCATGTTGGGCTCCGTCATTGAGCTGGGATAGGTTAAGTCCTTATGACCCTAACATGTGTTAAACCCACCAGGGCTCTCTGCTTTGTTCCTTTAGTTTCCTAAAGTCGCTTACTTCTTCTTCTGAACCATATTCTATTTTATATACTGTATATATCAGTAATGGTGCATGAATCGGAACCCTCACTGAGAGGCGGTGCACACACTCATTCCCATCTCTCAGAGCGGTGTGTCTGCGATTGGATTGCGGACCCATTGGAAATCCCCTAGTTTGATTGGCTGGCTGTGCAGATGCCGGTTGGCGGGGTGTTTGGAAGACTGTGCTCGTCGGCACGGCTCGTAAAAGTGGAGGAGATGGCGGCCCGCGGCTCCCGTTACACTCGGGGATGTTGAGTCTACAGCAGGCAGATGGCTCAGTGTTTTGGCTGCTGGCTAGCGGGGAGCTTAACGTGCCATACCAGCAGCCTCCCTGGGAGCTGCAAAGCCGCTAAAGATGCTAATGATTAACAGTGTAGTTCTAAGGCCTGCCTGCAGGAGGGTGGAATTTCCCCACCGAACGACGGGCCCCACCATCTGTCAGCCTGGACCGCGGGAAATGTACGCCTCCGTATTCTGACACAAACGCCGAATCTTATATTTCTATCATGGTGCGCTTGCTCTGCGCGTGTGTGTCTGTGTGTGTGTGTGTGTGTGTGTGTGTGTGTGTGTGTACACTCACAGGCCACTTTATTAGTTTATTAGTACCATCTTGTACTTCTCTTATTATAGATTTAATTAGCTCCACTTTCTTTATGAACGATGTTGTAGTTTTAGTTGCTGACTGTGGTCCCTCTGTTTCTCTGTGCCCTTTGTGGCGTCTTTTTAACTTTGCGTTAGTACGGTGTTGCTGTGTGTTGAAGGTTCAAACCTCCTGCTCAGCAAAGTTACCAATATGGGCCTCCAGGCCAAACTCTCATTGCTCCATTAGTGCTGCTGCTGTAGGATTGTGATGTCCTGAACGTCCCCTCAGTTCGATTCCCGGTCCCATCAAGTATTACAGCTAAAGTGCCCTTGATCAAGGCACCTAACCCCTAATTGCTCCCCGGGCGCCGTATACAGGGGCACGTGTGTTCACTTCATTCAGTGTGTTGAGGATGTGGAGGACCCGCAGTGCTAAAGTCTGAACGTCAGACTGGAAATGAAGAAAGCCTGCGTGTTGTAAACAGATGTAAATATGTGTGCAGTGTGTGTATAAATACAAGGCAGGAGGTAATGTGAACAAGGTGGTGTTTACGCAGCAGCACACGGCACTATCATGCAATATTAATAGGGCAATCTCACAATACCATGAAGCGTGTTTGCCCTCAATGTTATTCATTATGTCAGTCATATATGCATGAAATCTGGCTCTGCAGCAGAGCCTCAGTGATCTCATCCAAACAGCAGAAAGACAGGCATTTTTATTTGCATGAATAAATCAGTAATGAATTTGTATCTTAACGAGCGGGTCTGCTGATTTTTGGCTTTATTTAATTACCGCCAGCGTCCACACGTTCCCCCTCGGTAACCTGTTTATCTTCTCTATTTCCCGTCTGCAGACTCGTTTCTAACATAATACCTTTTATGTCGAAGCACTCGGGGAGAGCGGCGTGATGAACGCCTCGTGTCAACTACTGTTGATGCTTCACGCCAGCAAGCACCAGCATCCATCTTACTGGCCTTAATTCGATCCAGATGTGTTTACTCTGGAACGACTTCTTCCTCCGGTTCTTTAACCTAACATTAGCCAGTGACTGCCATTATCTTCCAGTCGCCCGGCCAACAAAAGCAGCTGTTGTACATCTCCCCGCACCGCTGTCGTCGAGGTAATCAGCAAAAATGGGAGTCAGCAGATAGAGCACGCAGAGAACGCGCAGAGAACACACAGAACCCGTCGGCGGTCGTAGTACGTCTGCCGAGCCTCTCGTCTGCCCACAATTACTACCTCCAGAGCGAAGCGTCCCACGCGCTCGATTATGATCCCGGCTGGGAGGGTGAGGGCGGAGAACGAGGGACAGACTGTAATGGCTTCACGCTGCAGGACTGAATGGCCAGCGCTAACGTGAGGTTGGAGGAACCTCGGGGAGCCTCATTAGCCGAAGGTGTGCAGGGTCACCGAACTCAGAACCCTCGTCCGACCCTCTTCTGGAGCCGCGCAGCCGGCGGCAGGTCGGACCGACGGAGTCCACTTCGTATTTAGCATTCAGCTTTTCGGCTCTGTAATAAAGGGACTTTATAAAGCTCATTATTTCTGACGCGTCCCAGCAGTGCAGATTATTCAGGTTATTTATTTAACCAATTTCCTGACGACTCTCGGGGCCAAGATTTGAATAATTTATGAGAACAAAGTAAATGCACGTCTTCCTGCTGCGTCAGTGAATAACTTCAGGTTTCACAGAAGCAACGGAGAACCAAATATTTATTCAAAAATGGATATCTAACATTCACAGCTTTATTATGTTCAATCACTGGTTACTTTATTAGGTTCACCTCCTCGTTTCTACACTCACTGAACATTTAAATGCATTTTGTAGTTCAACGATTGCAGAACGTAGTCCATTTGTTTCTCTCTTTATTAATTATTTTATCTATTATTCTATTTGGGTGGTGGAGGATTCTCAGCTCTGCAGTGACACTGCTGTAGACATTGACATTTTGTACAATTGTATGCTTTGTGGGAACAGTTTGGGGAAGGCCTTTTTCTGCTCAAGCGTGAATACCCCTCGGTGGTTGGCTGGGTTTGGTGTGGACCAATTTGATTTGCCTACACAAAGACCTGATCTCCATCTAACACTTTTGGGATGAACTAAAATAACTAAAATAAAGAATTGTTTTCCTCGCCTGCAGGAAAATAGATAGATTTAAATACTTAATGAGTGGCCAAATTTCTCAATGACAGACTTCAAAGCCGTGTAGACAGCTGCCAAGAGGGGGATGAGTTTAGAACTATCTGTCTGAGCCGCTCTGTGTGTAATGTGTGTGTTAGATTAGCTGTGGATGTCAGAATGGAGGTCTGATCGATCTTCTCTCCGACAGGCTCTGCAGCGAGGCACTTCAGTCCATTCTGGTTCTCCGTGGAGCCCTCGGACACGCTGGCCGTGAGGGGATCCCCGGTTCTGCTCAACTGCTCCGTCTCTAGCGAGTTCCCAGCCAAGGTGCGCTGGAAGAAAGACGGCGCCTTCCTCAGTGCGTCGTCGGACGATCGCAGGCAGGTCCTGCCCGAGGGCTCGCTGCTCATCAGCTCGGTGATGCACTCCAAGCACAACAAACCCGACGAAGGCATCTACCAGTGCGTGGCCACCGTCGAAAGCCTGGGCACCATCGTCAGCCGGACAGCCAGACTCGATGTAGCAGGTGAGGGGATGCTGCTGACACACACACACACACATACACACACACACACAGACCATCAGTTTCAGTATGCTGGCTGCAGGTTACTGTCCTTTGTAAATGTTGTTTGGGGGGTGTGTGTGTGTGTGTGTGGGGGGGGGGGGGGTTAGCCCTGCAGGGCTGACTTTATAAGGTCCACTGAGGTGGGATGAAAGTGACCTTGTTTGCTTTGTGGGAGGTGGAGGGATTATTGGGTATTTGACTTTGGTCCTGCTCTGAAATTCAATTTGGGTTCCACTGCCCACGTCAGCTCGTGTTGCAGCCTGGCACCTGCCCGCACTCCCTCTTCAGGACAAGCTGCAGTGATCATCTGAAGCCTGGCCATTTCATTTCGGCTGCATCTGCGACCATTAATTAGCCATTCATGTCCTCGGAGCTGCAGACCAGCGCGCTCTGTACATGTGAATAGTTCCTGATCACTCACATGTTCTCAGGTTTATTATGGTGATGAAGGTGGTTCTGTTACACACATGTAATTACTCTCATCACGGGTTGTTCAGAATGACACTGTGTTTAGGTTTATATCAGTGAGTGGATAGAAATAGAGTAAGGTCTCCGTGTCAGAGTTTTCAGTATTTATATAAAGTATATACTTTAGCTGGTTATATGTGGTGTAGTAGCTCAGAGGAGAGGGTGTTTAAATTAAAGTGTTTTAAATGAACTTCAACTTAAGATCCTTAAATCCGATTGGCTGAGCTGTTTGTCCAGCTGTGACATTATTAACAATAACACACACCTCTGAGCGCTTCACATTCGCAATAACCTTATTATTATTTTATTATAGTGTTTGTGACTGTTAGCAATAATACCCTCGAGGTTGTGTATTATTATAAAAGAGGTGTTACATTTGACATTTCGGCATTTAAATCCAACCCCCTGTAAGTGTCCCCGGTCTGTTATGTGGTGGTTCTAAAGCAATCGAGGTTCTCCGTCTCAGGTCTGTGTATAAACTGAGCTAAACAGCCCTGAAGCTTTTAAACTCGTTTATTGCAAAATACAGGAATTTAATTGCGTTCCTTTCGCAGCGTGTCATCATGTCTTGCGATGTCAGTCCGGGCTGTTTACTCATCGAGGTCTTTGTCAGCTCGCGTGTGCGCTGTGCATTTTAATATAGTGCTTTCCTAAAAGGTTACTGTCAGCAGACTGAATGGTGCGGCGCTGTGTTTTTAGGTGTGTATGTCCTCTTTTCCTCTGTGTACTTCACCCTCCCTCCCCCCTGGAGGCTGTGATCAGTCGGTGCGGTTTGGTAAATGTGCAGGAAAAGGTTAATTGCTGAATTTCCAGCTGCAGCCTCCGTTCATGTCCACTTCGGTGGGAGTGGGAATGTTAACGGCGGTGTAAACACACTAAACCCCACACTAAACCCTGCACTAAACCCTCCCCTGATGCACCTTCCACATGGAGATGAGGTTCTCGCTCCTTATCGTTTCTCATCCTCAGAACGTCTGAGGCTTTCATCTTGCCGAGGTTTCAGTCCCTTGATCATTAGTGTCGGTAGGGCAGAGATCAAGGTGTTGGGAATGAGATCTTGTGCCGTGAGTGCAATGTGAAGAACCCCTGATATTAAAGCTTCTGTGTGTCACTGCGCAAAAACCCTCTGTACGACCTTTCAGTTATTTTACAGGACACTAGATTTGAACAAATCGGATTTGTCGTGTTTGTTGCCGCCGGACCGACCCCTGCAGACCTGTATCAGCTCCGTCTTTAGCCTTCATCGGCTCTGCCGATTGGAAAGAACAATTTTGGGAGAACGTTCGTGAACCCGATCTGTTAAAGCTTAGTTTCTCTGAGCAGAGCTGCACCCCGTAAAAATTTAATTCTAACTATAAAATGAAGATGTCCAGCTTTATGGCGGTGACTTTATTAAAACCCCGTTGTGTCCTCGGGTTGAGGATAGGTTTTTCAGTGTGCCGGTTTATAAGCCGACGTGTTTCTCCGGCTGCTCGCTCTAAAGGTGACGTGATTCTTTTACAAGATCGCGGCGTCGGCTGAGGACTGACGTCGCCCTTGTTATTCGATCGTCTGACGCGGTGGTTAAATGTTGACGTGATGATGCTCCGTGTGGACCTCCTCCCTGATCTGAGACGACAGTACAGTCCTCACTGCGCTCTCTCTCTCTGACCCCTGTGCAGGCCGTGGTGCTGTGTTCCCCAGTTGCCTTCGTTTCTGTCAATCACTCTCTCTTTCATTTCACTCACCAGCTTCCCAGCACTTCATGCTTCCCAATTTCACATAGCGGCAGCGGCGGCTCAGCGACTCTCGGCACGAGCTCTCCACCAGCAGCCATGAATTTGAAACAGCGCCGCTGCAGCAGCCTGTCAGCCGCGTCTCAGCCGGGCGTTTAAACCCGGCTTTTTGTTTGTTCTGATGTTCTGAGCAATTAAAGCTACAAGCACAGATCAGCGCGACGTACCGGGAACACGTTACCTCAGCATCGCCGTGATGTCATCACGTGCTTCACACTGGTTCTTTAACACAAAACTGCACTGCCCTTAGAACTGCACTGTTATAACCCCCCCAAGAGTCTAGAGCTGCACTGTTATAACTCCTAAGGCTCTAGAACTGCACTGTTATAACCCCCAAGAGTCTAGAACTACCTTGTTGTAACCTTGTTGAAAGGCTCTAGAACTACAGTCTTATTACCCCCAAGAGACTAAAACTGCACTGTTATAACCCCCAAGGCTCTAAAACTGCAGTTTTATAACCCCAAAGAGTCTAGAACTGCACTGTTATAACCCCTAAGGCTCTAGAACTGCATGCTTATAACCCCTAAGGCTCTAGAACTGCAGTGTTATAACTCTTTGAAAGTCTTAAAGGAGAGAAAGAATCTTAATGCTGCAGTTTACAAAGGAATTTTAGACCCTAAGGACTTTTAGTGCTTTGTCTTGGGTACTTTTGAGACATCACTTAAAACAGAACTGTCCCTTAATCATGGACAGAAGAACACTGTGATGTTTATTGTGAGTTATGGAGAGCTCTGAGCGAGGCTGCGGCGCTGAAGGCTTAACGCTGGACTCGCGCCACCGCATGGGCTGCACGTCTTCTTTACGCTTCCTGCATGTTTAATGTTTCGTTTGCTGCTGTCTCGATGCGCACACGCTGACCCTCGCTCAGCCTCGTCAGCGGAGCTCAAGGCTCGGACCTTTTAAAAACTTTTAAAATGCTGTTCTTGTGTTCGAGTCCTGGACGTTTGGAATTGTATTCAGAGGATAAGCAGGCTGGAGGTTCTTCACGAGGCCGGTCCTCGCCGGCTGCTGATCTATTTTTAAAGTCTGACAGAGATTGATGTGCTCACTGCTCTGGGACTGCTGTAAGAGGACCGACCTGAGAATGCTGCAGAATGTAGAGTGTATGACATACTGTGGTTGATCAGCCCGGCTCCTGCTCATATAGCTTCATGCCACAAAAACAATAGAGTCTCGTTCTAGAACTACAAAGTTTGTCTACATAGATTATTATCTCTCATCGTTTACTTTTGCTGTGTTTTTATTGGCTGCTGCAACACCCAAATTGTGATTAATGTAGTGATCTCTCTATAGCGAATGAGTGTAGAAGGTGGTGAACCGAATAAAGGGTTCAGTCTGGAATTCCCTTCACTGTAGTTTAAAGTTCACTGCTTTCATGTGTGCTGTCACTCACTCATTTCAGTGCTCTGTTATCGTTGCTCCCACTTTTCTGTAGGGTAGCTGTTTATCAGTTTATGTGGAAAAACCTGATTGGTCCACACAGAGCCCTCTAGCCCTCAGCTGATGGATGTCTTTTGGATAAATGAGAACAGAGACCTGGCAGATGCTTTTATGGAATTGGGAAGGGAATCTGGTGAACACACTACAAGATCTCGAGGAAAGTCTTTTCAGAAGCTTAAAAAAACGGTGTAAATGAAAGGGCTCTGAACGCCCCTCTGTGTGATGTGTGATCAGTTTAAAACTCAACGCAGGACTTCTGTAATGATTGCTTAAATCAGGAGTTTAATTCTAAGGCGACAACTCGTAAAATTAATACATCAAGCAGTTTGAACGGCTTTCAAATAAACGCCGTGGACATGAACGTCTTTACTTCTAATTCAGTCCTGCACGTCCCACTCGGCATGTCATTACACAATCACACAATCACACAATTACACAACCGTCATGTGCAGCTCGTTTCTCTCGTTTTTTTTTTTTTTTTTTGTCATTGTTGAACTTTGTTGTTTTTACAGTAATAATAATAATTGTTGTATAACCTCTGCAGTTATATCACACATAATGACACCGCTAAACCCCGATGGGAGGGCGGGGTGGTGGTTCGGATTATTTTACGAGGCTTTTTGGCCTCATACTGCGCTTCACTCCAACACAAAAGGGGCCCAGCAGAAGGCAGGACCGGCCCCCTCGGGCTCTGGGGCTCGTCTGACACCTCTCCTCAGCGTCTTCATTTGCTGCTCGAGGGTCTTTTTTTATTTCGTTTTTTTTTTACAGTCCGTAGCTCATACTGCGGTATTGATTCATCGTTGCTGTCACCCGAGTCAAAACAATTTGATTTGGTCTTCTGTATTAAACGAAGACCCCTTTTATGTTTGCATCACTGCATAGAGGGTCTGTAACTGGGCCCCAGACCGGGTGTCTGTCAGAACTAATAAAATACAGGGAGACAGCCGGTGTTGGCACGTTACGGGCTTTTTTTGGCCTTTTTCTCTGGAGCAGCAGGGGTTTGCCAGCTGGCTGGAACGAAGCAGACCTGCCGATTTCACTCGCCGTGTGAAGCAAATGGTCTATTCGAGCTCAATGAATGGTCAGAGTTCTAGGTGATGAAATGGTATTAAGGGGCCACGCTCTGACTGAGGCAGATGAGGCCGTGTCCCCGCTTGGACGGGCTTGCCTGAACTCTCTTTGTCAGGACTCGGGGAAGACGGAGAGCTTTCTTTCCGCGAGCGAATGCACAAACAGAGAGGCTCCAAGCGCCGATGCTTTTTCCTCAATAATAACTCTGCCTCTCTGACTCGCCGTGTGGAGCGCTTCTCCTGCTGGGTGTTGATATGCACTCGCCTCCGTCCATTTCGGGACCCATCACGGCCTCCGCACAAAAGAACGGGGGCGAGGAAGTCAGGGAGAAAATGATGTGGCCTGGAGTAGACATGTCTAACGATGGGGGTTGTGGTTGTGTGATGGTTAAGCTGCTGGATTTGTTAAGGGCTTAGGTTCACAGTCTCTGTTCCAATTCATCTCAATGGATTTCCATGGTAGTCAAGTCAGAACTTTATGTGGACCAATCGAGTTCCTCCACTTTCCCAGCTTCACCTGGTTCATATTGGTGTTGGTGGCTCGTCTCCAGCTGCACGGTGTGTGTTAGTCATCCTGTAACGTTTCATCAGTGCTCTTCAGGATGCTGAGGGCTGGACATTTTTGTGATTGGTCACATGATTAGAAACCTGCAGCCCGACTGTACACATTGCCATTTGATTTCACGCGTGTTCGTATTGGTTCTTTCTTTTTATCCCTCATTTGCATAACGGAATGATGGATGGTCTTCATTAAACTCACTTCAGGCCTAATTTATTCTGCAAATCAAGCCTTCGTAATTATAGACGGTACATTTCGGCATATTGGATTTCTTTTAGTGGGTCACACAGTACCCTATCCTCTGATGTCAGCGTGCCCCGTGGCGTCGGGGTGCCAGCTTTTGTACGTAATTTGGCTTTCGCACTTGTTTCACACTCGGGGCTCTTGCAGGTGGCCTGTCGAAAGCAGCTTGTTATTCGCATTTGAATCGGAGGAGAAAGACTGGCTGGAGAGAGAGCCTCAGCTGTCGGCCGTTGCTGTCGGTTACCCCGCCGTGTCTGTCACCTTTGGCTGTGCCCCGGCCCTCCTTGGTCTGGCCCAATTTCTGTTGCAGTCTGTTGAGGGTGCCGTCGCCGCCGCCGCTGCGTTTCTTACTCTTCTCAGCAAAATGTGCTCTACAAGCTCTTAATTGTACGTATTCCATTTAGCGCATTTAGAAGTCGCCATTTTCCAGAGGCACTTACAAAAGGGCTTTGTTTTGTCAGTGCTAATGGTTTACAGAATGGGAGCAGCATTTAGGAGAAACCCTGTTAGAAGCTGACATGATAAATAAGCGGGCACAAGGAGACCTTTCTTCCTTATTTAGAAAGTAAGTGCATGGTGGAGGTCGTCGTCCAGAGACCGTGAAAGCGCTCTTATATCCCTGAATGGTTATAAGGTGGTGGATTTCAGGTCATTTCACCTCATCAGCTGCAGATTTTAAAAACCCTTTATAATGCAGGTCATTTAGGAGGTTAAACGCTGATTCGGCTGGGAGAGCCCGGCTCACAGTCTTTGTTCTAATTCTATTTCTCCCCCTTCAACTTACCCAGCTATGTGTTTATGTACCTGACCATGTTCTCCTCTTCTGGAACCCTCATCACAATGACTTCACAGTCAGACAGGAATTAGGATGCGAGTGATTTAGAGGTCTTGACGGCGTGTCTGTGTGTTCCGACACTGCACCGGTGCACAGATGTGGTTCTGGAGGAGGACGTTGTGTCTTTTGTGGTATAGAGCTCATCGTTCTGTGGTTTCCCGACCTCCTGCTTCACCATAACCTTCTTCCTGTGGATCGGCCTCTCCGAGATGTGGTGTAGATTATCTCCAATCAGCCACTTTTCCTTCAAGTCAACATCCGTTCTGATGTCAGTTAGCTCGCCGGCGCAGATGTGCTGACGCAGATCCGGAGTTGGATTACAGAAATGGCGCAGGACCGGCGTTATCTGTTTCCGAACTCATTTGCTGTAATGGTTCATTACAGATTGTTTCCTATGTTCATCATTAATATAATAATGTTCATTATTAACTCCTCATAGAAACAGCATGAGATCACTGACGCCCCCGAATAAGAACAAACAGGTCCTCTGTCATCTTTAAATCCACTGCTTAGGCTCAGATGACCCACGATGCATTGTTGTACGCGTTGACCAGTTCATCGATGTAAAGTGTACTTTAAAAAGTTGGAAGTGTAAATAAAATCGGGGGTGCTGCTGAGATGAAGGCCCACACCTTCTCCTGTCTCATCTATCACTTAGCTCTGGGTCATGGTTGAGTGATGAAGCCCTCCAGGAGCCCTGCGCTGTCCTGAGAGGCTCTGAGCTGTCACGCCGGCGTGTGGACAGAACCTCCCCAGAGACCCTGACCGGCAGAGCGTGCAGCAGTCAGCTCTGCCGAGATTCTTCAAACCCCCCACCCCCTCCCACCTGCAGCCAGAGCGACTACGTTAGGTCCTGACAACACATTTATCTGCGCTGGGTAATGGGATCGGACGCCGTACGGGCCCCGGGTGCCTCGATGAGGACCTCCGCTGAAGGTCGCTGTAAATGGACAGAGGAGGAATCGACTTTCCCGGATAAAATAAGACACTTTAACACGTTCAGACTCGATGAAATCAGCCGCGTGTAGTGTTGCTTCAACTCAGTCGGCTTCAATTAAAGCACCTCCACTCAGAGAGGGAGGACGGGGACGCAGTCAGGCACCGGCGGACGGGGCAGTCAGGCACTGGCGAAGATTTCAAATACTACAATATATAATAAAATATAAAACGATAAAATAATACAGATAATAAACTGAAATTAATATAGAAATATAACCATGTCCTAAAAAGCTGAATTACACAGTTATTGAGCGGGATTACTGTAACGCATCGGCCACTTTATTAGAAACAGGTTTTTTTTTTAATTCTCATTGTTTTATTTTTTATATAGATGCGGTCGTCCATCTGCCACCAAACGTATTCTCGTCACTACTCTGGTTCTTTAATCTTCATTATAAAACGGGTAGTTCCGCTCCTTAAATCTGATTGGCTGAGCCGTTTGTCGAGCCGCAACATTATTGACAGTAACACACACGTGTGAGTGCTTCACATTCGTATCAGTTGTGTGTTATTGTAAAAGCAGTGTAACTGTACTCCGCTACCCATCACCGTTCTGTGACTTATTCACAGGCATCTCGTACATCATTTCTTTAGTAACACTGATGTGGTGATGACGTGTTGCACTCGTATGATTGGGTCTGCCGAGTTTTAAGGAGTGCGTAACTTGGTGATGCTGGTAGCTGGACGTTTTGGTCGGTGGGTCATTCTCAGTGCAGCAGTGTCACGCTGATGTGGCCTCATCTGATCCACTCCTGACGGGAAACGGAGCAGATTACACTCTTTATGTCGCTCATTGATTTTCAGATGCCATTAACTGCTATTCACCTGCGCACAAGTTTCATTCCACCGGTGTCCATGCCGTTCCGGTTTCCACGGTAACCTGTGACGAGCAGCCCCTGTGCACTGCCTCCTCGCCGCATCGCTCCCTTTGAGGCCTTGAGAGCTCTTTGCGGCTTCTGCTCACGCAAAACAAACATTGGTATTATGTGGTTCATCTGCCAGCTGCACTGTCTGCCTTTGTTTCCACATGCCAGTAGAATGATATTTCAATTTCTTGTGTTTTGTCTGAGCGTCTGCTGCTCCACAGCTGACTGATCGTCATCCATCTGGGTGGAGCTGTGAGCTCCGAGCATCCAGGAGGTGGCCTCGCTGCGACTCAGTGGGGCAGAGTGGATGTTTGTACAGGATGCTGCAGGTTTTAATGTAAACGGAGTGATGAGTGGGTTCTCTCAGTAAACACAGATCACAGATCTCGCTGTGCGGGGCGGTGTGTTCTGCGTGTGTATTCCGGTCAGCCTCGACTGACCAATCAGAAACTGCCGTACTTATTGTGTGCTGTGAAAACAGAGCTGAATTTAGTTGGAGTTTAGTTGATGCTGGGTTCAGTTGGAGTTTAGTTGATGCCGGGTTCAGTGTGAGGCTTCTATACTTTGACCTCAGGGTTTTTTTTAATGGTGAGGGTCCAGTGATGGTTCTGTTGGTTTTGGACTTCAGTCTGGATTTCACTGGTGAAGGGATGAGGTTGACTTTCGTGTGTTTTAGGGATCTGTTAGGGGTTTAGTGTTACTGCTTTTTTAAATTCCTCACAAATGAGATTTCCTATTCAAAACTGTCTGTATAAAACATAACAGGATTAATAATCATAATTTGGAAATAAACACTGGGTTTATATTTCCCATAATTGTACATTGTGTTCACAAATAATCTCTCGCTGTCAAAACATGATTTTAACAATTCCACTCCCCACGCTGCTCCTGGATTTTTTGTCCCACCTCTGCTGTCACTTTTATCCTCGTTTCCTTTCTTTCGTTTTAATGTTCTGTAATTCCACGTGTTCCGTGTTTAATGTGCTTTAAAGCATTAGCACGGGTTCTGGGGTCTCAGCTCTTTGTGACCATCTCATTTTAAACTCCTAATTCACCTTTTTGTTTGGTCCCTGGATCCCACACGATGTGTGAGAAGCTCTTTGTTTTTCGTCTGTGAGCATCTCAACGTTAAATCTACGTCACCATGACGAAACCTTTTGTCTTTGAAGAGAGTTTCCCCTGATAAACTGAAATGTGATTTACGGTTTATATGCAGAAGTTCCACTGTATTTATTTATTTGCAAAAACTAAAGAGTTATGTGCCTGTACGTGCAGACATGTGACCTGAGACGCAAAAGAGCCGACTACACCTTTAAGATCGAATAAAATAAATATAATGGTTTTATTGTGTGTAATGCTGAATTACAAAGACCACACAGGGTTACACAGCAGCTTCATGTCGCCAAATTCAAGCCTTTCTCAGTGGAAACAGGGGGCGGGGGGTTGTTAAGTAACCAGTGGCATCTCTTCAGGAAGCTCCGAGCAGACTGGCCTTTAGAGCAGACATTCATTTTAAAGCCTGAGAGACCAGCTCCTGCGTCCCGTCATTAAATATACATCAGCTCATGTTAGCTTCATGAAATATGCAGCAGGTATGCGAGGTGACGGCCGGGTCTCAGGCTGACTTTCTTGGCATTTGGGTCACATGATGCCTGATTTTCCTCGCTTCACTTGCACTCGTATTAATAGAACAATCCGACATGAGTCTTGTTTCTCCTTCTAATTTGGACCGGAGCCGGCTTTAAATTGCTCATGAATTTTACATGGCGGTGAGCAGGAGCTCCGTCTGCTGCGTCCAGCGGATGTAAAAGAGCGAGTGGATTTATTTACTCTTGGGATCCGTGGGACCCTCGTTTGTGATCTCACGAGCTGCTCTACGCCAGAGGTCCAGCTCGCGTTCTCTGCTGGTTTCCTCAGACCTTTACAGAGACAGATTTATCTCCTCATACCAGCATTTAACGACGTGTGTAAATCCAGCTCGCCGGCTCTGAGCACGCCACGGAAACGCTCGAATCTGACCGAATGGGGCTGCCTGTAAATTTTGAGCACTTTTAAGAGCCATCTAAATCCTCGACAGGCGCGTAAATAGGAGTCCAGAATCCAGAGGGAGGCCGGTGGACCGGCTTGCAGCAAACTTTTCATTCATTTGGGTCTCTCTTTAAAAATAAAACAGAGTCACCAAGAAATATTTTATTGTTATTTAAGGTGGCATAGTGCTTCACCTCTCAGCCCTGGGGATCCAGGTTCCAATCCAGATGTGTTCCAGGTTCGGGTTTTTCAGTTTCCTCTGTCTAAAAACATGGATTAAAGGTATATTGGCTGATCTAAATTGCCCCTATTTAGTGTAAGTGTGTGCCCAGTGAAGGATCGGCGCCCTGATCCGGTGTGTGTGTGTGTGTGTGTGTGTGTGTTTATGTGTACTATATGTTCTGTGGTTCTCCTTCCATTCCCTTATAGACTCGCACAGCGCCTCACTGTGTTGATTCATTGACACAGATTGGTTGTGTCAATGTTTCCATTGAACGCTCTGCTAGGAAACGTTGGGACGCTGGATGAAAATACAAACAGGCTGTTACTGATGACATCACTGCCCTTGTACAAATATGTCATAGTTCTCATTTTACTTCAGACATTAAAAGCCAAAAAAAAACAAACTCCCTTCAGTCATGGAAAGAAGAATTCAGGAGCAATGTTGAAATCCGTCATAACAAAAACTCCTGCATAGTTCAAAGTGTGTCAGGATTAGCAGCTAAATTTAGTCATTGTGTTGTAGGCCAACTCATAGAAGGCCAACGGAAACTTACGGATGTAAAGCCTGGACGATGAGGAGCGAGGAAGAACATTAGGTTTAGGGGACGTTCAGCCGGTGCTTTATATATATGCTTTTATACTCCAACATCAGATTGAGATTAAACTCTGGAATAAATTACACATCGTCTGTTTTAATTACAGATCGTCTGTTCTCAGGGGTGTAACCTCGGTACTGCGCTCTACCTGCGCTCGTCCCTGCGGTAAACCTGAGCGCCGGAGTGAAATTAAAGGCATAAGACGTTCTTTTGTACGGCGCCGGTAACCGGGGCGATAGGATCTCAGGCAGACGGGGAGTAAAATGAGTCCGGGAGAAATGAGAAGAGGCGACAAGAGGGGCCGAGATCCGCTACCCACCGCATACACAATGAGCAACCACCTTGTGGAAGGACTGTGGATTGTGATTAAGTAGTGTCAATTGCATTAGCCGCGGCCCTCTGCGTTGCTCTTGTCTCCGGAATAATGGAGAAAGATGAACTCCGGTGTATCCCTGACGACGGCCCGCTAATGATCTCCACACAGCACCAGAATTCAAATTCCTCACACACACCGCACTACAGCACCGGCCCTATTCTCCAGCTTCACGTTGCAGGACGACCTCTCGCGCCGGCCTCCAGACTTGGCGCTGTTCCCGGCTGGAGCGAGCTCGCCTTTCAGACTTCATTTTAAAGGCTTCCTCTGAAATTCCATCGCTGTGTACCATTTAGTGCACCGGCATGGGACTGTTATTGTGGAAATGCACGCCATCTTTAGCCTCAGCCCCTCACTAAATCATCACACACACACACACACGGCTCTGCTGTCCCACAAATCAGGGTACGAGTGGAATTTCTGCAGGGATTATTGCTGATTAGTGGCCTTCACTTAGAACCAGCACTTCACGCATTGAGGTGTAAATAAAGGCGATTGCTTCAGTAATAAATCATTAGTTTAGCGCTGACAGGGGTGAATACTAAGATCTAAGAGCCTCAAGTCCTTTTTCCAGAAGGTTCTGAAGTGAATGTTCGGCTGCCGTGTGGATGGAGGTGTGTTCTCTTCCCTCCTGCCGCTGACCTGCGGATGCTGCGTATCGAGTGCTGCTCCTGTTTTTAGTGTACGATCAGCAGGATCCCGGTTTCAGGGGGTGTAAAAAAAAAGAACGCCGGGGCCTTAACCGCCCATCGGTTTCCTCTCTGCACCACAGCTGTTAGAGCCGCAACACCTCCCTCAGCTCCCACACGTTAACATGAGCAGCATCTGCGTAATGAATTGATATTTCATATTCCACCATCTTTAATTGAATGCACCATGTTTGCCAAGAAGAATCAAATCCAAACAGAGAGAAGAAATCATTACTGCGATTCGCAAGCGAGCGAGCGGGAACGCTCTCTAATGCATTAATTAGTGTTTCAGCTCTCTTTCTGAAGGTAATTTCTGCAGGATCAGCAAATATTGAACGATAATGGATTGTTGAATCGGTTTGAATGCATTAATTATATTTATCACATGTCTAAAGCTCTGGCGCTTTGGTTCCCTCTGCAGGAACGCCCCGGTTCTCCGGGCAGCCCGAGGCGAGGACGGTGCAGGTGGGGGACAGTCAGGTGCTGAGCTGCGAAGCCAACGCAGACTTGATGACCTTTATCCGGTGGGAGCGCAATAAAGAGCCAGTGACGGCAGATCAGAGGGTGTATACGTTACCCAGCGGCGCGCTGGTGATCAGCAACGCCACGGAGACGGACGGCGGCCTGTACCGGTGCGTCCTGGAGAACCTGGGACCCACCAAAAGCAGCGATGAGGCTGAGCTCCAGGTTCTGTCAGGTGAGTGTGGGTAACTCAGTGTGTCTGTGTGGGTTTATCAAAGACAGCAGAGTCAGTCAATCTAAAACCAAATTCCTTTGTGGCAGATCTTTTGCATGCAGCTTCATTTACACGGCAGTCGCAGCTCCGAGAGCCAAGTAGAACGTTAGAGAACCTAAATCAGACACATTCCCGGCAGCAGTCGGTTATCTCTGTGTACAGAGAGCTGAACAGGGATCACAGCTCGCTGCTGTGACGTCTTTCTGAAATAGAGCAGCGAGAAATGATATGCTCATCGGTCCAGAAGCAGATGAATAACAATAATGATAATAATAATAATAATAAGTTCTCTACATATAGTTTTATTTATATAACGACAAACAAAACCATTGCAGCTTAAGACCTCCTGTATAAAGGTCTTTAGAGGTTAAAAGGTCAAGCAGGGTCAAGGGCTGGTCTTCATTCACAGCCCCTTCTGTCTGTCATGAAGTCTCCAAACATTAACCGTGACCCCGCTCTGCTTTGTCCCCTGCACTCAGATCCTTGGGAGGAGCAGAGGCTGGAGTTCCTCAGGCAGCCCGGCTCCGTGTCCAGAGTGCTGGGAGAGAGCGTGCTGCTCCCCTGTGTGGTCAGCGGATTCCCTGCACCCTTTGTCCGGTGGACGCGGAACGACGAGGTCGTTGATGAAAGGTAGGAGTGAACTCTTATCTCATGTTCACAAAAGTTTTTGTTCAAAAAGTTTAGTTCGGTTGGAATAATAAAACTAAATGTGTTGTGATCGTTACATCGATGGAAGATCTCCTGAAATACTAATTAATTAAAATACACTATAGACAAAAGTATTGAGACACATATTCTGTATATTAAACCTACAAGAGAACATGCAAACTGTGGGAGGAAGGAGGTTTATATCAACAGAACGATGCTAAGGATGGAGCCACCAGGGAGGAGGCCAAACAGGAGGTTTATGGATGTGGTGTGTGAGGATATACAGGTGGTCGTGGTGACCAATCAGGACCAAGTTATAATCTGCTGTGGCGCTCCTAATGGGAACAGCTACAAAAAGAAGTCGTCATCAGTTTAACCTGAATTATATCACACTGAAGTCAGCCAGCCATTTAAAAGGTTCTGCTTCCCCCGGGGGAGGGGGGAGGGTGTGCTTCCGGCCCACCCACAGCGCTGCTCCTGCCGTGCAGCGAGCTGTCAGTCCGATGACGCTGTAAGAGATCGGTTATTGACTCGTTCGGAGCGCCGTTGTCATATTTTCAGGGTTCGGACCTGAGGGCCACTGCGGGGGCTATTGGATCCAGAGCTGCACCGCGTCAGATTTAATTTGCATTACAGGCTCATAACATCGCGCCATTTGTTTGTCTCAGTCGATGTGATGAAGGCAGTGTGTCGGAGATTTGCATTGGAAATGAAGCTTTGCTTTCGAGTGTGAGAGTCGAGTGATGAGTCGCGTCCGCCGCGAGGCATTGATTTCTCTCCGTCTGACACGTGTTACTTTAGCCGTGAGCTTTCAGTGCAGCGGCAGCAGTCTGAGGATTGTAAGCGAGTTTGGCTGTCTGTCTGTCTGTCTGTCTGTCTGTCTCTCTGTCTGTCTGGCTGCTGTTAACTTGGCATGCAGTCATAGCTTGTCCCAGCTGTTAGAGTAAATAATTAGAGAGTTGGCGCCTGCACAGAGAGGTGTTAGAGTCATACAGACTGTCACACACACACACACACACACACACACACACACACTTCATAGCCGCTGTGTAAAGCAGGTCACACACAAGTATGCAACATGGCTGAATGTTGTTGTGAAAACGTTTTACGAGTGTAAGGAGGTACTTGCCCCGTGGTCGATCGCTGATATTTAACAGTGTGAGGCACGCAAATCGCATCTGATCAGAATTCAGGCTCAGTTCTCCGTCCAGAACATCAGCGCCTCCCATCTGCACGCTGCCCAGCGTCTCCGATCGCACCTATAATTTTACATTTTAAATTATTTTAAGTTTCAGCACTGTACAGCATCTTGTTGCAGTCGCTGTTGTTTTTAAAATGCTTTATAAATAAAATTGAGTCGGGTTGAGCCGGTCTCCGTTCCTCTCGCTCGTTTATTAGGTGCCCGTGGCAACTGAGCAGGGCCCAGAGCACAGGAGCGGGTTTTATTCACAGAATGAATTAAACGTGTGTTTAAACACATCTGCAGACCTGCGTCACCGCCGGCGCCTCGTGGTCCTGCTGTTCCTTTGTTTGTCATGAAAAAAAAAAGCTTAGTTATTGCGTCTGTTGATAATTATGACATTCACTCTCCTGATTATTAACATCTCGGTTCTGCTTAATGGCTAATTAGCACATGGTTGTAGACACGAGACCACAGAGGACATTTCACATGACTGTGTCCTCACAAACGTGATTGGATCGGGGTGAAGTCGAGGCTGTGTCAGTGTGTCAGTGCTCCTCGTCTGTGAGGTTTGGGATTAAGAGGCCAAGAAAGTGTGGAACACCGTTATGTAAATATTAAAAACGTAGAATGTTAATGTTCGTTATGCTCAGAGTGTACAGAACAGCCAGAGACTACCAATGAATGCAGAGTTGTGACATCACAAAGTCAGTGAAACTACAAAATCCCCCCCTACACCCAGCACACTGACTGACGAGGAACTGACCTGATCATTTCCATTCACGTCTGAATTTTTTATTTTTTTAGTTTGGGGCATGGGGTCCCCACCAGCCCCTGCGTTTAACATCTTTAACCCCGTGAGTGTGAGTTCTGTCCTCTATAGAACCTCTGCAGACAGTCAGGTGGTTTTTGCAGTTCTAACCATCTCCAGTGGGATGGTTTTCATTAAGCAGCACAGATTTGTTCGTTAGCTGATGTTCATATCGTACGGGATTTTGAGCGTGCGGTCGACCCCGTCACCAATTTAGCCGTTTTATGTACAAAGACAGTTGAATGTTGAGACCTTTCTACTCTATCAACACAATCATTTAGCTGAAAGGGCATCGTGTCTCTCCAGCACGCAAAATATTGATTGTCAAATTTCAGTCGACGTGCGCTTCAGTCGGGTGACGGCTCGTAATGATTGCCACCGTTTGCCGGCGCGTCTCTGGAGATGGCGGTGTGACTGAATACGTTACGAGGATTAGAGGTGCTAAACGGGGGAGTGGGATTCAGCGAGGCAGATGAAAGCGTGGGGGATGAAGATGAAAGCGCCGACCTCACATGAGTGAGTGATTCCAGAAAAATTGCCCTCTCCCTCACGTCTGACCGTCTGATCGCACACCCAAATTGTTTGAATTCAGGAGAATGCGTGTGCGAGCGCCGAAACGTTCTGTGGGGTAGAACAGAACACATCAGTATTTTGGGGAACGTACAATCTGTATTCCACTATGAATTTGTTTACAACAGCACACCAAATAAATAAGAACGTTTATTATTAACGTGGAGGCTCGACGTTCAGCGCTGAGATTCAGATTCCAAACCCGATCGGGTTCTGCTGTTTCCCTCCACAGTCCCAAAAACATAGATTCAAGGTAAATTAGCTGCTTTAGATTGCCCCTATATGGTGTATGTGATTGTGTAAGTGTGCCCAGCAATAGATCGGCGCCTTGTCTGGGGTGCATCTACTCAGCGTCTGAAACGTTCTCCCCTGAATGGGCATAGGAAACCCCCCCAAGACCCTAGTGGATCTTTGAAGATCTTTAAAGTTTGTTGTTTTGCAGAAGTTTTTATGTTAGAGAGGAACCAGCTGATCAATAAAGACAGCAAAATTGTGATGTATGTTCCTGATTGTTGCATTAAATTGATTTAAGGTGCTTATCCGATATCAATTCATAACCTTCTGAATCCAGAACCCTTAAATTCTGTACTATAGTTTTTATATAACCCTAAGCTATAGAGCTGATAATGAACTTGTCCGCCGTCATCATGCGTGTGGATCCTTTTCTGTGCAGAGTGGAGATCCTCACGTCAGTGGAACTGCGTGTTGTTAGGACTCTTAGTGTCCTCGCTTTTGAATCTTTATCTCAGACAGTACATTTCCTGCATCACCCTCCGTTTTCAGTGAGAGCTTTAATACCGAGGCCATAAATTAAACATGCAGAATGAATGAGCTGGAAACAGCAGACGCTGGCGCTTAATCTCCTAATGATACTGACACCGAACAAAAAAGCAGCAGAAATTATAGTCCATTACTGTTGATAAGCGACTCTCCCAATGCCGCTCCTGCCCCTCCTCTGCTGGGGACAGCAGCGAGAGTGTACGGTGATTGACCCTAAATTGGATTTTAAATGGTGTTCCAGCGAACGAGCAAAGAAGAGTGGCAGCCAAAGAAAAGAGTGAGAGCGTGAGATAGCGGCCATCAGTATTCTGAGCGTGTTTGCTGACATGGCAGCTCAGACAGACGATCACCAGGTCCGCTCTGTAGCGCTGACAAAAAGATGCTTGTCATGTGAACCCCATCACTGCTCGAGTAAGCAAGTGGGGCGCGGGGCTCTGGACATCGCCTACGTCAACACCTTATGGCTTTTCTGAAACCTCACCGGGCAGCGAGGACAAAACACCAGGCAAGGGCTTTAAATGAAGGCTTGAGTCGTCCTGCGTTGAGTCCCTCGTGATGGTACAGTATGGCTGTAGTCCATGCAGTGACATACACACACACACACTCACACTCACACACACACACACACACACACACACACACACACACACACACACACACACACACACACTGAAGTGTGCACAGGTGCCCGGAGTGCTTGTATACAGTGATCAGGGTTACCCTTGCTCAAAGGCTCTTCAGCCATGGGACCAAGAATCGATCCCAGAGACCTCAAGGCCTTAACCCCCAAGCTTATGACTGCCCCCTGTACAGAAGGTGGGATGTAACAACATCACAGACGGTTTCAGATTATAACCTCAACATCTTTAAACTCTATAATCTGCAACCTTGTCTACAGGGATGATCGAAATGTTTCTGGAGTCATGCTCTCGCTTTGGATTGCAGCAGCATGTGGAGGGTTCTTATAAACGGGGTGTGAGGTCGTGAAGCCGTTTCTTTTGAACCGCGGACTTGTTTTGGAAGCAGAACCCGTTCACATGAGCATTTAAAGCATTTTCTGTAGGACCGCTGCAGCGAATCCAATTTAAAAAGGTGAGGGTGATGTGTTCCGACTGCCTAATAGCTTAGAAAGCTTCCCGAGCCATCAGAGACCCTCGGCTGAATCAAGTTGCCGACTCTCTTAAATATAGAACAGCCTGCCAGTCTAAGCAGACGACTCAGATTTTTTTGAGTGTGTTGGGAATTGGGCTCTTATTTTAAGCTGAATGTTGTTCTTGGCTGTGGCTCTCACTAAAAGTTTCCCTCACCATCAGCCGAACTAAACTGTGCTTTTCGAGGGCCACAGTGAGTCACCGGCTGACGTGCCGGGAAAAGTAATTGCCTGTTTGAAGCCTTTATGGTTTTTCAGTGTGTATGTATAGAGCAGGATAATTCAGAAGCCAAAAAACGGAGCATGCTGGGAGAAAAAAAAAAAAGGCTGCAATAGGAAAGAGATGAAGGTCGGTAGGCCGCGTCATGACTACCAACACGAATACTGATTTATTAATTATGTACCTGTGATCAGCTCTGCTGGTGAATCCAGTCAATGTTAGTCCGCCACTTGTCCAATCAGCACTGCAGATCAGATGCACCCCTCGTGGCAGGGCTTCAGTCCATAAGGTCGTGCTCCCTGCCACGCGGTACATGATCCCTTCAGTCTGATTGAGCATCTGTGAGGAGCCGGTCTGATCCAGCGCTCTTCCATCTGGCAGCGTGGAGAATCGGCAGCTCTGTTGCGCCAGATACCACAGGGCACCTTCAGAGGTCTTGTAGAGTCCATGTCTCAATAGTTTGGAGCTGATAAAATTTGGGGTATATTATCGCAGCTGGCTGAAGCTTTATTCTCAAATTTAACAGAAGCTTACTCTTAAATTAAAACAAAGATAAAATAATGGCCTAAATTTCGTAAATCTAACTACCGACAAACTACGCACCAATCGAGCTCAGTGATGATGAAACATCTTAAAGGAAGATGGCGGCTCCAGATGGAGTCTTGTTATTTTAATTCACTTCACTGGCGGATATGAGCAGAGCTTCCTGTCGACTTCATTTTCTTCCAGCGCCGTGATCTCGATGCTCCGTGACCTCAGCCAGCGTTCAGCTGCACTCAGGTCTCCGGCATCTGAATATCATTTAGCTGTAATTTAATCATCCAGTCTGAGTGTCGGGTTCTCCCGCTGAAGCCTTCTCAGAGTGAGCGGGGTACGGTACCCATACAGAACCCTGCAGGTTTTCATGAGGCAACAAAGCAACTGGAAGACAAACAGTGTGGCATTCTCCTGATGTGAAGGTTTTTTTTTTTTTAAATGTGACTGGAAAATTTTACAAGTGGAGAACATGCAAATTCCAGGCAGGAAGGACGTAGTCTGTCCTTTTTGGGAAAACGGCACCCAGGACGCTGGTGCTCCGAGGCTTCAGTGTGAAACCGCTGTCCAAGTCGAAAACTAATAATGATCTGAAATGTAATCAGTTTTCAGTTTAACACTGACGTCTTTCTGTGAAGACGACTTGATAATGATTAGTCTGCTGAGTATTATGGTCTGTAGTCTGAGATCAGCAGAAGCAGGTCCATTTTTTTTTTAATTAATAAAACCTCATCAGCCCAACTCCTTGATTCTGTTACTCTGTCTAAGTAAAAAATAAATAAATAAGCGACGGTGGCAATTTGCGACTAATTAAAGGTTTTTGTTGGGGGCCGTGTGAGGTGTAATGCATTTCAATTAATTTATGCTCCCTTGCCTTTACACCCGAAGAATTTGTATTCACAGTGGCACCTGAGCACCTTTTTATCTGAGTGGATTTATGAATAGAGATTTAGAGATCAGTGGGACGACCGTCATCAGATGAGATGGGGGTGGTGAGGGGTGGGGGTGTCATTAGGAGGGGGAGGGTCATTGATACAGTGTCAGCGATGAAGCTGGTTCGTAGTTTATTTGTAGTCTAGTTTATTTACACTGTTCTCAAACCAGCGTAACATTTTTAAGCCTTAGAGAACAGACTGGTGTTATTTGGGTCAGTGCTTTCGCTTCAGAATCTTAGATCCTGCAAACCTGCAGTTCTTTATTTCTGAAAGCCGTTATTAAATCTGTGCAGCTGTCTTTCTGCATTGCTTTAGTTCAACAAACTGTCCCGGAGCGAGCGGTGCAGCGACCACAGGCTGGAAGACGAGCGCAGCCAACCTCATCTGTTGAGGTGCTGATGCAAACCGGATGTAAAGTTCTTCCATAAATAATTACGTCACGGCGAGGAAAGCCATTTCAAAGGCTGTTCAGTGCCGCGGTGTTTGCAGTGAAGCGAACGTCTTCAGCGGAACAAACCTGCCGGACAGCGGCCTCTTTATAAACGGAGCTGTGTGAATATGAAGCAGAACCAGCCTCTTTAACCTCAATCTCACGACTCCCCCGTATATGAGTGTAAAACCACGGGATGGTTTCATCCTCCGTGGTTCACCCTGCTCCTCCAGCTGTGCTGTACAGATGTGAGGAATCTGACAGGTGCCCTCTGTTATCCTGCGTGACGATGCTGGCAGGAAGTATATTTGTGGAGGAAGACGGCTGTGTGTTTATCAGAATGTGAGCAGATGTGGGAGGAAGTGCACTGTCTGAAACAGACACCGGTTCTGATGGGGCAGCTCTGTATTTGTAGCTGGACCGCCGGAGAGTCTGACCGCTGGACTTATTAAAGAACCAAACAAACATTCCATTATAACTGTTTTGGTTTTAAACATTCTGTACTCAGTAGGGGGCGGCACTGTGGCTTATTGGTTGGCATGTTCTCCTCTCAGCGCTGGGGATTCCCGGTTTGAAACCCAATCTGGGGGGAGTTTCCATGTTCTCCCCATGTCCGCATGTGTTTTCTCCAGGTTATCCAGTTTCCTCCCACAGTCCAAAAACATGGATCAAGGTCAATTAAGTTCTCCATTTGCCCCATATAGTGTGTCGGTTTGAGTGAGTGTGTGCTCAGTGATAGATTGGTGTCCTGTCCTGGGTGTATCTGCTCAGCACCCGAAATGTAGCCTGCAACACTAGTAGAGGATAAAGCGGAAAATAATGGATGGATGTGTTCTGGTTCTGTATATAGTTTGAATTTGTCCTCACTGTGGAACACCACAGACCTCATTACTCAGGATCTCATGAAGAACCTACGTCCATTTAACATTGGATTTGATTTATTTCTAATGACGTTGAGGTTCTGACTGCATGAGGATCACAGTAATCATCTGTGTTCTGTGCACTGGAAACTCCACCGTAAACAGAGTGGAAACCCTGAATCACTGAAATGCTTTGTTTATTAGCAGTGTCTTCCGTCCCTCCGTTCTCTGTCCTTCTGTCCTCTAACCGTCTCTCTTGTTCTGACTCGTTTTCCTGTAGCAGATCGATTTCTGCGCTTGCAACCCAACCCCCCACCCACCAGAGGCGTTCTAAGCACGGCAAAAGTCATCCGCAGAACCTTCACAGTACTCGACTGCTGACCTGATGTTCCTCACATTCACACGTGCGACTAAATATCTCATCTGACATCCGCATTCGTAACGCCGTGTTGAAATAGACGTGTTATCTGTGTGTCTGGCCCTCTGCGCAGAACCCGAATCGTTGCACATGAAGGTGCATTAGCTGGTGTGCGGTTTCGACCCCCCCCCCCGCTGCCTCTGTTTGTTGTATGTAAAAGCATATTTGACCCTCTTCAGTTGGAATATTGACCAGCTCTCTTGTCCTCCCCGCAGCGACGGCCGCTTTCAGCTGCTCGGCGGGGGAAGCCTGCAGATCTATAACCTCACCGAAGAGGATGCTGGGATATACTGCTGCTTGGCCGACAACACCAATTACTCCATAGAGGCTCGCGCTGAACTCGCAGTACAAGGTAACCAGGTTTCTTTCCTCAGTTCAGAGATCTGCTGTTAGACCTGAATGTATTTCTTTTAAACCTCAGCAGTAGGATTTTTCATTTGCACTTCACTTCAGTTCTTCTTAATAAGGTTTGTGGCTTGTGTTGCTGAGAGTTCTCCTCGGGTTCATAAAGAACCTGGTAAAAACAGCGTTATTGTTCCAGAATTAAAGAGAAAATAGTGTCTTTTCAACCTGAGCCTCGTTTTTCTATTGAGTTGGATTTTTTTTATTAAGGGACCAAAATGATTCAAATCAATTCAGTATTCTGTTATATATCTGCAAACCGGCCGCCAGCAGAACCCTCCAGAGCAAACACACTGCCAGGTACCTGATGCACCCATCAAATAATCAGTTATCGACTAGTTTGCACTGAATATGCCTCTGTATATGAACCACTGGAAAAGATTAAGCACCGAGGGCAGAAACAATCATATTTTAGAGTTTGTTTGTACATGAGGTGTCTGTGAGGACCTTCCCATGTTGCCATGGTGAGACGACTGGTTACCTTTAACGCAGCTTGTTGATTTGGTTGTAGCCCATTTCATCTTTTCATCTCAATCCTGAGCGATGCTCAGTTTCATTGTGAGGTTGCGTCGTCTCTGGTGGTGCTCGTCCGGTCGCAGCACTTCTGCACGATGCAGATTGTATTGACAGACGTCTCAGGAGACGCCGAGGATCTGCAAACAGACAAGTATTGATGGTTTCGGAGTTCCGCTTACTTCATCAGCTGTTAATGTTCCTCACAAACAATTCGTTAAAAAAATGAGAGGCAGATGACTTTGGAAACAGTAATTGGATTGTAAATGAGATTGTTTGAAAGCGCAAGCTAAATTGAGCCGTAGATGGAAAAACCCTTATTTTACTGACTGTTCCAGTAAATAGCCTGAGATTAGCTTCAACTGAAGCCATTTATTTATGGTATGTGATTAAGGCTCATGTTTGACTTAATTCTGGTGATTTTTAATATTATCGTGTTAGAGATGCAGAGACTTTATCATCAGGACATCATCCCGTACATCAAACAATGACCTCTGGCTGCACTATGATTTGATTTGTATTTACTTAGAACTTTGCCTCTTTCTGTTTGAAGGTGTGTTAACAACACAAAACAATCTTATTCTATCTTTTTGAAACAGCAATAAACCACAGAAAAACCGTCGGTTTGTAGCCAGCACTAGAATCATAGTTGCCTCTATATATTATATAGTTTTATATTATATGTTATATATTTGCTTTACATATTTATAGTTTTACGTGTATTTAATGATTAACGGGGTGTCCCTATACTGTACAAATATAAATATTTAAATAATAAAATGGCTAGAGGCTAAAAAATTAGAACAGCAGTGTAACTGAATGCAGTTTAAAGACCATCGATTTAAAATCGGCCACATAAACCACTACAGTGCCAACTGTAAAGGCTGGTGGTGCTGATGTGCGGTTTCAATAAAATGTTCACGTCATTAGGTTGTTTTAACCCTTTTGACCACTGACGCCGGGTCGTTCTGTAGTCCTCATCATGCTCATATTTGGCACTGACGCAGTTCTGAAGAGTTCGCTCCGTAATCGCTGTGCGCCCGCTTCACGCTCCGACCATGTTTACACGGACGGCTTTAGAATTCTGAAACTGTGGAATCGCCATGATTCTCGAGTGAAGGCGACACAGAGGGGGCTGTCTGTTCGACCCTCCAAGCTTATTGTGTTGAGCATGAAGAGGGAACAAGGAAACACAGACAGGGTGTGAAATCAGGAGAACCGCTGCGGAACCGGAATCTCGTCCCCCTGCCTCACGTGTGCCACCCGAGTGTGACGGGCGTAATAGAGGCTGCCGATTCTCAACACTGCACAAAGATGTTGGCTCGCCGCTTCGGGGAGTTTTGTCGGGCAGATTGGCAGCTCGCTCAGAACCGCCGCTCGTTCTTTCAGCCTGTTGCGTCGTGGAAAAGATCGGCGTGGGGGGGGGTGCTGGCTGCCGAATGAGCCGGACAATGCCTCTGTAATAATGACGTTTACTCGCCAGCCGCCTAGCAGAGCGACAGCTCACGCCGCTTCTCCACTGAACCAATAGAATTGCTGCTTTCAGAGCAGATTTTTCCCACATGGTGTCCAGCTGATTTACTGCCAGGATTCCAAGTCCAGAGTGAAGCTGCAGTCTAAGGCTCTCATTAAACAGTTTGCTCGTGGTTTGATTATCCACATGTTCTTCACTGCTGGAGGTGAACATGCACTGTACATCACTTTACTCCTGAAACGTCACTGCCAGGTCACTTACAATCCTGTGTCCAGCTATTTTGCAGGTGAAAAGGAATTTTGATTCTGATATTAATCTGTATAACAAATATATAACAAATATATATATATATATATATCTATGTGTGTGTGTGTGTGTGTAACTTATTATGAATAAGTAATAGTGGTTAATTTGACTTTCAATACACAAATTTGACTTTTTATACTTAATCGCAGAATTATAATGGAAACTGTTAGTACTTTGTGTATAGAACCGATCCTCTGTCTTTAGTTATTCTCGTTAAGATTCACCTCTAAATGCTTAAACCTCAGAAAGGTCATAGTTTTTATTTCAGGAGCTGATAAACCGTAAAACTGAAGCCACAGCTGAAGATGTTTTTTTTTTGCAGGTTGTTGTTTATTTAAACAGTTCACATGCGTTCAGTGAAATGGAAGTTCCACTGAGGCTGAGGTTAAAAAGCAGAGCAGAAGCTGCAGGCTGTAGTGAATGAGGATGCGGCGGCAGCAGTGCAGCTGCATGGCTTCCAGTTTTATTGGAAATAGCAAGACAATAAATTGGGCTACAGGAAACAGTGGGCTTTAATTACAGAGCTGTACGATCGTTACCCGTCGGAGCCCACATATTTTCGTTTCAGGTCTGATGCCGCCGTTAATGTGCGGCTGTGTGAGCCGGTTTGTCCATCAGTCAGCCGGGAGCGCGTTTGGTTCCAGCGTGTTGTATAGAACATCTGCAACATTCCTGAACATGTGCAGGTACTCGGGTGATTATTGGGAGCCGTGTCCTGGCAGTCGGTTTGAATCGTGCCTCACAGAGTCGCTGTCTGATGTCAGAGGTTGATGGCGGCAGGTATTGGATGCACCATCTGTCCGGTGTTAAGGCAGCTGTGTTAGATGAGTGTTGATCAGAGGGACATCTGCAAAACTCACCGCGCAATTAATCGCATCATCCCACGTCGTCTTTCATAAGGTCCATACTGAAATCACTGAAGGCCGATAGTCTCATCCTAATCCTCTTCCCCTTTGCCCTGTAATTATCACTCAGGGTTCAGGGTCAGTGTTTCGGTCTGCACACTGCACACACGCAGAGTTCCCCTGACGTTGAGCGCTCGTCGGTGCGCCGTAAGCTGCATTTGAATTCAGCCCCGCAGTCGGACCGCACACGGATTACAGAATGTCAGGCAGGTCGGAGCTACGCTGCTCCAATTACAGCATCACAGTGAGAGAGGACGCGGCCCTTGCGCCATCCACGCCGTATTATCTTCTTTGCGAGGAGATGTAAATGCACCGTCTCCTCCCAGAGTTCAAATAACTCATTACTGTGAGGTGTAAATGGACCTCAATGTGTTTATTCACATTATAAAGCTCTTTGTTATTGGCCCCGAAATGAATTGAAATCTGGTATATGGGGGGAGGGGGGGGGGTGAAATGAGATATGCTTGCATTTCTTTCTTTTTTTTTATTTTTATAAAGTCTTTTAATTCCAGCCGTATCCTCAGGTCTGTGATTCCTCTAAGCGATTATTAGCAGCAGCATCTGTAGAAAAACAAATTAACTTTTATTTTTCTTTACAGGACACCATCATACAAGTCAAGTGTCCAAACATGTATTTGCTCAAACATTGTCACACATCAATATAATGAATAAAGAACTTATTATGACTTATGAAGAAATATTGCTTTAATTACCCAGCCTTTGTTTTCATTACAGGCAGATGAGTTGTATTTGTATATATGTGCTATAAACTAAAATAACCCATATTACAAAAATCTTAAACCAAAGCTGTAGTGTCTGTTGCCAGGCGTTGTATAAATAAACATGCATGTTGAATTAAACATTATGAACGAGTGATTGCTGCTTTGAACAAATGAGCATGTAATGTAACAGCGGTCTGACCTCCTGTGTCTCTGCAGTTCCCCCGCAGTTTAGAAAACGGCCGTCCAACGTTTACGCCCACGAGGCTACGGACATCTTGTTTGAATGCGAGGCGACTGGATCCCCTGCTCCCACCATCAAATGGGTGAAGAACGGTGACGCCGTGGTCCCCAGCGACTATTTCCGTATCCTGGTGAGTCCTCGTCTCTGTGGTCTCTGTGTTTGCTGTAGTGAATGTTTTGAGGTCCAGCTTCTTAGTTCTTAATTCTTTTTGTTAGAACCCGTAATGCAGGCCAAAATGTTTTCAATGTCATGGCAGCAAATAGTTCGACACTTCCATAAACATGGGTTAATGATGTTTGAGTGGAGGAGTTATGAGGTCCTCGCCGGTCCTCTTCGCTCCCGTGTCACTGCCAGCCCTCAACATGCTCTCTGAACTAAATGGGTACCGATTCCCACACTCTGATATCCCATGGGAAACTGGTTGGTCACCTGAACAGTGATCTCCAGTAACTGCTCATCTTTTAAGGGATAGTTTCGGACCTCTGCGTCTCCTCCAGACATGTGTTAATACGTCCTCTACCTTTTATATGTCAGCGGATCCATGTGGGAGCTACAACTGCCCTTGTGCAGTGAAACTACAACTGTAGAAGTGTTAATGCTTCGGAATTGAAAATTCTAAATTGGGAGAAAATGGGGAAGCAAAATGTATATTTGAGCGCCAGCCACCACAGAAGCACTGATGGATTCCAGCGACGCGCAGCGCAGGTTCTGATTAAATAGCTCGGAGAAGAATCTGAATGAGTGCTGATGAGTTGCCTGAGTCGCTGTAATGTGTTGTGAATTTGCAGAAGGAGCAGAATCTGCAGGTTCAAGGCCTGGTGAAGTCTGACGAGGGGTTTTATCAGTGTCTGGCAGAGAACGAAGCGGGAAACGTACAAGTCGGCGCCCAGCTCATCATCCTAGATCAAGGTACAATATACCTTCATTCACAACTGTTTAGTATATGATTCATGTGTCTGTAATTCTGTTTTAAAATGTTAAAATACGTCATTTAGATTATATTATTTTTTCATTCCTTTTTATCATGTCATCATCGTCATCTGGTTCACTCAGTGTCAGACATTCATGAGTATCTCAGATATTGCTGTAGGAAAATCCATACAGACACGGGGAGAACCAAACCCATTCAGTCGACATGTAACTAAAGTCTCGATATTAAATAAGAATGGTTTTATCGTCATTTATCGCTCGCTCTGAGTTTGATTTTTTTCATCGTGATATTTAGCCTCTTAATTGACGTGATGTCACGCCGTTTTTCTCAGACGCTCTGTGCTTCCTCGTAAGCTGCGTCCTGTAACTGCGGGCCTCGTTCTCCACACTGCTGATAGAACGCTCTGTAAATGTAACTCCCATTAAAACTGAGGTTATGGATTGGTTTAGCGACTCGCGGGGCGTTAGAGAGTGTCCTGAGGTTAATCTGGCGAGGACATAGTGAGGAGGCTATAGGGGCCGTTTGCAGCTGTTCTTCTCTGAAGCGCCACCTGTTTAACGTTTGCACGTGCTGCTGGTCTTGTACGTGTCTGAGGATTGTGGAGAAATCATTATGAGCTTATGGTATTAATTTCCAGTAAAATCTCACAGACAGACTCATTTAAATACTTTAAAATATGCACATTAATAAAAACTCAGGGAAGGATGACGTAACCATATATACCGGATGTATTAACATTGGATTTCTGAACATCATTTATTAGTTACATGTTCTTTAAACATGCAGCCATGATGTTACTGAACAGTGTTGAGGTTAGATGTCACTGTACGTAGACTCAGAATCAGTTCCCTGAAATTTCCCATAAAAACATGATTTATGTTTAATGAAGCCTCTGTAGCTGATCCAGAACTCTGTGAACCCGTGTTACTCCACTACACATCTCTCACCGCTGGCTTCCACTCGCTGCCCACATTCAGATCCCGATTATGATCCTCAGCACAGTCTGGACCTTCTCCCTCTATCCGACCCATCTGCTCGCTCAGTGATCCTCAGTGGAATGATTCTTTATAAAGAAGTTTAATATTAATGCTTGTGGTCCTGGACCGAGTCCCATAATCCCATACGGACGTGATGGTCATCTGTCTGTAGGCGAGCCCTCCGGTGGAATCATTTCCAAACAAAATTATGAACAGGACTTAATTAAAAACATCTGACAGATATTTACACGTAATGATGGACATGCAAAACCATAAGAGGCTCGGTGTAAAAAAAAAAAAAGAAAACAATATCGTCTCTCAGTCGACTTTAATTGCTGCAATCTGTTTGGATCGGGATTCTCACCAGCGTGTCACTTTCATCCCACTCTTACATTAATTAGCGTGCACATTGCAATGTAGGCGTAAAAAAAAAAAAAAATGTAGTGACACAATCCACAATGCACAACTTTTTCATGTGCTGCAGATTCTCCTCTGATATGTTGCCATGTCCCCTGTATGAACCACACCGGATTGACGTGCAGCTCAGTGTGTTAATAAAGCAGCTGTGTGTCAGGTGTAATGGGGGGGGGGGGGTGGACGTCCGAGCCGTGTGTCTCACTTCTGCGTTTGGATCTTAACAAACCACGAAATGCTTATTACAGTGTGTTACAATTAAACTCCTCCTGTTCCTGTTGCGCCCTTTATAAACTATAAACTATTTCCCGTGTTGTTTGTTCCTTCAGTGACTTTAAAAATAAAAAATAAAAAATTGAGCATCTGCTTGTAATGAAACCCCCTCCCCACCCCAATATGAGCCATCACGTTTTTTTCCGTGTTGCTTTGTTTTTTCTCTCCTGCTCTGACAGGCTATTATTACCTTAAAGCTCTGCATCGCTGTTGCCAAGGTTTGTGTTGATGTTCTCAGACATCACAGGGCTATTCATGACTCTGAATCCAGAGTAAACTGAATTAAACCTGGATTCTGCCTCGTACAGTTGATTTGAGCGTACACCTGGTGGATTTGTTGCCACAATCTGATTGACCGCTGAGAATTTCACGGCTCTCGGAGGAGAACCGATGTGTGTTTTAGGTATTTGCAGGTTTTAATTACATCGGGGGGAAGGTTTTAGAGGCTAGAAGGATCCATGCATGGAAGATTCAAACGCAGTGTGTTTGCATTTGCGCACCCGTCTCAGGTCTTATCAGGACCTGTATGGGTCTCACTGTCATGCTCTCTCAGGTTTTATCTGCTGGTGCTGGGCTTTGGGTGCGGTTGGTGGAGTGTGAGGAATTTTCCACATGAACCGAGCCCAGCGATGTTTTGCTGTCTGACTCTGTAAACTTAAGGGAGGAGAAAAACGCTCACCACAGCTCTGTGTTTAGACTCCAGCAGCATCGTTATTTAAACACCTCTGTCCAATTATCTTTCAAAAGTCAAGGCTTTGGGTTTATCTTCACATCAATCATCTGTATAATTAATCACACGCTCCCAAATACTGCGACGTTATTTACTGGTGTTGCTAGTGTAAGGTTGTGGTGTTTAGATGTTTGTGATGTTTAGAAGGTCCATAGTGTTTGGAAGGTCGTGGTGTTTTTATAAACTTATCTTATTAATGCTACAATCAAAAATTTTAAAAATTGTATTGATGATATGAACAGTCGGTACAGAATGATGATATAAATTGTGCCAGTTGACTGTTGGATGATTGTTGTTGAACGTAAGCCTCTGTACACCTGAGCATGTTTTGGCAGCCCTTTTGAGTGATGAGGTGTCTATCGTTGCAGTCATCTGGTTTAACCCTCCTCCTCCCCCATCACGAAGGGATATTTACGGCTCTAACAACATTAACTTTCCCGTGTCACTTTGGGACTGTGTTGTGAGAGAGTCATCTGAAGTTCCAGCTATTCCTCGTGTTGTTTCAGTTTTTAGAATGTCATCTTGGTGATCCCTTTGATGAAGAAAGGCAGGAACAGATGTTAAAGGCATTTCAGAACGCATTTTTGACACCAGTGTTTATGCGGGAAAAGCTGAGAACAAAGACAAAGCTGAGAACAGACAACCCTGAGTTCAGTCAAGCGCATTATATAGGTACATCATTCAAATGAAAAGCCATTACGGCGAGTCTTGCGGTAGGAAAACAACAAACAAAATGGACTACATCTGAACAAGTGGAAGGGAAATGCCATTTCAGAGCATTTGTCAGTGTTTAAAGCAGCCCTTTTATTCCCTCTCGCTTTGGGCCGCGGGGTTCTGACTGATGCTCTTGGTCGGGACTTCTTTGGAGCTGTAGTTCTTTTGAAGGATTGAGATGAATGAACGACTCGTGAACTGAAGCCAACGTTTGATTTGGCTGTAATGTCTGGATTAATTTACCTGACTGTACTCATTCACACGCTGACAATAAAGTCTGTTTGCATGCAGCATCAGGTACAAGAGCATATCAAACAGATTTACATTTTAATATCATGGGATTAAAGAGCTGTCTCTTTGATATTATGGGATGAATCACAGGTCTCGGCTGGTAAACCTGTCAGTCAGTGATCATGGTGTTCGAGCAGAAATGTGGAAAAAACTGCTGTATTTAAAACTCTGTATTTAAAAGACTGTTAATGCACCGCAAAGTGTATCTGGGCAAAAACTGAGGGATCCCCCTCAGTTTTTGTTTGTAATAAAGCAGGTCGTGTTTTATTTGTCAAGGGGTGTCTTTCTATTTCATGGTAAGCTTTCTTTAACCAGGGGGTTTCTTCACACATGAACTATCATTGTTGTGAGGATTGCACTGTGTCAGTCTCCTGGAATTTTGTTTGTTTAGTCTCTTTTGAATTTTAACTTTATTTTGCCTGCAATTTAAAAGCATTTATTTCCTAATTCAAGACTAAAAAAAAACCTCATGTTTAATTCTGGGTCGTTATTTTTCGGGTTCTGTTCTCAATAATCTCAATAATCCCGTAAATAAATCCAGACTGGTGGAGTGACCCCTGTGACATCACTACTTCCAAAACATGTACCGTTAGTTATTTTATTAATGTACACTTTAAAAAGGTTTGAGTGTATTTGAGTGTATTACACATAGCCATCGTTTTTTCAGACCCTCAATCCCTCACCGTACAACATCATGACGACTGAAATAGCGAGATTCTGACAAAGAAAACTTATCCAGAGGTGTCGTGGTGGGTTTAACTCTCGTCTCTGAAACACTAACCCCATGAGCGCTGAGCTTTTAGCTTTTGTCTGGAGATCAGCGGCAGCTTCAAAATGTCACGAGCTGCCGGAATCGTCTCACTTGATGTTATCATTACAGACCAATCGAGTGAACATCAGTGAACATAAAATCAGTGCCTGTAGCATCGTAAATACCACACTCCTTTATGGTCTAAATTCTAATTCTGTGCTTCTGTATCTAACTGGAAAATTTGGCAGAAGCGGATTCAACCCTTCTCACAATAATTTTTTTACAAAGTTTTGTTTTTCATTCTGCTTGTTGACCTTTTCACCAAGTCGTAATGTCAGCCATTAATAAGGCGCAGTTGCCATCTGTTCAGGCGACAGCAGCAATTGCTCTCTGCTATGAATAGAACTGCTGCGAGCCAGTGCGCTCTGCCGGGAACGTGTGCTCGTAGAGTTTTGGTCAGAAACTCAGAGGCTGAAAAGTCTGAACAGACGAAAAGTGAAGCATCTTCCTTTTTGTTAACACTGGAAGTCAGGATTGGCTCAGGGCTGGTTTGAGTAACAGTAGATCTGTGTGAGTGTAGTGTGTGCACTTTAAACACACACACACACAGTGCAGGACGTGGTGCTTCGCTGGACGGGACAGGCTGGAACACTTACGCATCTGTGCTTTTTTTTATTCGTAAAATCACGTAATTGCTAAAAACGAATGTTTCTTTCGCTCTTTCCCGAGTCATTAAGAGGAAGTCGTTTTCCGATGGACCCCATCGTTAATGGCTTTCTTTACGGTCAGGCATCGTTTGTCTTTTGGGGCGAACACTGTGGCGTTTTTGAATGAGACGTAGCTGCAGCAGGAGAAACGTTGTAAAAATAAATCAATAGATTTTGAGAAAAAAAGCCCCGAGCCAGTTTATACCAGTATCTAATTACTGCCTGTCAAAATAATACACGCAATTAATTATGCATGTGTCTATATTCATTAGCGTTCTTTTTAGCAGAGAAACGTAAAATGTACGCAGTGTGTGTGTGTGTGTGTGTGTGTGTGTGTGTGTGTGTGTCCACCTTAATACTAAACGTCTAACATTACTGATGTTGTATTCGGAGGTTTAGTGTTTCTGTGGTTTCTGGTTGCGTTCCCGCTGTGCTCATGTGCGTTACCGTCATGGAAGCATCTCACATAGTGACTCGGGTTTTTTTTGGATGCCGTGGTGATGAATTTCAGACGCTTCCTCCAAAAACATTCTCGAATTTGTTGTTTGGTCATATTTTCTGAATCCAGGTCCAGACTGAACTCAAACCAGATCCAGAGTTCTTGTTTGTGTACAGCATCATCACTGACATAAACACACTGACATAAACACACTGACATACACACACTGACATACACACACTGACATACACACACTGACATAAACACACTGACATACACACACTGACATACACACACTGACATACACACACTGACATACACACACTGTAAGAACAAAACTATTAAGGTGAACAGTTTTATGCTAGGGTGGCACGGTGGCTTAGTGTTTAGCACGTTCGCCTCTCAGTGCTAGGGATTCCCGGTTCGAATCCCCATCTGGGTGGAGTTTCCATGTTCACCCCGTGTCTGCGTGGGTTTCCTCCGGGTTCTCCGGTTTCCTCCCACAGTCCAAAAACATGTCTCAAAATTGCCCCGTTTAGAGTGTGTCTGTGAGTGAGTGTGTGCACAGCGATGGATTGGCGCCCTGTCCTGGGTCTATTTGCCCAGCGCCCGAGACGTTCTCCCCTGGATGGGCATGGGGAACCCCACCGCGACCCTAATAGAGGATAAGCGGGAGATAATGAATGAATGAATGAGTTTTATGCTACTAACTTTCAGTAAAAGTTTACAAGTTAAGGTCTATAAAGGCAAAATTAAATGACTATAGTGTTAAAGAACTGGATTGGTCTTCAAGAATCTCAGCCCTCAATCCCCTCAAACATCTTTGGGATGAATTAAAACAGAGATCCTGTGAGTCACACCCTCTCTTTCAATGCTAAACGGGTAAATTGTCACTGGCGCTCTGTATAAGTCCTCTATGAAGTCGTCTTAGACGATCTAAAGAGGTGGAACTTAATAGAATGGAATGTCATGGGTCTCTCCCTCTGTTCGTGGAGAACAAGCGTGAGATGCTGAAGTTCTACCACAGAACGTTCCAGTGGTTCACATGAGAAATATTTCACATAACTGTGTGGAGAACGTCAGACCTGCGGTCAGGAACCGTTTCAGCTTTGAAAGCACAAATGATAGTCATTAAGCCAGATCACTCCAGATCAGCCTCTTCATTTTCTCCCGTTAAATCTGATCTCAGAGCAGGTTGTTAGCACGCCGGGGTACAAGCCTAGCCTCCTGTCGCTCAGTCAGCTCTTCTGTACATTCCAGTCGTCCCTCCTCTGTCATTATGACCCCGGCGTTTTGCTCGTCTGTCTGCCGTTGTGATTGTGCCATTGTAATGTTCCGTTTGATCTTCGGGGGTTCTCCATCATGGACGCCATTTTGTTATGTTCTTTTTGTTTTTGTTTTTCCTCTTTCTCTGTTTCGTCCTCCTGTTCCTGTCTCTATGACTCTCGTTTTTGTGTGTCCATATCTCACACTCTCTCCTCGTTCGTCCACTCGCTCCTTCTTTGCTTCAATTTTAAATGTAGCCACCCCCTCCCTCTCTCCCCCACTGATCCGTGCCACTGCTGACCGTGTAACACCAGGCTCCGGAGGCAGCGGCGGCCCCGTTCCCTCGGCACCACGTGACGTCGTGGCCTCGCTTGTTTCTACACGTTTCATCAAGCTGACCTGGCGCCTTCCGGTGGAACCTCACGGCGATGACATCACCTACTCTGTCTATTATGGCCTGGAGGGAGCAAAGCGGTGAGTGTTCTGACCACCGAGACAAGGTTTTAAGAGACAAGCTCTGAAGACGTGATGGAAAGGTTTAAATTAAAATTTAAGTCTGATCAAATGTATTGAGATGTCCACACGTTATACATTAAAAAGTAAAGATGTCAAGCCTTTGGCACGGTTGACTGGATCTGAGGGGTAGGAGGCCGAATCAGGGTTATACCACTGCCTCTCCAACAGCGACCTCCACTGGTTGATCATGGTCGCAGCTTTGGATTTCAAAACGGTCCATAGTTGACGAGTGAGATTTTAATCCTTCTTTTTTCTCCGTTTTTCAGGGAGAGGACAGTAAACACCAGCCGACCGGGTGAGATGCAGGTCACCATCCAGAACCTCAAACCAGACACCAAGTACTCGTTCCGTGTGGTGGCCTACAACAAGCACGGCCCTGGAGAGAGCTCAACACCCCTCAGGGTCTCCACTCAGGCTGAGGGTAAGTTCCAGTTGCGGGTGAATCTGTTGTATTTCCGCTTTATTTCTGCCGAGCTGGTTATACAGCAACACAAATGCACTACAGCAACAAAAAAGTGGGTGCTTTAGGGGCTTTTATGACATCACATTCTAATATCATGTGGATCGCTCAATTTACCCCCAAAAACCCATCCTAAATGGATCCTGCTCAGTCCTACCCTAAACTTCCCTGTATGCATAAGGCTGGAAACAGGCTTGATACAGTTGTCTAATACATGGCATTGTGTTATTATAAGGTGTGTCTTAATACTTTTGTCCATGCAGTGCATGTCATCAGCAAAGACAAAATCAATCCCAAGATTTTTACATTTTCTTACGTCCCACACCCAGGTGTGATATTTCTTTATGTTAGAACGCAGGCCTCTAGTCAGTGATTCATTTTTGTTTGTTCATCTGCAATCAGATGGGTTTGTTCTGCAGCACAGTTGAACACCTGGTCTTTCCATTTCTCTTCTTGCCTTGTTAAGAATCTTTGGTCTCTGGACGGCAGTCAAAACATGTTTATGAAATTCAGCCTCTTGGCAACCAGATGTATGAAATGACCTTCAGGATGCCGCTGTGATTTAAACGTCTTTAACCGAAAGCTGAACTTTGGAAATGCCAGGGCATTAGATGACCTGCAGCCCAAGAAATCTCCATGCACTGCTTTAGTATAAAAAAAAATCTGTATTGCCAATACAACCGTCACGCAGTCGGGCAGAACCCCCCACCCCTGCCCATCAGGGTGAAGAGAGAAAAAAAAACATGTTATTGTTACTGTTCCTTATTTTAAGTCATAGTCATTCAGTAAACATGACATAAATAGTGATTGTTGTGAAGCTTTTCTAAAAGGCAGCTCATGGGATGTATTTATAATAATAAATTAAAGCACTGAGGGGACGAGCAGCATCTGGATGAGTTTAAGATTCACGTCTTAAAAGCTTCACTGTGAGCCTCCTGCTGTTATTTACATCGTACAGTAAACAGCACAACGTGCAGGGAGGAAGTCTGGGTGAGCTGCGCTCCAGAGGCCGCACGGCTCATCCTCGTTTGTTTGAAGTATTATCAGGTCGAACCCAAGAGAGGCTGCATTCTGGGTCGGCGTCGACCCTGCATGTCCTTGGCACCGGCTGGCATAAGGATTTCGTAATGTGTGTTAGTGGGAGCGGGGCACCCTAGGGAGCCGAGCTAACGAACCCGGCCTCTCCGGCACATTATGGATGAGTATTCAAGCTCTGACCTGCTTGCACAAGCAGGACCTCCTGCACAGCCTGCCGTTTTTCCTCATGCGTATGCAGCGCGAGCATCTCGCAGACTCAGTCAGCCGAATAATCCCACCCCCGTACGTCGGCATAGCAAAACCCCTCCCGAGGGACGAGTGCAGAAATTGATAAAAGCCTGAAGAGAAGAGATAAATTACCACAATGTTTCACTCAGTCATTTAAACCTGATTCAGGATCTGTGATCAAAGCGCAATTAATGGAAGGTGTAATGACTCGTCGTCCGTGTTTATTTCAGACCCACTCGTGTTTATAGAGCAACGACTTCTGAAATGAAGTATAGCTTTCTTTATCACCTGCATGTGTTCATGTCTACATTTATACCCCGATCTGATAACCGACACTTTAAAGCTGCATCTGGTGGAAATCTCTGTTTACAGCCAGCTATCAGATCGTCTAATCGCGATCGCATCTTTCATCTAGACACTGAACAAGCTGGATGGCTTTTTTTTTTCCCTCTCCCTCTCTCGCCCTCCTCCACCAAACTCTCGTAATTAAATAAACATCACAAACGAGGAGCTGGCGGAGGTGGCTGCCGTCACGCTGAGCTGTCAGGCGTCCCGCTAAAGGAACTGAGGGTTTCGTCAAGCTTTCTGTTTGAAGTGTCTGCTTCCTGAATTTGTTTCACCATCCGTACTTCCTAGAACTACACACTATTGAGACGGCAGCACTTTTAAGATCGGGACTGACAGACATTCACTGCGACGAAAAAATACGGAGTTGTTGGAGCTGTGACAATATAAATAAAGTTGTGACAATATAAATGCGTTGGAGAACTACACAGCAGTACAAAGCAGCACTCTATAATACACACTCCACTGTATATAACAACATTACATAACACACTACAGCATACAGTGGCATCTGATAGAAAAACATACTATAAATAACTATAAAAAACAAAAAACTATAAATAGTAATATGTCTGATAAACAAAGCAACCTTATTAATATGTCACAACTTTATTTACATAGAAATAGTATCCATGGTTTTAACATCGTAATTGTTTGTTTTACGCAGCAACAGTATACAAATCTTGTAATTTCGTACAGCATTGTACTCCACCTCACGTTAAAACCCCAAACACCGAGTCACACCCTGTGGACTGAGCAGCATAGTCTACCACAGTGTGTTTTAACAGACAGCTGAATTACAGTAATGTTTTTTTTTTTTTTTTTTTTCCTCTCCATGTGTGAATTCAGTGTGGAGAAAAACACAGTCATGTAAACTGAGGTTATTCGAGGGCAGAGAGCTCACTTTTTAAATCTGCACATACTGCATCACATTAATGATGCTCTACGTTCTTTCTTTCTTCTCTAGTCCAAGTGCCAGGACCTGCTCCAAACCTCCACGCTGTGGTCCAGTCCCCCACCTCAGTCAGCCTGAGCTGGGACAAACCCCTCACTGGTAACGGTGACATCCAGACGTACAAAGTGTACTACATGGAGAAAGGCGCGGGCATCGAGAAGGTACACGCTTATTACGATTATAAAAAAACCTTATTTATAAAGTGCTATAATAAGTTGTTTGTGAACTCGGACGATGTAACGATGTGCAGTCTGACCGTGTGCCGCTCGATCCCACAGCTGCGTACAATTCGGGCAAATAATAAATCTGGGTTTGGTTTTAATGTGAAGTTAGTGTTTGACTGTTGCTGTTTTGCAGGATGTTGAGGTTAGTGGACTGTCTCACATCATGACCGGGCTGAAGAGGTTCACAGAGTATAACTTCAGGATCGTGGCGTACAACAAACACGGACCTGGAGTCTCCACAGAGGACGTTTCAGTCAAGACCTACTCAGACGGTACAGGAACTCCCTCTGTATAGTCACATCTTTAACATGTGTAGACCAATCATCAGCATCATTGGTCATGTGTGCATACAGAGATTTCTGACATTGTAGGGAAAAAAGGCGGCTGGCCGTTGAAATCTCAGAACATTAAACTGCCAGGCTTAAAAAAAAGTACTATTTATAAATCTAACTTAACCTACTAAACAAAAAATAAAAATTTGCCTTTGTTTTCCTTCCCCAGTTCCCAGCGCTGCACCGCAGAACCTGTCCGTGGAGGTGCTGAACTCTAAGGTAAGCAGGTGCTTCGTTCCCAGCTGGTTTAAAAGCCGGGCGAGGCGGCGGCGGCAGATTAAACAATGACTCCCCGTCTGAATCCACCTCTCATCGGTTAGTGTGCTCTAACTGCAGAGAGCTCCACAGCTGCGCTCTAGCAGAGAGCTGTCACAAAGCCTTACTCCCCCAATCACTCTTCCTCTGCTCCTCGTTCCCTTGTGCATGCTGTTTATCAGGAAAAATTGATATTTTCTTAGAGCAGTCTCGGAGAAGGAGTTCCTTCCTGTCGCCGGAGCAGTTTAAAAGTCTCTTTGTGATTCCGCATGCATGCAGGGAGGTCGCCGGAGTCTCTCACTCAGTGGCTCAGCGTAGCAGAGGTGATGCTGCGTTCACAAAGTCTGTCTTGCTCTTCTTCATGGTTGAGATGCAGAGTCTTACATTATCAAAGGTTAATGTGTGTTAAAGAAATACTACTCAACCGGAATAAGAACAGGATTCAGTGCGATGTTCAGCAAACAAAAGAAACAATGAGGTTTAAACTGCAGCCCATCATTAAAGGAATAAAATGCAGATTTGTTCATTTGGTTCGGCTGATTTCTCTCTGAACACAAGCTGCAGGCACCTATCATTAATTAACCTCCCTCTCCCAACGAGCCCCACCTCCCCTGTATCTGCTGCCCCAGCATGTATCTCAGGGTCCGCAGGATGCCGTCAGTCTCCACCTGTAGGCCTTTTCCTCCTCCCTCCGTCTTGTTCGACTTCGTCTATTATTCATGGTGCCCAGCGTGTGGCCGCATCATTTTTTTCCCCCTCAGTGCCCATTGCAATGAATTCTTTTGTGAATAAACATGTGCATGGTTTATGGCGAGTGAGCGAGCATGCTGTAATGAGCGCCACATGGGCAGAATGGCTCCGTTTAGATGCCTGCACACAGTGTGACTGGTTGCCATGGCAACTCCAAACATTTAGATGGGTAAACAGGACTCCCAGGATTTATGTGCGTGGTTGGATTATTCATTCCGACACTTACAGCACTACGTTTAAATGCAGGAAGTATGCCAAGTATTCCCAGGACGATTCTACAAATGAAATATGTAACGTAAAAAAGGCAAAAGTTCAGAACTGTATATTAAAGCAGATCTGTTGCTTTAGATATTACTGCGTCATTATTTTTAAATCGCCTCATCTGGTTTGCTGAGCTACACAGCTTTTGCAAATAATGAGTAGTTTTTCTTTATAAATAGTTAAATAAAAAAATCTGCTGTGTGCGGTCATGCCGACACACTCCTGCCCCGTGCTGCCTCTTTATGCCTTTGGAATTTGGGTTTTTTTAATGAAAGAAATGTTCATGAGATTCTCCAACACACAATGTTTACAGGAGGAATACGGCACCTCCGTTCTTCACGGTGTTCTGTTTAGAAGTCTGGGCGTGGCCGTGGGCAGCTGAGTGGGTTCAGTCTGAAGGGTGGGGGTTCAAAGCCTCACCACAGTTGCCAGTGTGTGGGCTTTTGGGCAAGGGCCTTAACCCTGCTTGCTCCAAAGCTGCTGGATCATTGTTAACCCTATGAATGGGATGCTTTAGATCAGAGCGTCTGCAAAATAATGTTTGTTTAAAATCAACTTTTGTGTAAATGGGACTCATATCGTCAGATTCAGACACCTGAATCTCACTTTACAGCACAACACCGTATGAATGAGGACTTTGTGCCGTCCTGCTCAGAGAGGTCTGTGTGATAGAGATGAGAATAAATGAAAGAGAGAGTCATGAAGTAATGAGATGCCTCTCAGAGCGGTATCATTTGATTGATATGATTGATTTAACACCAGTCGAAGTCGCAGTTACACAAAATAAACACGAGACATGAGCATAAACACGCCGTCTTCAGATCCACTGTGTGATACGACTTACAAAAGCAGAATATTTGCACAATTTAGCAACAACAGAATCCAAACCTTCAGCTGAGATTTTATAATAGTGATGGTAAACTGGTTTGGTTGACGTTCTGTGATATTCTGTGACTCTGCAGAGCTTCATGGTGAGATGGCAGCCCCCACCTGCAGATTCTCAAAATGGCGAGATCACCGGCTACAAGATTCGATACAGGAAGGGGCAGAGGAAGAGCGACGTCGCCGATCTCACCACCGGATACCAGCACCATAAACTATTAGAGGGTGAGCCGCATGATGACATCACCAGTCGCGACACGGCTTTATTTGAAAGCATGTACGTTCGCGGCCCCGCCCTGCTGTTCGGTTGAAACGTGTTCAGTCTAAGATCCTCGACGTGTGAGTGTGCTTCAGCTAATGAGTACTCACGTCGCACGAACCGTCGAATGCCATCAAATCCACATACAGTTCCAGCTGTTTACAGGGCTCTCCCGCCGCGGCCGCCATCAAACAGAATGAGCGCTCGACGTGCGTTCCTCATTCCAGTTGAGTTCCGACGTTCGTTAGTTCAAAGGCTGCTGGGTTCGATTCCGTCGGCGTTCTCCAGCAGAGGCTGGCGGAACGGCTCGAGGGAGAGCCGTGGCCCGTTTGCGTTTAGTGCTCAAACGATGACAAAGTGCATCCTTATTAACAGTCTGAAGCAATTAAAAGAGCTGTGGGTTGTTAAAAACAGCAGGAACCCATCTCTGCTCACCGACAAAAAAAAGACTTTAAAGACTGGAAGTGTGAGGAGGACAGTCAACGGGATTGAGATCACAGAGTGCTCTCCTTTCTCCCTCAGTGTAGTCGATCCTCTGATGTATACACAGAGCACAACGCTCTGATTTCAGAGCTGAACTCGTCAGGACTGAGGCTCTGCAGGCCGTTCTGTTGATCTCATGGCGGTGACCGATCAGTGAACAGAGTCCGGGTGATGTATTAGAGATGATTGAGGCGGTTCCACGTGGAAAAATTCAATGTGTTCTGAGATATTAAAAATCTGCTGGATTCATTAATCTCAGAGATCTTACCCCACATGGCCCCACATGGTCACCCTCTCAGACCTGTGGGGTGATGGAGTGGGCTTTTGTTTTTTTATGTATTTTTTAGATTGATTTCAGTGAAATAACAGATGTTCTCTGTCTCAGGTTTGCAGCGTGGCACCGAGTACACAGTGCGCGTCTCTGCCATGAATGTGAACGGTACAGGACCTGCCACAGAGTGGAGCACTGCCGAGACCTTCGAAAGCGACCTGGATGGTAAGTCCAGTTTGATTTCATTTTATTTATGTGATGCTGTTTATATAAATGCTGTGAAGCCGCAGCTGCAAATAAACGATGACCTGTTATCAAATTTCCAGCCCCACCCTCTGTGTGACCCCTGCGCTGCACATCCACAGTCACTGTAAACATCTGCCCCCATTTAAATGTATAAACTTCACCCTGTGGTCTGTGCAGAAGGCAGCGCTGGGTTTAATCTGCTTTGTGCATCGAATGAAAATCATTCAACTCAATCAGAGAGGAGTTTGATTTCATCAGGTTTTATTTCCCCTCAGATTTGTTCAGTCTCTCAGTTCAGGAGTCCTGTGTTTTCACTTCTGTTGGTTATTTATCTGCACTGTGCAAGCTGAAGTGTTCAAACATTAGCTGTAATATTTTTTAGTGTTTTGGTTTGTATTAATATTGGATTATCATAAATACAGCGTAATCTGAAGACTAAAGGTAGCTGGTGTTGTAATCAGAGCATGATGATGATGTCGTTATTTGCAGGGTCAGTGTACGTTTAGATTACAGTATGAAGGGGAACTATTTTTATTTATTTTGAACTGAAGCTCACAGCTTTGCATCATGGGATTTCATTTGTTGGTTGTAGAAACAAATGTATTATTAACACATTAATAATTAAGATTATTAAAAATAGAACCTTCCATGTTTTTTGCAAAATCACTTAAAATGGCCAAATAACCAACACAGAAAATCTGATGAACCCGTTCACACGTGATAATAACGTTGTAATTCTAAAATTCTGCATCATGTCTGCATGCACTGTGACACAGCTCTTATTCCTTCGTGTGTGCACCTCAGAGTCTCGGGTTCCTGACGTTCCCGGCTCCCTGCACGTCCGTCCGCTCGTCAGCAGCATCGTGGTGAGCTGGTCTCCACCAGAAAACCAGGACATTGTGGTCAGAGGTTACATCATCAGCTATGGAGTCGGCAGCCCTCACGCTCAGACCATTAAAGTCGACTACAAGCAGAGATACTACAGCATCGAGAACCTCGGTGAGTTTCTGTTTAATTAATTACCCACTTAATGTAGTCATTAATAATCAGTACGAACTCTCAGACATGTAAATCAGAAGGTTTTTAAATAGTTGGTTTTGAGGTGACTCTGAACTTCTTTCCTTTGTGTTTTTATGTAAATGCTTAACTAAAGTCAGTTTTTATTAAAACAAATACTATATGGACAAAAGTACGAGTGTGTGTTCCACCCATTCATCCAGAGTAGCATCTTTGTGTCTGATGTTGGTGTTTTGCCTAGATACTTTTTGCCTAAATGAGGTATGCATAAATACCTTTGTCATTGTCGTTAATTCATGTAAAATTTTATTCATGTTTATTCATTCTTTTACCCATGAACAATGTATGAAGGGCATTAAAGCATGATGTTAAAATTGTATGCATGTACGACACCATGAGGATAGGAAAAAAAAATTCATTCATTCATTCATTATCTTCCGCTTTGTCCTATATATTAGGGTCGCGGGGGGATTCCCCATGCTCATCCAGGGAAGAACATTTCGGGCGTTGGGCAGATACACCCAGGACAGGGCGCCAATCTATCGCTGGGAAAAAATATATATATAATATAAATATGTATATAATATGACAGATTTAATAAAAACAGATTTTTTCCTGTTTGTTTTTTGTAGACAGAATAATTTTGGGTTGGAACACATTATACCACAGTTTGGCTTTGATTACATCTAAAAGTGTGTTACAGTAAACAGGACTCACGCTGGAAGCGGGGAAACGGAGACGGCTGGTGAGAAGCGGGAGGAGGTCTCGCAGCCACTCCGCCCCTGTGTAATTAAATTTGGAGGGGAGGAAGGAAAAAAATGCAAAAAGAAAGTAATTGTAGGCCTCATAATTTGCCTAATTACATGCAAAGGGGAATCAATGATGCCGTTTAAATTTGCATTCTCCTCCCGACCCCCTCGAACCGAGGAATGGGAGAATCCCCAAGGAGCCGGCGACTCCATTCCTTCAATAATATCATCTTTGTGCTCTGCAGATCCCAACTCGCACTACGTGATCACGCTGAAGGCCTTCAACAACGTGGGTGAGGGCATCCCGGTGTACGAGAGTGCGCTTACACGACCCCAGTCAGGTAACAGCACCGCCGAAACGCCGCTCCACCCGCCGACACCTCGGCATGCTGCGGCTGCTTAATCAGTGAAAGGGCTCTGTGGCACTGTGGGAGTTTCCTTATGGAGGAAAAGATTTAGGGAAGAGGAGAACCTTCCTGATGGGATGTTTCAGTTCTGTATGTTCTGTTAACACTTAAGTTGTGGATTCGGTTCTCACTGCGTTATGAAATCATAATGAACACAGAGTCATATAGCCACGAGGTCGTGAGAAATAATTGGTAGTTAGGATTTTTATGAGACTTCATGGGTCTTACGGTCTTTAAAAGTCATTGTTGCTGTAGGCAGCGTATATTTATTCGTTTGAAGTTTTGGCTTCTTTGGAACCAGCAGCAAGTTCATCTCTGTGGTTTTGCACTTCCAGCCAAGCCATTAGCGCTTCAGCAGAGGATCTGAACAGCTCTGAGTAATAAAACCCAGAGACAATAAATCTGCTGTAGATTTTGATTAAACTCCTTCTTATCCAATATGTGAACTGGAGATGAACCTGATTATATCTGACGGCGATCCGAGTTATTACAGAATAACTGATAATGAATTGACTTCATTCCTTCATCACGGACCTCATCATGCGCAGACATTACGCTCGACCTCTGTCCAGTTTTTAGAGGGTCTAAGAGGTGGCGCTATTCCTGTAAACTACACCATATGGATTTTATGTTGTAAAGACTGTGACTTACCACGAAAAGAATGAAAAGCTGCTTCCAAAATTGCCGTCGTTTGATTGGATCTATTTGCAACTGCATCGGCCAATCTCCAGGGACTTAGAGATTAAAGGCGCGATGTTGAGACGTGTCCCAGATTCCATCAAAACTCCATCAGATGAAGAGACGACCGGCTCCGGCCTCAAAGATCTTATTGCAGAGCTGTTTCTGCTCCATCATCAGACTTTCTCCAGTGGGTTTAATGGACATTGAATCGTTTGTGTTTGTTTATGGTCAGATCTATGTTCTGTTGCAGTTTCTGAGTTTTTTAGTTTTGTTTAATTAGTTGGAATCATTCAGCCTGACTCATTACATACTGAGTTAGATTAACTGTTAAAAGCCATAACAATTAACTAACCGCAATATGATTACAGTCTGGTATTTATGTACAGATGGAGCCGCCCACTCCTCTTGCAGTAGATATGACTTTTCCATTTTAAAACTGGACGTGTGTAAAACGATGCCGGCCTCAGAAATGAGGGCACTTAACTGCTGAACTGCATCAAGCAGCCTCACGCTTTTCCACTCCAGGCCTTGAAGAGCTTAATGTGGGATCGAGCCAGCGATCTGTTGTTTTTATTTTATCCTCTAATACGCAAGCAGCGGCATTTTCCCCACTCGTTCCACTCGGTCGTTGGCAGCGGCGCTCTGGAAAACAGGTGGTTAGGAGTGTGCGCGGCTGCCCGCTCGATTGCTGTCATTCTGTTGCGTCAGATTGGAGTGTCGTTGTGTTGTTGCCCCGCTGCCCTTTGACCCTCTTTGGCTCAGAGACAGACTGGAATATTGTAGGTAGATATATTGATGTGTTCAGATTCTGACTGGCCTCTGAACCCGTGTTTCTCTGTGAAAATAGTTTGGTTATACAGTTAGCTGTTCAAGGCCGCAGGCGCTGGTACCACAGTGTTTATACAGGTACAGATACATATACAGTGCTGCTCAACTTTCACCTTTTAAACGTTTGAAAATGTTTTGGTAATGATTTATTATGGACTTACATTCCATGTTTTATTTGTCTGTAAAGTGAATCATACTGTGCTGTATCTATACTGTGTTTATACTGTGCTGTATCTGTACTGAATCTATACTGCACTGTATCTATACTGTATTTATGCTGTGCTGTATCTATACTGTATCTATACTGTGCTGTATCTGTACTGTATCTATACTGTATTTATGCTGTGCTGTATCTATACTGTATCTATACTGTGCTGTATCTGTACTGTATCTATACTGTATTTATACTGTGCTGTATCTATACTGTGTTTATACTGTGCTGTATCTGTACTGTGTTTATACTGTACTGTATCTATACTGTATTTGTACTGTGCTGTATCTATACTGCACTGTATCTATACTGTATTTATGCTGTGCTGTATCTATACTGTGCTGTATCTGTACTGTATCTATACTGTATCTATACTGTGCTGTATCTGTACTGTATCTATACTGTATACTGTGCTGTATCTATACTGTGTTTATACTGTGCTGTATCTGTACTGTGTTTATACTGTGCTGTATCTATACTGTATCTATACTGTACTGTATCTATACTGTATTTGTACTGTGCTGTATCTATACTGTATTTGTACTGTATCTATACTGTGCTGTATCTATACTGTGTTTATACTGTGCTGTATCTATACAGTACTGGACTGTGAGTGATGAACTCAGTGAGACTGGTAGCTGTTTTTTCTATGGACTCTGTTCTAATCCAGTATTTTCTCTTTCTCCTCCTGCATCCATCCCTCTCTCTCACTTTAACTCATAAACATGGTTATGTTCCTTTGTTCCCCTCCTCCGCCCCTTCCTCCGTTCTGATTGTTCTCACGTTTTCTTTATTTTTATCCCTTTATTGTTTTTTCATGGACCGTTTTGTTAACGGCTTGCAGAACCCATAGACCCCGATGTTGATTTATTTGAACTTTTCCATCCTCCATACACTCCAGTACCAGACCCCCTCCCCATGATGCCTCCCGTGGGCGTTCAGGCCTCGGTTCTGAGCCATGACACCGTGAAGGTCATGTGGGCTGACAACACGCTGCACAAGAACCAGAAGATCCCGGACTCGCGCTTCTACACGGTGCGCTGGAAGACGAACATCCCAGCAAACACTAAGTTTAAGGTAAAATAAAGACGTTCAGTGGGTTTTCTTGTTTGTTTTCTGCTGTGAACCTTTAAACTGATTCTTTAATCTGATTCCAGACTGCGAACACCACCAACCTGAACCACGTGGTCAGTGGCCTGAAGCCCAACACGCTGTACGAGTTCTCTGTTATGGTGACTAAGGGCAGGAAGACCAGCACTTGGAGCATGACAGCTCATGGAACCACATTTGAAGCATGTGAGCATCAGGGGCCTATCCCAGCTGTTATTCTGGTTTCTTAGAATATCTACTATAGACTAGTGTTTCAAATTGATATCTCTGTATATAAAGCTCTGTAGAGCATCTCTACATTAACACGAGCACAGTGCTGTACCATGGTACATTTTAACCTGAGCTGTTATCCAGGACGTGTCCCCAAGTTCCTGGCTTGATGTCCAGTCTGAAACATCAGTCCAGATGCAATGCGAGTGAATTCAACAATGAGAATGTCATTTAAATAACTAATGCAAGGTGCGACTCAAAGCGTCTCCCATTAAATTCATTACTGCAGCCTTTCATTTACTAAGCCGCTTATCCTAATTACGTTGTGGCCTCAGGATCAGGTTCTCTTCAACTTTTCACCCCTTTGATTCAATAAGGTTCTTGTGGTATTTGATTCAATAAGGTATTTGATTCAATAAGGTTTTTTGCCTAAAATTGCAGTTTATTTCATTATTTATGCAAATAAAAAAAAATGCATCTGATTCTGCAAGATTAAAATAGTTTTAATCTCTGAATGTGTTCACTTATTCATCATGCTTTCGTTTTCATACGCTTTCCCCTCAGCACCCAGTTCACCCCCCAAAGATGTGACCGTGGTGAGTAAAGAGGGGCGGCCGCGCACCATCATCGTCAACTGGCAGCCTCCGTCTGAAGCCAACGGCAAAATAACAGGTGAGAAACGTTACAGTGGATTCAGTTGGTTATTGTTACAGCTATCATATCCAATCACTCTGTGTGTGTGTGTGTGTGTGTGTGTGTGTGTGTGTGTTTCAGGCTACATTATCTACTACAGCACTGATGTAAACGCGGAGGTGCACGACTGGGTCATCGAGCCCGTGGTGGGAAACAGACTGACCCATCAGATCCAGGAGCTGACACTCGACACCACCTACTACTTTAAGATCCAGGCCCGGAACTCTAAAGGCATGGGTCCGATGTCCGAGGCCGTCCAGTTCCGCACTCCTAAAGGTACAGTGCAGCGTCCATGACGGTCCGGTTAAGTTCACGACCCCGCGTGAGCAGACACATTGAAGCGTTGTTATGTGTTCTGTGTATCACACATCTGAATGATTAGAAAAACATTCAGGTTTTATATAAAACAAAATGCACGAGTTTAACCCTGCTCTTTTTTTCACCGCTTCGTCTCTTCACCTCTGATCTCTCTCTTACTGCGCTGTCCGGCTCCCGTTTCACTCGTCTAACCTCTCTGCTCCGTGTCCTCTCTCTCCTCCGACCCACCAGCCGAATCAGCTGACAAAATGGCTAATGATCAAGGTAACGGTTCTTTCCTTTCTTACCTCCCTAATTTCACTCCAAACATCCAGCTGTTTGCTTTCTCTGCGCTTTACATCATTAACCTACAGAGAGGGACTTCCAGAGAGTTTGGCTTGAGATTGAGTTTTTTACTTTAATGTTTTGATTTTATTCTGAATGGTTTGTTGGTCACGTGAGCAGAAGTTGAAGGAGAAACTACTAAACCATACTCCATATTATGAAGTCCATCAGTTGATCATAATGATTTAGTACATCTAAATATGGCCACATTTAAATCATGTACTAAAGGGTTATGATCAACTGATGGACTTCATAATATTAAAGCAATACGGTGCGAGAGGGCATGTGTTAATGAAAATAAGTAATTAGGTCGAAGCATAGATTCAGTAATACACATCCCTGAGTGGCTTATTGCTTTTATTAAATGCTTACAATCAAATGGTTAATTCATGAATGTGTTTAATGAAATCAAAACTGTTAATGATCTGGTCTTCCACAAAGTAATCCAGTCTGTTTTTCACACTGAACACTCACCCAGAGAAAAAAATCCGGTTTCTCTAATAATCATATACTGCCGTCTAGTGGTCAAATTACAGAACGCACTTTATAAAAATATTGGAAAAGAGAATGTATTGTAATGTATCACACATTTATACAAATGTGAAGCATTCAGAGGAAGCATTTTATAATAGTGAATAATAGACTTTTATCAGGTGAATGAGTGTTTATCTGCCTCTCTCCTCAGCTTCAGGGATGCCACCGAAACCAGGACGACCGTCCAATCCAGACCCTGGCATCGGTAATGCAGCATGGGTTCCTTGTTTAACTTTTAAGATTTATCATGTAACATGGGGCACTTTATTAACATGGGTTAAAATGGGAGGACTAATTCCTCTGTGTTTTTTACTGCAGGCACAATAGATCATTTTACATCATCTCTGTTCTGTTACTAATCTCACTGTAGATATTAGACCTAATAATGTTTATGTTCTGTGACTGTACTAGAACAAACATTAATTTAACTTCCTAATTTATATTCTAGAGGTGGAACATTTTTCTTGGCAGGTGGTTTACTTTTCATTTACTAGTATGTTTTTTTTTGTATATAACATTTACATACATTTACATTTAGTCATTTAGCAGACGCTTTTATTCAAAGCGACTTACAATAAGGAGGTATATAAGGAGAACATGTAAACTACAGAGGACCCTGCCTGAGAATCAAACCTTGAATCTTATTTATGTATGTATAATGTAAACATTATATAATTAGAACGTTAATCAACAGCTTTGTTTTCTGATTGTGTTCGGATAAACGTGGTAGCTGTATGTAGTAAAGTGGGCGCTGAGCAAATCCGTTGTTCTTACAGTAGAACTGTTCTGTCTTTAGGGAAATCGGGGATGTCTGCGAGTGATAACCACATCCTGGTCATCGTCATCATCGTGTCCGTGGGGGTCTTCACCATCATCCTGGTGGTGGTGGGGGCGTTCCTGTGCACCCGCCGCTCCACCTCCCAGCAGAAGAAGTATGTTCCTGACCCACATACACATACGAGCAGAAGCTCAGCCATCGACTAACCTCTCTGTGGTCTCCTCCGCAGGAAAAGAGCAGCCTGCAAGACGACCAACGGCTCGCACAAGTATAAAGCAAACGCCAAGGACCTGAAGCCGCCTGATCTTTGGATCCATCATGAACGCTTAGAACTGAAACCCATAGATAAATCTCCAGAACCCAACCCGGTTATGACGGACACCCCGATCCCACAGTCCTCCCAAGACATCACTCCCGTCGACGGCACCATGGAGCCGATCATCCAGAGACGGAATTCCTTCCGAGGTGTGTGCGTGTTTGTGTGTATGTATGTATGTGTGTGTCTATGCGGGCACACTGTCATTCCTGACTGCTTCCATCTGGACTGTGGCTTTATTTTGCTTGTGTTGTTGTCTTGTGTGAATTCTTGTGTTTTGTAGTCATTTCATTCAATTTGTTTGGTTTAGCAAAAAAGCATTTAGTGACATGGCAACAGGAAACGGCTGAACTAACAACTTCAAAAACTAAAACCAGGAACTAACCCCTAAAAACATAGTTTATATAAATGTGAATATAAAGTTCACAATAGTTTAGAGAAATGTATATATTTTAAGGTACCAGTTTATAATAGGTTTGCACTGGTGGGGAACAGCAGCATTACACTTAAGCCTTTTATCTCCGGTGCTGCGTACATTCCTGGGTAAACTGGTTTTATCTGAAAGACCGGACCCTCTCTGGTTTGCAGGCCATGAGTCAGAGGACAGCGTGTCTTCACTAGCTGGTCGTCGAGGAATGAGGCCTAAAATGATGATGCCGTTCGATGCCCAGCCCCCTCAGCGTAAGTGTTCAGTCATTTCTACCAGGAATTACTCATTCAGTAGAATGGGGGATTAGGCCACTTTAATGGATCACTGAGATTTGGGCTACATTCTTGTTTTAGCTGATGCCATCCTGTTAGTATTTTTGTACCCAAACACATCAGTGTGGCTTTGTGTGCATGAGTCCGAAGTTCTGCCTTGTTGTTTAAACTGTGTGCTTGTGTCCATCTGCAGCTGTGATTAGTGCTCACCCCATCCATTCTCTCGATAACCATCACCACCATTATCACCTGGGCAGCCTGGCCTCCC
>JAFMOD010000772.1:0-12467 GCA_019802435.1 Corydoras maculifer
CGAACAAAATAGTGTTATGATTTGATTAAATGAATTGTAATTAAGTCATTGTTTTCCAACAAAGCTTCTTATTGTCACTGCATTTCAGCTCTACCTTAAAATCTTTGATAACATTGTTTAGTAAACTTATTAATGTATTAAATATTATTTAAAAAAAAGGTAACTGATGTCAGTATGTCATGCTTGTATAATATTCGTTCATTCATTCATTATCTTCCGCTTAATCCTCTACTAGGATAGCGGGGGGGGGGGGGTTGAAGGTGAATGTGCTAACCACTAACCCACCATGGTTTTATAGTGTGATTAATAAATAGCATATAAATTTAACTGGTTACTGCCTAATTTCTTAAACTCATAATGCTTCTATGTTATACAATTGGGACCATTCGAACTCTAAATCATAAAACATCATTACACCATTAACTAGCCAAAAAACATGACCGTTCAAGATTTCTTACTAGTTATAACACTAGCTCATAATACTAATCATATATGATCTGTAAAAAAATCCTTTATAGACAGGGTACAGTCATTAACTGAGAAAACAACAGGCATGCAATGTATTTTATTATTAAAAAACTCTCATGGAAATAAGCGACATATTTATTGGAAGCAAAAATTTTTCTACCAATTATTTAAAACAAATCTCTTGGGATATTAAACACATTCATCATTAGTCATAATTCTTATAACCATACAAAATACACCTGTGGTAATGTAATTATCTAAATTTGTATTGTATTGTTTTAGCTAATTAACTGAGAGTTCACATGCATTATTTCTACTTTTTCACATGGCTTAGAATCTGAGAAACAGAGTGTGTTGACATTCACACCCCACGTACAGATGTTCTCATACTGATACTAGCTAAAGCAACATTTTGCTGTTTTGCACATATTTGAAGGTTACCTCCTTCCTGACATTTTACTAAAGAACTTCTGTGTGAAAGCATTTCACTTCAGAGGACTCAGATAGATGCTGACTCTCTTACTCTTCTCTATGTGCACTTGACATACAGTAATGTCACATATACATGCAGATATCAACCATAAAAATATATTAGACTGAAAAAAATAAATAAATCAATAAAAATTAACTATGCGGCTAGTTCCACATGCACAAAAATGTTCATAAATTTGAGAAAGTAATAATTGCAAAATGTCAATAAAATGCATGTATTTCCTAATTTAAATATTAACTGTGTAATTTTAAGTATTTAATAATTTAGTTGTAATCCTTTTGGATTTTTGATTTACCATTTGTCAGCTTTTTTAAATAATCTGGCTTGGCTATTAACTACAGACACATATTTTTGCCTGTAAATATAGAGAAAACACAAAATAGATGTACACATTACACAGCTTTTATACAGATAACTCTGCATATACAAAAATGATTTATTAATGTAAAAGCATAACAAAAACATCAGGCAAAATTAAATGGTAAAAATGAAAAATAAACAAACTAAAATTTTGCAAAAAAAACATTCCAGACCTTTAAGATTAAAACATTTTTAAAAATCTGTGACCAGTCTAATCCCCCTTTTTTTTTAATAACAGTCATAAGTTCTCCATTAATGGAGCCTGCCCATTTCATAATCTGTTGAGGATCAACTTTTTAAGCAGCAAAATCACAGCCTCCCAAACACTGTTCAGAGTGGTGTAATGTTTTCTTTCATTGTAACTGCTCTATTTTATAGGTAAGCAAAATATCTCAAAAGGGTTCAGAACAGGTAAGGAAGGGGTCTATGTCATTATTATTTTATATTTAAGGCATTTACTGACTAGCTATGCAGTAGATGCATGCGTTAAAATGGATGCATCATCCTGCATAAAAATCACAGTCTTCAGACTTTTTTAGGTACCACTGCTTAAAAAATATTTTCTAAAAATTGGCAATACAATTCCTAGGTACTCCAGGTAGGTTGCAGTTTCGAATCATAATAGCACTGGAGGATAACGGGTTCCTGGCCACTTCACATTTGATTCTTCACAAATATTTGGTAGTAAATTTTTATCATTTTTCAACAGGATTATTTGCAACTAAAAGTTTAATGGCTCTGTGCCTCTGATGGAGCACATTCTGATATCCTAACAATTTCAGTGCTAAATCCTTCAATTTTTTTTTTCCTTTTTAGGCTTTCTGTGTAAGTAAAAAACTATTTTTTGTATCCATTTTGCCTGGGAAAAAGATGCAGACTAATAATCATGTTGATCTCTTTAGGCCACACCTTTCCTAATAACACAAATATCCGGAAATGCTTAAATCCAGTTAACATTCAAGTTTATATCTTGAATTTGGAAAATTTACATGCATAAAAATGATGGTATTGTAAAAATACTTACTTGCATGCACATGCTTTGTAAAAATCACAATGCTTGGCCATGCTTAGTAAACGTTACTTGTTAAATACAGGTTTTGTAAACGTTGTACTAGTGGACCAAATGCTATTACATTAATGAAATCTGTAAAAAGTTAATTCTTGGTGATGTGCTGTGTGACATTGCACATGTTTGTGTTCACACGAATTCTCATGTTTCGGCAAATTTTTGGGACATTGGTGTGACTACAATCTCAGGATTGCTGAACAAACAGTAAACATGACATTTATGTTACTGCAACACACACACACAAACACACACACACACACACACACACACACACACACACACACGCACATACACACACAAAGTAAACAAAGTTGATCCTGCTTGACCACTAGTGTGCCCACCCACTCATCTAAGACAAACATAAATCATGTACATTCTGACAAATTAGTTTATATGTGATGATGACAGGATTCACAAACAATGGTTTACCACACGCATTCTAATAAACCCTGCAAATCATCTTGTCATACACATAACACCTGGTAGAGCAGGACCACCATGCTCAGCCGTAACATTAACATATTATTGAGATGTCAAGTTTTGGAAAGTACTGTAGTCTTACACACTGAGAGAGTGGGTAAGAGGGTGATGATGAATGAGAACATTGGAGGTCTTGGAAAAACAAACATCCCGACCAGACTACATGAGTAAGAATGTTGGTTAAAGGAAAAGAACAGAGTTAAAGAGGTGTGGTGATAGATGTCCTGATAAAGAATTCCAGTTTCTGTTGATAGTGATACAGTGCCTGAACATCTTAAGGGAGTTTGACCATGATTGAAACCAATTCACTGGTTTTAGAATTTAAATCGCATATGGGAATGTTTTAATGAATCATGCTATGAGCTTCTAAAAGGACATTCTTGGCATCAGGCCTTATTTAGTTCTGTTATTTTAGATTGTTGATAAGGAAATTTGTTCATGTTTAAAAAAAATGTTTTTTTTTCTGCCTACACACATTCAGGCGTTCTCACTTGAAAAGTTTTTTCATCATGTTACATGAAGATTATAAAGATTCTTTTATGCATTTCTTTAATATCACAGAAGAAAATAACACAAAAAAATATGTACTTTTATTTTAGGTACTTATCAACATTAAAATGTTTTCCTTGTTTTGTGTATCTATGTACACATAGATTCTTAGATTGGTTGTCCTTATCCATACATACATCTTATAATCATACATAATAGCAATACATATCAGCAAAATTAAATTATTACTAAAAACAACATAACTTCATTGGTTAGTTGTGTCAAAAGGTACAAAGTAACAAAACCATCAGAAGACCAATACACAAAGCTTTGGTAAATAATTAGACTAATTGTATATTTGGTACAAAATATCTAATCAGTTAAAACAGGAGAGTAAATGAGCCCATGTGCTTCCTAAGAGTTACAACATGCCAGAAATTCACAGGTCACATTGAACAAAAAGGTCCTATGTAATGGTTTACTAAAGTTTGAGTTTTATGACAGCAGTGCTTTCCCACATAACACAGTTTGAAATAGAAAATGTCCCTATTAACAGATATAAGAACCTCATCCATAGGAGCACAATCATGCTATGACAGAAAAGAGACTTCTCCAAATGACTGCTTCAATTCTGAAAACCTATAACTGTCTAAACTGCCCAGGAGAGTAAAGGGCCTGATTACAGACCTGGTCTGAAAGGTATAATCACATACTTTTGCCATATACAGCATAATTTTCAAACTTTGCAAAGACAGGAACTTGAGTTGCTCTTGCTGCGTTTGTGATGCAATGTTGTAGGTATGATTACAACTGTGCTGTTGGTAATAGAGCAAACATACTTTGGCAGCTTTTGGAGTTCTGGTTTCTCGAGTTTGTTGAAACATAGCCAAGTTTCAGCGCTAGTGCTAGATTTGGAATGTCCGTGAAAAATCTCCTTATGTTTCGAGGTGCAAAATTATTTTTACTTTTCAACTCCTATGTAACATAGAATGTATGAATAATTTAAACTAGAATTTGAAAAGTCTTTAAAAGCAAAGCCCCTCTCAACTATATCACAGCAAGGAGGATGTTTGTGTTTAGACTTCTTGAGTCTTCATTTATTATTTATAACCTATTTGAAATACTTCAGCGAGTCTCTTTATATTATTTGCCACAATTTTCCCAAACATTGGTTGAGCCTGGGTAAATGTGAATGTATGGCAAATTTAATAAAAATAGAAAAGAGGGATTATCAATCATAACTTTCTGCACTAAAACAAAATAAATCCAAACAAACAGGAAGAAGAAATCTCAGGACAGGATGGGGTTGATTGTGACATTGCTGTGAATGACAGATGACAGCCAAGAGGAAAAAACAACAAACAGAAAAACAAACAAAGAAAAAAAAAAACATTGAAATAGTGAATGGGAGAGAAGGTTTCTGTACAAAGTTGATGGCCAGTTGCACTAGTGCTCATTTAGCATACTGCCTAAGGTATCTGCTTATGGCTTTACTCCAAAACTCACACAAATACATCTTGTCAAGTTTTTTTCACTTCCTGTCAAGCTCCCAACAATAATTGTCCCAACCCACAGAGCCTATTTAAAAATGACAGTATTTTCAATTTTCCACAATTGGATAATGTAGCAATCAAGATAATTTCATTTTTATTGGAACATGAAAAGCAGCAGGTTTGTACCAAAGACTTGTAAAAATATTTCTTGACAAATAAAACTTAAATTCTTTTGAATCCTTGAGGTGACATTTGATAAGATAATAATCTTGCCATATCTATTAAAATATTATCAGAACATCATATTTTGCAGTACCATAAAAACATATGCTACCATTAATTCTTCAAAAGGAAAAATACAAAACAAAACGAAAAACAGTATTTTGATCAGACCAAAATATGATCCAGTATATGTGGCTATAATATCACATTGTTGGCCCACTGCTGCCATGGGAGACCTGCATTAATCCAAAGGTGGCTTATATGAAAATATTAATTTAACAAACATGTTGTAATGCTTGGTGTTAAAATGTACACAGATTACACTGAAACAAGGTTAAATACGGAACAAAGGAACCAGTTGATTAACACAAATGAGCACTAATCAACTAAATCTGATGGTTACTGAAATGGGTGATGTGGGCCAGAATAATATTGCTATCTAAGAAATTATTTATGTTGGACTAATGGATCTGATCTTTATTTTTGCCCAGGATCAGACTTTTTTTTAAATAAAATTTTATATCAAAGCTTTTATATCATACTTCTCATTTGGATGGAGCACTTAAATATATACATAATTATAAAAAAGTATATAATTTGTATGTTATTATTGGATTACACCTTTTCATACTGCCTGTTCACTCAAGGAAGGTGAGTTTCCCACAAAGCCTGGTTTTAGCAAAACAAATAAAAAAACAGCCTACTTAATTGGAGCTTTTCACTGTCACTTTAACTTTCTCTTTGGGGGTTCAGACAATGCACAATAAACAATGCCAAAATGAAACAATGAAATGCTGTTATAATAAATACTATATAAATTTAAAACTTCCAAAATTATTAACCCAACTTTAAAGTTGATATATTAGTTACATTGTATGTTGCTACACATTATATAATAATACCTACAAGTATTATTTCATTTCATATTATATTTACTCCCTCTGTAGGTAAAACAGCAAGGACATTCAGCAATGCACTACTGTCTAGTCTTATTTCTACCTGCAGGCCAAGGTGGAACAAGCAGTAGAACCAGTCTAATGTACACGCTTGGGCAAGTATGTGCATTTCCTTCTTCACTTATTAGCATACATGAAAGCGTCAAATAGAATTGCACAGGCCTCATACTCCATCATTGTGTTCAGCTTTAATTCAAGGGTCTGTATCATAAAGCGGTATTTAAATGCCATGGCTCCATCTTTAATTCTCTTTAAAAGCTGTTATTCATTTTTCACACCATTGGCTTTTAGTCTTCCATTAGTGCTACTTTGCAAACCCTAAATGAAAATGAAGTTCATGCTGAAGAACTGAATATGTCACTTTCATCCTATTTATGGAGGTGCACATGCTAATCCACATTCATGGCCTCTGTAAAGTTTAAATGTGTAACCTTGACAGACAGAATTAGTGTAATTATTTTTCAATTATTTTTCAAGAGGATTATATTAGGTATTATTGTCTTTCACAGTATCTGGATCATGTGGAGTATCTGAATCATGTGGAGGTTTCACAAATATTATTATTATTATTATTATTATTATTATTATTATTATTATTATTATTATTATTATTATTATTATTATTATTATTATTATTATTATTATTGTAGTATTAGTGTGTTTCTTTTTTTTGTTTGTTTTATAGTAAGAGAGAGATTTAACAATGCAACCCCTTTAGAATAAGATAAGAAAAATCGTTATTAGTCCCAGTACGGTTAGACATTTACATTCAAATTTACCTTTTTATGTTATTTTCAGATTTAGTTGTTTAATCTGATTTAACTAAAATACACTGATTTTGAGTTTTTGACCATTATTTTCAGCCTTTAATAATTTCTGGGGCTTTGGCATTTCCTCATAATTCATAACATAGGCATGGCTATAATTCACTGTGCGGCTAAATTCCCTGTTTTATTTCTCCATGGCAGACCTTTTCACCCCATAATTCCCTTAGTATAAGACAGGAAGATGATGCATCCCCTAACCTTTCATCCCCTGCCCCTAACATATTTTTTCCCAGACCCAGAAAGAAAGAAAAGTGGAAAAAAACAAAACTCCATTACATTTTCTAGGTACTAAGTTTAGTCTTAGTGAACTGACAATTATCAAAACTAACATCTACTAACATCAAATGCATTTCCTTATTAAACCAATGTATCTGTTTTTAACAGGGCTGCTAGTCAGTGATCATAAGTCTTTGTGTTTTTTTGTTTTGTTTTGCTTTAGCAGTATTCTAAGAATTTAACAGATTTGTTCAAAGCTTTTCGGTCAATCCAATTTTAAATATAATTTTTTGTCAAACTAACAATTTCTGTACTAACTAAAAAGTACTGTATAGGAAAAGACAATACAAAGTTTTAAAAGTAAAATGCTTACTTCACACTTTAAACTATGACTGTTAAACTATAAACTGTGTCTGGCATAAGTTTTAATAAAAAATTGATATAACAGATTACAGAAAGCAAATGCTATGTTCCATCAGCTCCTGTACATTCCAATATAATGATGAGACCTTTTTTGCAAGTCGATATGCATGCCTTTCCACTGCTTTTCATTCAAATCTTTTTAATTTCCTTTTTGTTGTGGAAAGTTTGAAGTTCTAAGTATGTGCGTCTTGTTAGTGCTGTGAGACTGTACATGCCGACAGGCTGTCGTCTGGTTCTCCTGTCTTTCTGCTTTCTGTTGTTGCCACACCTCGTTAATCCCTGACCTTAAAAGGCATAGGTCAAAGTGCTTGACAATTCCTTTCAGCATTCCATTCGATGCAACAAACAACGATTCAATCCAGGCATGACATAGACAGAGAGAGAGACAAACAGAATGAGGAGTATGGAGACAGACTATGAAGGAAAAAGTAAGTAATAGACAGAAAGAGCGTGTGACAGGCTAAAGATAACAAACAAGTTAAAAAGAAAGGTGAAAAAATTGGAACAATCTAAAGGCAGAAAGAGAAACAAAGGCACACCAGGCTCTCAAAAAGTTTGAGGCAGAGTTCAGACAGACATATAAAGAAAAAGGGTAGATAAAAACATTAAAATAAAACATTGAAAAATGCTTGATGGAGAGTGAGAATGACAGACCTGATAAACTAAAAGACCAGAATGGAGATACACTAATATGGAGATACAGAGAATGCCACTAAAATGTGGTGAAGTGTTAAGTCTCAGCTGGGGATTTGGATCCCTTCAGAAGGCACTGTGGGCATCTGCTTGGAAACCACCATGGAAACAGAATTGGGTGGAGCCAAGACATGTGCATGCATGTTTTTGGCTACTTAACTAATAAATGTATCATCACCACATGACACATGCCACAGAGAGGCTTTCTGATTCTCTCAAAAATAGTAATATGATAACAAAGATTCCAACTGAAGACTAACGTGTAAGCAGGAAATATATTTAAAGAAAGCCAAAACAACCCCCAAATTCAACCAAAAAAGCACAAATAGTGCATACAAAATGTATGCACATAGTAATTTGTTCTATTACTATGAAATACTTAGTGGCTTACTGTTGTAACACAAATTAAATGACAATTAATGTGCTTAATGTTAACAATGTGAAAAGAGAGTACATTGAGAATTTTTGGTCAAACTGGAGCAACATTATATCAGCTCCAAAATGGATGGCTTTTGGTCCAATAAGAAATATCTTTCAAAATTAGATGTGTAGTACTATGGTCACAAATAGAAACAAATATTTTAAAGCACATTAAACCTATTTTTTAGAACTTCAACACTGTTTAAACCAACAGGACCAGACAATAACCTTTAATAACAATTTGTCAAAGCAAAAATTGACCCTAGCATCGTCTCCAAGTCAATTCTGCCAATGCATTCACCAACACTAGGGCATCTCTAGACCAATTTTCCACTTCCTATGGTTCTCTTAATCTTTTGGTCACATGCCTACTCATAGCCTCGGAATTTTTCCCAGTCCAGATTTCCCTCTCAATTTTGGCTCATGCTCTACTCATAGGGGCAACATGATGATCTTATGCATGCCAAAAAGGGAATGATGAGGCAAAAAGTGAGAGAGTGTAGACACAGTTATGTTCATCTTTGATAATTAAGTCATAAATCTTCTTATTTTTTTTTTTTTAACAAACGGGTGACCTTAAGGGTCATTTGAATACTTGAAGACACATACACACACACACACACACATACACACATATACATATATATATAAAGAGAGAGAGAGAGAGAGAGAGAGAGAGAGAGAGAGATTTTTGAAAATACCCCATTTTTAAATATCCCAGTGTATTTCCTTTATCTTTGCATATATAGTTGATAATGTAATTATTATATAATATAATTATTGCTTTTAGTGACCAAGTGAAGTTAAATGCATATAAATTGTTTGAAATGTCACAGTTCAGTAGGAATTTTGTATTTTACCAACATAATTTAGCAACAAATTTTTCATTTATTATTTAACAAAAAAAAGTTTTAAGAGAAGAAGGATGTGATATGGTGTGTATGAGAAGAAGGATGTGATATGGTGTGTATGAAATTCAAGACATAACATTATATACCATTTAACTGTTTGTAATGCTTCTCTAAGGCAGCCTTGTTATGCAAAAACATAATGACAAAAATGCTGAAAATTAAAGGCTTTTATATTTTTGGTGGCTCATACAAGAAAACCTCCTGTAAGCCACTACAGAAACTTTTTAAAGTACCCCATAATGCAGAAACAATACATCATTAATTCAGATTTTTGCATTTCTTAGGAAAATGTTTTTATTTTACTAACAGCCTCTAAACCCATAGCATACTGTATAACAAATAAAATGATATATCTACTGTGTATAGCTAGTAATACAATTACAGCAATGATGCATTTGTTTTTGTGTTGTGTGCAGACACTGATTTTATTTTAATTCACTTTTTTTTTGAATAGGCAACATCTTATTAGAGTTTATGATTACAATTATCTGACTATTTCTCATTTAAGTTTAACTAACTTAGCACAACATAAACATCCATAATTTAAAGTATAGATAGCCCTATGGCATTATATTTTATATCATTTGTAATCTGTGTTGCCCCCACAATGTTGGCTTGGATATTTTATATACAAAGGTCAATTTTTTTAAAGGGCAGCATGATGGAAAAGTGGGTAGCACTGTCATCTCACAGCAAAAAGGTATTGGGTTTGGGTGACCAGGCTTTTTCATTTGTGAATGCTTTTTCTTTAATGTCTTAATGTTGAATCAGTCTGAAAAACATCAAAGCATAGAATGGTAAAAACACAGTGAAGGTGAAGGTAAAATATGTGCATGGAGATGTTCACAATTATTTTGTTGCACCCATCATCATCCTGTTCATATGGAAAAAGCATAAAATGGAGGTGGCTGTCAGTTCCTAAAGCACATATCCACTGGCTTTGGGGATTGACTGACCAGGATTTTTAGTCTTATTGGTTGTTTTGAATGTGGATAAGACACAACAAGACAGGACAAGTTAAGATCTTATCACCTAATCGTCTAAATAAATATTAAATTAAACCTATAAATTTAATATTGCATCTCTTTGTCAAAAATAAAATACACAGTTATGTACATGACATATAAAGCAATAGGAAGAAACACACTATATAAAAACTATATAAACTATATAAAAACACTATATACACCATAATTGTACAATATTGTCTTTGAATTGGATTGAATTGAATTTAATTGAAATTGAATTGATTTACTAAAAACAGCATATTGCACAGCAACAGAATATTATTATGATTGAATTTGTATTGCATTTGAATTTGTATTGCCAAGTTTTTTTATATGTCAATTTGTGGGGGGTGGGGGGTTACTGAGAGCAGTGCAGGTTATATAGTCTGTGGTAGGTATGAAAAACTTACGGTAACGCTCCTTAACACACTTCAGATGTCGCAGCCTATCATTAAAGGTGCTGCCCAGTGCCACTAAAGTCTCATACATGGGGTGGGATTCATTGTTTATAAGAGTTGCAAGCTTGTTTAGCATCCTCCTATCTCCCACCACATGCACCGGTTCTAAGAGTTCCCCAGGATAGAGCTGGCCTTCCTCGAATATGTCCTGTCTATTCCTGTCTGCATTTGTGATGCTGCTGCCCAGGCACACTACTCTTTAAAACGTAGCTGATGTCACCACAGTTTCAAAAAATGTCCTAAAGTGTGGACCCTGCATCAAAATTACCTTAATCACCTCAGCAGATAGTGTGTTCTGTTCATTTATATAGAGCACAGAAGTGACCAGGTGGGTCCTACTCTAACATTTAAAATGACTCCTGATTTTACATTTTATATGGTCAGACACATTTTTGGTTTTGGGTTTCATGGATTTCTCATTTTGTGGTTTTGGGATGGCAAATAAGATGAGAATGGATTACTTATATTGACATATTTAATGTTATATATTTAATTCAATTTGAATTGTTTACAGCTACATTACTTAGGTTTAAAGATGTGCAATTCTTAGAAAATGCTTTATTGCCTATATAAATATAATTAATTGTACTTTAGTACAGATTCAGCAGTTAAAGTAGACAGGTAATTTAAGTAATGATTAAGCAATATTTTGTGATCACTATCTGACACCATGAACTTTTACTGCTATTGCAGCCTATTATCTTCTGCAGGTCAGAATCCATACAGGCACAAGCTTGTTCTCACTATATAGCAACTTACTATTAATATTTCTGAAATAATTTGTATATATTTGCTCTCATCTATAATTCTGGTTTTGCTTCTAATCATTTTAATTATTCATTGACACTTTGTTAAACATTTACTCAACTGCATTTGTGTGATTTCACTTTGGATAGTTTATGTTTTCCATCTTAAATTTATATTAATATCCTGTTATTACCCAAATCTTCTCACAAGGCCTAAAGTGTCTGAATTTAGTGTTGGGAATGGATCTCACATTTTAAATAATTAAAAAACAATTTTTTAATATCTTAATGTATTATGAAAAAAATATGTATAAATAAAAATGTGTAAGATCTGTTGATCCAACCCTGACTAAGCTGGCGCCTTTATGTCGTTTTTTTTCTCTCAAGATTTCTATTCATGGTCCATCAGCGTGACTCCATTGAGGCACTGTAGTGTTTGAACAAGTGCATGAAGGCCTGACAGGATTCAGCTCAGCCTTCTGTCTCGCCTTTCTTCATCAACCTTCTGTGGTTCATGCTTCATGTGCCAGTATAAGAATTAAGGAACTAGAACCAAACTCACATTTTGAGTAGCTAGCCTTGAATTATTAAAGACATTTACAGGTCTAAACATGTGGAGCACTTTACCCAAAATGTTAGGTAACTTAAAATAATGACCTGTACTTTATTGTATAAAGCATCCCATCATTTTTACCCCCTGGACCATATATCATTTAAATATCCATCTATCCATTAT
>JAFMOD010000772.1:17644-47013 GCA_019802435.1 Corydoras maculifer
GGTTCTCAGACATTTTCTTTGTTCATGCCATTATAAATGTAAGTCTTCTATGTAAAGGTATATTGTATATGTCAAATCTTATTGTGATGTGTTGGAATATAATAGAACATGATAGTGTATTCTGATAGTGTATAATGCACATTAGTAGACAGTGTAAATGTGATGGTCAGGCATACACACACTTTTGGGGTATATAATGTGTTTAGTCCATTAGGAGCAGCCGTGGGTTACCTGGAAGTAGAGTAAATGCTCTTGTTTTCTTTCAATGCTACTGGCTACTGGTGAATGTGTATATGTGTATATGCAAAGTGTGTGTGTGTATGTGTGTGTGTGCGTGCTGTGTGTTTTCTATACAAATCCACACCATTGCTTTAAGTGCCATGATATTTAACAAACATGCTTTTCAGGACCTCTCAGATTAAATAAAATATATATATATAAAAAAAAACACCAGGAAGCGACCAATTATGTAAATTAACTTTAACACTGTTTGCAGGAAACGTCATTACAAGCCTGGGCTGAACCATGCCAAACAGGATTGAGTAACATGTATGCCATGCAAAATGTATCTTGATCTGCTTTAAGGTCTTTAAGTTAATTCTGTTTCAGTTTCCACTTTGTTTTGTTAAGTATCTTACAACAAGTCTGTTTTTGGTGCATGGGCTAGGCAATAAAAAATAGCTCATAAGATGAAAAGGCTAGGAGAAGATTTAAAAAATGTCATCTAATCATCAAGGCACTCCCTGTAATTATCTGATGAGGTGTACTGCAACAGCCATAACTGCTTTGATCTGTGTGTGTGTTTCATAAGTCTGTGAGATAATAACAAAAAGCAATAGTGTACCAATCTGTTAGACTTGGACTGATAATTGTACACTAATCGATAAATGATTGTTCATAGGGCAACACCACTTCAGCATCAAATTATTCAAACAATTTATCCACCACGACTTCAAAAAATATAGAGAAAAGATGTCTGCAGCTGCAAACAATTCTGCAGCCAAATAAAGCACCCAAAAGGAACTGCTTTGGCTTTAAGCAAATGCAAAACAATTATACACAATGCAACACACAGAAAGAAAGACAAAGAAAACTTTATCAAGTAAATCCAGCTACTGAAAATAAAGGAAAAATTACAAATGCCAGCAGTGTGTTGGAGCACGTATATGAGGGGCATGTAGGGGCATGGGTCCTGCTCTCTCATCTTAGTAGTAATTAAAATGTCGCGCCTCTCTCTGTCTCAATCAATGGGGTTTTCTGTGCATGTCTGCATGGTGCACTAATGTGTAAATTACTGCTGAGTGAGTGTGCATGAGTAGTAATTTCAATGCCAAGTCGTTGTGCATGTGTTAAATTTCAACAGTCTGTTGCTTTTTAGTGTTTTTTAGTGTTTGATTTGGTACTGAATACTTGCAGAGTAGGTGGAAATAAAATCATAAAACAGACTACTGACAGACAGACAAAAAGATAGATTCGGGTAAAAACACTGGCATTAGGTACAAATTAAATTTAGTTAAAAGTTTATAATCTGATATAACATTTCAATTCATAAAATCATACATTGCTTTTTCTTATTCATAATAGTATATAATTAGTGACTTGTTTTGTAAGTATTTAGACAATATTCAGACAAATCAGAAATACAGATATGGGCATAGAAAATTATTATAGTAGTTTGTATAAAGCTAAAAAACCCAAAACATTTTAATTGTGACAGCCATAATGTCATATGTGTCTGAACATTACTTTTAGGGTTACACATTTAGACATTCATACAATATATATATATATATATATATATATATATATATATATATATATATATATATATATATATATATATATATTTTTTTTTTTTTTTTAACAGTGCATATTAACAACAGTGTGGTAAAGCAATTTAAAACAAATTTAAAAAACAGCTTTACTTTAGGAAAGCAAATATTTTTGGAATATAGTTTTATAATTGACTCTGCGTTGTCACATGTTCCAGAAAAGCAGTGAAGGAATAATTAAACCACCTAAAAAGTATTATTAATAAATAAAAAAGTATAATTATTTAAAAAACTAATAATTTACATACATATTAATTAATTATTTATAATTATATACAGTTTTCTGACCAATAATATATTGCTAGGACCAGTAAGCCATGACACTTTGTCAGCAGTGTAGGATTTTAATAGGATTCAAATCACACCCCTTACCACCCCTAATCTATCCATCAATATATGTTGTAAGTTAAAAGCAGCACAATTGGGTGTAGTTCTTTGACATGAAATTGCACACACGATCCAGGTTATGAAATACTTAGTGATTACAATGTCACATTAATCCTACATTTATGAACAAGTTTAAGTACAACATTAGTTAATACGTGTTTTGGAAACACTTAAAAATTTGATAATGTTCTTATGTATGACATTACCAAGTACTTATCATTGCAGATGCTTTCAAAACACCCTGCAGAGCAATTTATGCTTAAATCAGTTTTATGTATTGTGCTTGAAATGAAATGTTTGTCAGGTAAACTTGGTAGCAGCAATGATCTCTGACTGTCATTGTGGAGCAACCCCATTGTCTTTTTAAATGTTTCTTAATTTGCATTAAACATTTAATAATAAGTGACTGAAGTCAATAAAATAAATTATCATTAATAATTAAATAATAATAATGATAATAATGACTATTACTACAACTACATACATACACACACATATGTATATATATATATATATATATATATATATATATATATATATATATATATATATATATACATACATACACAGTCATATATATACATATATGTGTGTGTGTGTGTGTGTGAAGAGAGAGAGAAAGATTTCAAAAAGATTTTAAACGATACTAATGTAGTAATGTGAAACCTACATTAAACAAGATGAGCAAGTTGATTTACTATTTATGCATTTACTATTTATACCTTTTGAGAAAAAACATTTCTATTATTGAGCGCAGGATGAAGAATAAGAAATTATACACAATAAAACCTTTCTCACAACTGAATCTTTTGATCTTGTAGTGCAGATGTTGCATCAATAATGTGCATTCTTCTAGACACGATCCATCAAACAGCATCTTCCTTAAATACCTCTTCATGGCAAGAGGGAGGAAGTTCTGTCATTGCTGAGTGCAATATAAATGGCCTTAGAGCTGGACTAATTGTTCGCGTCAGATTTAGCACTGGGCTAATAACTGCCTGTCAGTGCTGACCGCTCACTTTGGCTGATGTGTAGGTTTAAACCGGACAAGAGTCTGCTTTATCATGCTTATCTGGTCTTTCATGTCACCTTCCATGACAGATGAGCAATTGCTTTTGCCTTATAGGAAGTACAGTTTGGCAGAGATTAGAGATGGAAAATGTTGATTGTGTTCAGTAGTTTCTCTTAAAGATAATGTAAATTGTATTTGTAAATTTTACAGGACTGAGTTGTGCTAAAATCAGCATGTCCTGAAAAACATGAGGAAGTAGTAAGGGCAACTATTTAGACTTATATAGACTATAGACTTGATAAACATTAATTGTGTTTGTCTAGAATGTATTACATTTTTACTTTATTATCTAGTATAAGATACTTTAACTATTACCAATTGCCACAACTATTAGAAAGCAAATTGAGTATTAAAAAGTAACAAAATGGCCCGATTAACCAGATTTAAACATAGTTGTACAATGTTTAACACTCTGCGATAAACTTTATTATGAAATAATTTCTCACTGCTTTGCTCACTGCTTGGCTGGATAAGTTAATCAGAGTTAATTTACTCTTTATTTAACTCCTCATATTTATTTAAATTTCCCCTCTTTAATATATATATATATATATATATATATATATATATATATATATATATATATATATATATATATATATATACACACACACACACTCATACCAATCGTTCAGTCTTTAAAAAAAGTTTATATATTACCAAGGAAAGCTAGAGAAAGTGCCACACCAAAGATTGTCAATGACTTAGAATTATTACCTCCGCCTTTGACATAACTTAGATCTTGTAAAATGTCCTTAGTTACCATGCAAGTGGTATAACGGGGTAACGAGGTGTGCTTCCAGGAGCAATTTTAATCAATCCAGTGGCTGCACCTCGTTAGACCTAATATAACAGGCTATGCTTGTGATGTTTTCATCTGCTGTCCCTCAGCTGTGACCGAAACTTGTTGCAAAGACAAAATGTACTTTTTTTCCCCCCACATGTAGGTTTTGGCAGAAATAATTTAGATCTGTAATATTCAAAATTGTGATCACTAAAATAAATATTCAGAACTAGAATTGTTCTACAATTTAGTGTATTAGGATGTTGTTCTTTTACCTTGTTTGTTAAACCTGTCAAGAATATATTTCTATTGGCAAAGCTAAATCTAGGTGTCAGGCGCACTGGCACCGGAGTGTAGAAAAACACCGTAGCACTGAATGGACTCAGGATCCGCAGGTCGAGTTTACTGAGTTGACACCCTGGGCAAAAAAAATGGACATGACATGCCGCAACGCATGACAAAACAATGCTGTTCTGAGGACGAAAATGAAACGGAAAGAATATAAACTATATAAATATAAAATATTAACTGAATCAGGAACACTTAACAGCAATAACAAAAAGAAAGGCAAAACAGGTGAGGAGTGTATGGCACTCCTTACATTACTGCCCCCTAAAAAATGAGCGACTCAAGAGGAGCGGGAGATGACCGTCCATATCGGTGGGGTATAGAGGAGTCTACCTGCGGAAGGCTGGGGGCCATAAATGGACGCAAAGGTACTGGGGGTTCGAGCAGATGCGAAGACGGAGCAGAAGCCGTTTACTCGACGAAGGCGGCGCGGGAGCTTTTAAAGATTCGACGAAGGCAACGTGGGAGCCGTTCAGGGACTCGACGAAGGCGGTGCGGCAGCCGTTCAGCCTTTGCGCATGCGCTGGTTGATGAGAATGGGGCACTTAATTGCACATCTGGTGCACATCTGATGTAGGGTGAGATGAAACAAAAACAGGGGTGCTTCTCAGACATAAGGCTAACACCATGAGTGGGTTTTGACGGCCTCTTGGAGCAGGAGCAGGAATCAGGCCACAGGTTGGGAGAATTTAGTAGAAGGTAAGGCAGGAGAACGTGTCCTGCCAGGAAGTGATCGAAAAGTTCCTCCTCGGAGTCCACACGCCATGAACACTGTAGCACTGTATGGACTCAGGAGGTGTGGGTAAGTGAGTTTATTGAGTCGACACCGTGGGCAAACAAAATGAACATGACATGCTGCAACGCATGACAACAAAACAATGCCAGTGTGAGGACGAAACAGAAACGGAAAGAATATAAACTGAAACAAGACCATGTGACAAAAACAAAACAACCAATAAAATTACCAATAAATTAATTAAATCACTAATACTTAATGGCAATAAGAAAAAGAAACGCAAAACAGGTGTTCTCCTTACACTAGGAGCTAACATGGCAAACAGCACAATAATAAAGTAAAATCTGAAAACAAAAGAAATTGTGACATTTCGAAAAACCTTTGCAGATTTTGGCATTCATTATGTATATATTTACTTTTATTATTATAAAAATAAGGAGTTTATAGTTTATGAAATAATTAAAGTGTATGGTTCCATTTTAAATATTTTAGGGATTTATGTTGCCAAATTAAAAGCTTTTTAAATCATATCGTGTGGTTTGCATAGTTTCAGGTGCAAATTAGGTGGTCTAAAGTGTACTTTAAGGGCTTTGTGTTTTTATAGACTGCATGCCTGCATACTGCTCAAGTTTGAACTTGATCTATTTTGAATCTAAATCTGCTGAAAAGAACTGACCGTTTTTTAGAAAATTACTACAGTGTATGTAAAGTAGCTTTTGGTTGCCAATGCAAATTCGTAACATGAATTTTCCTAGAATAAATGTTTGTCTTTTTACATGGGATATTTACACAACCACAACACAATGGTTGGGATAAATTCCATTAAAAATTAAAATGAAAAAGTATACTTTGGCCTTTAAAGATTGTTGCTGTTGTACAGAGTTCAGTATCCATTTCATTCCCATTATCAGAAAAAGTCAGAAAGCTGATTTCGAATCAGTTTGATGTAAAATCACACAGGCACATTGCCTGTCTCAGGCAAAACAGACCATAAAGCATTCAGTGAGTGAGATACAGGATAGGGAACATTTTTTACTGCCTGCAGAGAACAATGGGATGGTGTGGAGAGAGAAGTGGGAGTGAGAGCACAAGGTCAGCCCACCCTGAAGAATCTAAAGACATGACAACTTGTTTAGGGACAGAATAAAGCTTAAAAGTTTAAAGATTAAAGATGGAGACTGTAAGTAAGCACAGATGCTAGAACTGCTAGATCTGTTCAGATGTCTGTAATTGAAGAAAATTTAATCAGAGGTTAAAGAGGTGGGAAGAGAAAAATATCTGAAATTAAGACATTGTAATTAAACTCCACACCCAACATTTACAGCTGAGTGGTTTCAGAATGAGAGCTTTACAGACATTGCGGACCCACCTTTGTGTGTATGTGGGGGGGGTGGTGGATTTTTTTTTTATTCCCTATCTGGTAATTACACACCATTGCTGTCTCATCATTAAAATCTCATCCTGGCATGCCTGGTGACAATTCTCACTTTGACCTTTTGACCTTTTCTCATTCCTCCTGTCTGGCAATTGCACTTTGTGACCATTTTGCATCATGAGCAATGTAAAAATTGGTTACAATTGTCAATCACTTTTCATCTGGCCAGAAGCAGACAGGGGAGTCCACCTTTGACCGCTAAATAGCTTGCAGCTGTGTGTTTTTGTGAAGGTTATCTGGTTACTATAGGAAGGTTATCACTGGCTTCAGAGCACTTGGAATGACAGAAGCTGAACACATTGCTAATTGGTAGTGACTGTGTGAACACAGTATGGAATGATATTAACATAGCTTGACAACACCCTTTTTTTAATTGAAAGAAAACAAATGATCTATCAAAGTTTTAGTAATTAAATAAAATTGTCTGGTACAATTTAAAATACAGGCAACCACAAAATAGAGGAAAGCAACAACAGATTCAAGGTCATGCTAATACACTTGATACTATTCAAGGTACAATTCCTGGTTTGTAGATCTTATAAGTGCAATAAGGTCTTTACACTGTATGGCTGCCCTGTTATCTTCTATCACAAAAAGCACTGAATAATCCAGCATTGGAAAATTCTGAGTGAAAAAAATAACATGAATGTGGTGCTGACAGTTTCCCACAAATATGTAGCTGTAAACTCACTTTGGAAGCTGAAAGCTTGCAGAACTTTGACCACTTTTAAAATAAGACTACATTAAAGAGAACAATTATGTTGTTTTGAAAACCTGAGTTGCTATTGAATCTGGTATTATATCTACTTTTATTTAGAGGCTTGCACCTGCAGTGCAAATGATTAGGATACTAAACCAGTTTTATTAATGTTTTATTTTGCTTTTTAAATGTGCAATTTCATAAAAATGATCATGATGTAAAGTTCAAATTGACTGTCAATTCCCAAGAATTTTCTTCAATTTTAGTTTTTTGGAATTTCATTTTATTTGCATGAAAAATGTTAAATATTAGAGTAGCTCATTTGATCTGGCTGGAAGCCCTTTCAATAATAATTATGATTTTATAATTATATTCACATATTCACATGCGGTTGAACAGTGTGTGGTCAGTAGCCCATTAACAGTTGTAAAATTCAAAGAAAGCACCATCATATATAAATCATGCACTTATCTGTATCACTACCATCTCAATTTTTATTGTGTCTCTTGGATTTTTAAATGATCTGTGGCTGTTTGCTTGTTTTAAGACTTTTGGAAAACAGAATCACAAACACTTTCTTTATTTCCCCATTTTACATGGATTAATCAAATGTAATCCACAAATCCAAAATTTGCTACTTTGCGTCTAGCATATCTTTAAATATTGACTGACTGAAAAATTAGTTTATGTTAATTTTAAAAGCTTTAAAATCTTTGTTGAAATTCCACAGTGGAACTACAAAGTGACAAACTTTAAAGCATTTACCAGTATGCATAGTAAGATGGATGTCATAATTTAACTATGACAATGTTATCAAAACTGCCTGTTCCTGCAGATTCCTTCTCTACAACATCAGGAAGATCAGACCTTTCTTGATTGAACATGCTACCCAGCTGTTAGTTCAAGCCCTCATTGATCATTGTAATGCGTTTCTTGCCGGTCTCCCAGCTTCCACAATCAGACCTCTACAACTAATTCAAAAATTACTTGACTTGTACCTGACTGCAACCCGAGTAGTATTCAACCAGCCCAACTAAACTCATGTCACTCCACTACTCATTTTTCTTCCATTGGCTCCCTGTAGCTTCTCACATTCAGTACAAGTCACTAACTCTGGCCTACAGGACCATTTCTGGATCTTCCCCCTCTTACCTTAACTCCATGTTTTTAAAATACACTCTGACTCGTTCACTTTGCTCCAGTGATGATTGCCGCTTGGTGATTCCACCTCACCGAGGAGCTAATTCTCACTCCGTGTCATTCACCACTGCAAAATGGTGGAACGATCTTCCCAACTCTGTCCGTAAGGCAGAGTCACTAGGCATTTTTAAGAAACTACTAAAGACACATCTTTTTTAACAAATTCCTGTCGTAGAGAAAAAAAAGGGGGGGGGGGGTGTACAGGATAATATAACGATCATGTTTGATAATTCTACCATGTAGCTGGTTTTCTTCATAACTACTGATTTGTGATGTTCTCATTTGTAATTCGCTTTGGATAAAAGTGTATGCTAAATGACTAAATGTAAATGTAACTATTTGTAGCTAGATTTCCAGCAGCATATGGAACAATGAACATGATCTAGCTTAACCAAATGGATAGAAACATTATGTAATGACCTTGGATTAGTTCTTTAAACTAAATACTCATGATAACTTGAAGAAATTGGGATTTCGATTGTATTACAGTAAACTATATGTTTAACTTCATTTCAGATTTCTGATATGCAAAGTATTGTGGTGTCATATTTGGTGTTGGGTGGCCAGACTTTGAACCAAAGAGCTTGAAAGAGTCTCATAACCTCAGATGAATTGCCAAATACACCGCAGTGCAACCCAGCCTGGTCCTAAAAAAAGACATATTGAAGGCCATTCTCAACATCTCAAAAGCAGAGCACTGCTGGTTGGAGGTACTGAAGGAGCATTGCAATAATGCCTTGCAGCCAACACACTAGCTGTCAGTGTATTGGTGCAGAACTGAACATGATTGCATGGATTGCCTTTCAAAAATTTACAACAGATGCAGGAAGGCTTGCCCTGCTTTTACAAACGCACTGATGCCAAATCAAGGATGCTTACTGATGAAGTAAAGGAAACAAAGCACACAAAGCCAATTATTTGCATAGCACACAATAAGACATTGATAAAGATGTGCTTCCTGACTGGTATTTTCATTATTCTTTGAAGTAACATCTAGGGACTTCAACCTTTCAATTAAATTCAGTGTGTGGTGTCCATCCATTCATTATCTTCCGCTTTATCCTGTACTAGGGTCGCGGGGGTTGGGTTCCCAATGCCTATCTAGGGGAGAATGTTTCGGGCGCTGGGCAGATACTCACAGGACAGGGCGCCAATCCATCGCTGGGCACACACTCACTCACACAGACACACGAACACACTCTATATGGGGCAACTTGGAGAATTTCTTTGACCTCAATCCATGTTTTTGGACTGTGGGAGGACACCGAAGAACCTGGAGGAAACCCACACGGAAACTGGGAGAACATGGAAACTCCACCCAGATTGGAATTACCTAGGTGAACGTGCTAACCGCTAAGCCACCGTGCTGCCCTACGTGTGTGGTGTCAACAAAATTTAAAGTAAAAGAGTTCAATCATTAAAGTTGCTTTGATCCTTAGCAAAGATGAATGTGCCTTAATGCCATCAATGTTGCATTCTGGCAGTGCTGTGGATAAGGACTTGTGGTGTTCTCATTTGTAAGTCGCTTTGGATAAAAGCGTCTGCTAAATGACTAAATGTAATGTAAATGTAATGTAAATGTAATAAGGAGCTGGTGACACCTCAAATGAAGACATAAGATGTCCTTCCCAGCTTCCATGGATTTTCCATTGTCAAATCCACTGGTACCACCTCTTTACATAATTCAAAGATGGTACACCTGCCATGTCCTGCTGATAGTCGACATACTCTATGCCCCATGTAACCTTGAATGTTTTTCGCCACTTGGCGAGTAATGAAGTAAACTTGATGTTGGCAGTAAAACAAGAATTTTGTCCCCTGGTGCAAACTCTCTTACTATTGTAAAGATGGGTTTGATGTTTTTTTGCTATAAAGTCAAGAACATGCTGAATTTTATTTTTACTTTCAAAAGTTCCTTTTTCCTAAACACATTTAGTATGTTTTAAGGTTTACAACCATAAATCAGTTAAAAAAAAACTGGCATTAACTTTGCATTTTCATAGAAGAAGGTTAAGGCCTAGTCCACACATAATTAAGTATTTATAAAAATGCATATCTCCCTCATATCATTTTCAAAAATAATATCATACACACTGGATCGTTTTTTAAAAAGGTTTTTATCCACATGAAATTGCACAAAATACAATATTGAGTGCTGTTGTAAACACACCAAGTGCATAGATGTCAGTGTAACATAAAGCTAAAATCTATGTTGGCCAATAAGAATTCCTCAAAACAAACATGATTCGTCTAGGTTTGACCAAAACCTATGGCAAATGCATCAAACAACATTGTGCTTCCGTATTTGGTGGGAGAGTTGGCATAAAACACCCAACCTCCAAGTTCATCTTTTGCTATACCCCTCAATGAATTGTAACAATTTGGTTTGTAAAAAGAAACAAGTAAAAAACAGTCGCATGTGTGACATCATCATCGCATTATTTGTCACAGAAGGTGACGTTCGGGACCCTAAAATGCCATTTTCACAAGTACACACGCAGCCACAGATTTTCAAAATCTCCACTTTGCCCAATCTGCCACTTTTTGAAGATTTCATAAATAATCGTTTTTGGTGATGTAAAACCACATTTTCAAGGGGATAAAAGGCCAAAGGCATAAATAATTATTCGTTTTTCCAAATATCTGGCTAAGAGTGGACTAGGCCTAAATGAACTGGTATTTTCTGTAGATTAAAATTATTGTGATAATAAATAAGAATGATTTATCCAATTGGATAAAAAGAGTAATTTGTTTTTGGGGAATACTTTAAAGATAGCCATTAGGTAAAAATATGGATTTCAGTGTTTAAGCTTGTTTAGCACCTGCTTTAAAGAGAAAGTTTTTCACCATCCACTCAGCTACGTTTACAGAGAATCGATTTTTTTCAATTAAAGGATTAGCAGAGCCTGCATTACTAAGTGTACTGTTCCAAACAGTGTCTATATTTTCATACATGAGTCTTTATTAAATTATTTTAATAATCATCCAGAACAATCCTCTAACCCACCAAAACAGTTTAGTTCACATCTGGAAGTGAGATATTCATGGTTCAGATTTTCTCTGGCTTTCCTGATTATGGTTATGTGGGAGTTAAAATGATTTTTTTTCTTTCGCCCAATGTGCATGTGTCCAGACCACAAAACCTCTACAATAACTGAGATGGATGGAATCAGAAGGGGTGTGAATGCTGTTGTTGAATTTCAGTATCTCTTAAAATCCTAACATGTACTTTTATTGGTTGTGTAGGTGGTAATAGCAGAAAAAAGGGAGGGGATTGGGAAGTAAAGAAATAAAAATAAAAATACTACACAGCAAAGAAGGAAACAAAAATACATTTAAAAAGATTGTATTTTGTCTCTCTCTTGTTTATGTTAGGTGGATTTTGTCAGATTTTCTATGGAGCACATTTAATTTTAAGGTCTACAGTGCAACCTTCTGAAACAACCAGAACACAGCAATGAGACATGGTGTGTATGTGTATGTAACTGGGAGAGGTCATGTTGTAATAAATTGTGATTGCACTGCTCACTGACTGAGAAACATAAAACGGAATGGCAGCAAATGGATTTTTTTGCTATTTGTGGTTAAGCACCCGCAAGAAGAGGCAGCATGGAAAATAAGCCTTATCCATCATTATTGATGAATAACAGTGGAATGCTATTCATTCATTTTCTTGATGCATTGAGTGGAATTGCTGCCAATTCATCCTTTAGTAGCAATGTAGTATTAATTTAAAAAGGGTGGAATTAAACCAGTCATGTTTCTCATGCAGAAAGTATAATGATAAACTAGTTTTGAGCAGCATGCCAATGCAGTACTTAAACACTAGCAACCTGTCATCCAACTGCCAAGCACTATCATATGAGATTTACTATATACATTCAATGCTGCTGCTATTGGAAGCTAAGCATGGCAGAGGTGGGGACACATTTTTTTCTAAATACCCTTTGGAAACAGAAGTCAGGCAACTTGACATGAACAATTGGGAAAAAAATAGTGAACTATTCAAACACCTTTTTATGTAACTGTACGGGCTCTGAACAGCCTTAATTACACAACAGACTTTTAGTTTATGTTTTTGTAAAATGGGTGACCCAAGTATTTTGGTACATTTTGGTATTTTGGTATAACTAAATGACTAGCATTTGGTTGGAAATTAGATTTCACTCATTGCATTTCAGTTAAGGTCTTCTGCATATGCTCACTAATATAATAATTTGCTATGATAAAAAAGAAAAGAAAAAAGAAAACAATACAGGTAGTAATGGCTTTGTGTTTGTGTCCAATGTTTCACAGTGATGAATGTCGCCTGGTCCATCAACCTCAAAACACAACAGCGTTGCCAATTCTCACTCGATATCATTCATCACAGCTAAATGGTGGAATGATCTTCCCAACTCTGTCAGCATATTCAAGAAACATCTTAAAACACCGCTCTTCTGGAAGCACTTGATATAAAAGAACAAACAAATAAATTTAGACAGTTGGGAATATCTAGGGATAGAAACTAGATTGGCTAATGATCAGGTTTCATAATAATGTAGCTCAGTTGTTTTTTTTCTAAAACACTATTTATGTTATTTAAGTCACTTTTATATAAGAAACAGCTAAATGCATTATTTTTAATAAGACTTAAGAAAAGATAATGAAAATAGTATATTATGTAAAATTGATAAAAGAGGAATCTTAGTTTCATGTCTCATTTTCCATATGAGTATTAATACCACAAAATGAAAGATCAGATCAGACTGTCATTGTCAGTAGTCTAATTCGTGGTTAGCAAGTTTTTAATTAAAACACAGTGTTGTGTGATTACTAATGGCTCCAATTGACACTTAAACCATGTTCTAGGATCATGTTTTAGACCAGCAGGCCTAATAGTGCATTGCTTGTTTGTACAAGGGCATGACTGGTAGAACTGTAGTCATCACTTTATCATGCTCCACTGGATTTGTGATGCTGTATATGTGCTTTCAGATGACCCCTAGTTTGAGAGGATTGCTGCCATTACCACCCAGCTTGGTTTGGAATAGCTAAATGTACAAACTGTGTCCTTCATTCTAAAGTGATAAATGAAATATAGACATGTGTAGCAGTTTCTCAGCCATACGCTATGATTAATGCTTTCACTGGATGTTGTTTGAGAAATTGAGGCCAAAATTAGAGGCCATTTTAAACATTAAAATGTGTTAAATGGTAACAGCCACATAGCTTATTATAAGTGAGTTAATAAAAAGAAAATCCAATTCCAATTCTTACAATCAATCCCTACACTTTTTTTTTTCCAGTTTAACATTTTTTTTGTTAAGTTATTTTGAAGAATGTTGCCATTCGTTTCAAAGTCCTTAGTGTTTAATTATTCATATGATTGATGGTCGTTCATTATATACCTAGTCATGAATTAATCCACTGGCCAATAACTTATTTTATGGCTATAAAAAACCATCTTATTATGCAGAAACGCAGTATAAAGAGCAGTTGCATCGCAGATAGATAACTCGCTGTGTGTGGGGGGGGGGGAGTGGAGCGGTTGGCAATGGACTTAGATTAGAGATAACTACAGCATCTGACATGGCTCTGCCTGATAAATGTGTGCAACTTTTATAAGCTGCAACATCACATGCTGCAGGGAGAGATCAAACACAATCTGCATGAACCAGGAACACATGGGCATGGCAGATACTATTATGTGTTTTAATGAATTATGTATTATGTAATTATAATGAAAATTATGTATAAATAAAACCTGGTCCAGAGCTTTTGAAATCCTGTTTGGACCCACCCATTACACTTGTGTAGCTACACTTAAAAAATTGCTAATAATAACCTCATAAAATTGTTAATTATTTAATAAAATGAAACTCACAGAAAATTATTAAATTAAATCACCGAAAAAGATTCAATTCTGATTATTTGTACACAAAATCCATCCTTTTGTTTTTAACTTTAAAAAAAGAGTTCAATTACTTATATTATAAATTTAATTGTGTCACTTTTATGCAATTAAGGCGTGGAGATCAGAGTTCTTAAACATATAATTGTTTAAAACCACAACAAAAATAAATAGTTTTAGCCAATCAGAGACTTGTTGCCAATTGGGCATGTTTATGATAACCACCATGTACATTGGATGTGATTAAGCCATATATTTCACTAAAGGTTTAATTACTGATGCCATGGAAAGAAATGTGGAGAGTTCAACTTTTAATATAAAAATTTAATTATCAATTATTTAAATGTTAAACTATAAAAATTCTGACATTTGCTAGGTATGTATTGTGCATGACTATCTCATTAAACACTACTGTTAAGTAATATGTTGCCACATCTTTTGGCAACATGTCTTAAATACTTATTTTCCAATTAGATGAAAATCAGACTAAGGTCTACATGCCAGCACTCTAAATGGTTGTGGGTAGCTGCTGGTATGGTGATTGACCTCCCACATCTACACATACCCTACTATGGTGGGGTAAATAATAATACATATAATATAATACCCCCCAAAAAATTTATGCAACCAGTTCAGTATTATTAAATTCATGAAAAAGGCTATGCTACTATTTTCTTACAATTTTCTTTGAAACACACCTTTTTTATTTGTATTCAAGTCAAGGTACACTAAATAACTATTTGCCAAATGTTAAAACAAATAAGAACTAGCAAAAAACAAACAAAAAAACATCTGGTGCAAAATACAGTGTAAAATAGCAATATTCTTTTTAAAATGTAGACAGTAATATTAGGAATTAAAATAAAGAACACAAGATGCTGCCAAATTATGGAGTTAAAGCCTTTTTATCCTAGTTAGTAGCTCTCTGAAAGGGGTTATTAAAATTGACTGGTATAAGTGTTTCCGCAATTACTTTTGGCTTGGAATTATACAAGTATTTCATATTCATGGTTCATGGCCTTAAGGAGCAAAAATGTCCAATATTTTACTTATATTTATCTTGCCAACAGCTATAATAGAAGCTTAGCATTAGAATCGTAAGTGTGCTCTTTTTTCCATGGCAAATTTAATTTGTTGTATCGTTACAACTGTTGTATATAGTAGACACAAAAAAAAGTGCCAAGAGTCACTTGAAATACCTGAATGGTGCTTTTATCACGTGTCTTTTAAGGCTTATATTTGCATTTTCATAAACAGAAGAAAAAATGTACAGGTGTAATTTTTCAATGAAGTTGGACACTTTGGAAATCCAGAAAGGATTGCTTAGTAGAATGTATAGTATGTAAAAATAGGAAAACTAATATCTTGACGTTAAACATATCACAATATATCAAGAAAATGTAATAAATCGCCACTAGGTTGTACTAACCTACTCAACATTTCATTTATTTTCACCTGGTATCATTTGTTCTTTGATATCTTCTCAGCATCTGTATTTGTATTAAAATTTTCTACACTTAAACCAACAGTTTGATCTCTTGAACCACTTTTTACCCGGCCTGTAAATCCAATGCACTGATTGGTTCAGCTATTATTATGCTGTACAAATTTTGGCCTCTATGTGTAAATTCAAAAACTGCATTATTTAACTGCATTATCTAATTGCAATTATAAATCTGTAAAAAAAAAAAAGACTAGATTTAGATTTTTCATACAATTTGAACATTAACAAGTTAATGGTATATTTACATACACAACATTTCACATCATCTCTCAGCTTATGTTATCAGTTTAAATTTATTTAGGATAAGAAAAATGGGTAATTACATAAATGGGTGAACAGTGGTCCTTACTGTTTGGACTCTGTATGTCCTCCAGGTATCTGAGTGGGTTTTCTTCAGGGATTCAAGTTTCCTTCCAAATTCAGTAGACATGCCAATAAATAAATACAAGTGAAAGGTAATAAACTGCCCAATTAATGTAAGATTATTTCACAGTTGTGCCAGTGATTACATTTTCCAGGCCTCATCTTAGTAAATTGCTTTGTTGGTGTTTTCATTCTAAGTATGTTAACATGAATTTATTATTGCAAGACATACAAATAATTGTACATACTTTTGCTTGTGTATTGTTACATTTTACATAAGTAGTCACAAATGCATTATGCAGCTAGTGTTTGATTATGCAAAGGCCAATACAGAGGAACCGGCAAACAGTTTTACTCTACAATGTTACCAGTTACACTCATGTATCAGTGAGTGTGTTCACCTTTAACCTGTGAAGTGCTACTTTGGGGCTTTGGGGCTAGACTCAACTAGGATCTGTTTAAGATGACCGATAAGAGAAAGGGGAAATATTCAAGTGAAGGCTGATGCTTTGCATTAAATGTGTCCCCACCTTCAGGCAAGTAACAAGGGGTTTTAAACAGAGTCCAGACACAAATCTATAAGCATTTAGGGTTAAGCATTTAAGGTCTTTTTAATGAGACCAAAGTATTTAGATCTTGAACTATCATTCACCCTGAGACTGAAATTAAGCTGCATCTGGACTTGAAAAGCCAGCAAAATTATACAGATGCCCTGTCGCTTAAAAATAATAAAACAACATAAATAAAATAGAATGAACACCAAAATGGCATATTAAAGGTCATAAAGGTATGATAAATATTTTGCCATTTTATATTTTTATTATTGTTTTTTAACCTTAGTTTTGCAAAAGATAATAAAATGGGGTTGTGTTGTAATACAAGTGTTTTTGGTTATAGTTGGTATTATTGTCATCCCTTTTATATCCCAATGCCACAAGGCATGCTGTGAAAAACCATTAGAACCATTACAATTGATGGGGAAACCTGCCAAACCCTATCCCCTATACAAAAACGTGGACCCCCTTAAGCCATCACTTGGTGTCCTATGTGCACACCCCGTGTTACCACATTATGCACCCCCCAAACCAGGATAAATAAGTTGTGCAATGCATAATTATTTGCACTGCATTGACACTGATGTTCAAAGTTGTATGATAGTGTGTGTTTCATCCTGCAAAGTATTTTAAACACCGTGTCCAATCACTGTGCACCATTTTGCATGTATCTATATGAACCACATTGTAGATGAATAAAATAATAAATAAAATAAAGACATAAGTATGTTTGTTAGTCAACATCTAATCTTTCATCAGTCCTTACAGAACATTGGCTACAGAATTCTGGTGAAAGGACATTTTTGGTTGGTGGATTATTCTCTTTCCAGTGGTGACACCGATGTGTTACCTGATCTATCCATTCGCAACATAAACTAAAACCGTCAACCATCAAAGAATGTAGAGAAATAAATGAACTACAGTGTTTAATTGTAGAAATGGAAAAAGCATACACAAAACGTGTGTTTTAATTTCTAATAAACTGAGATTCAGACATCCCACCTTCTTGCAAAGTTGGCAAGAGAGTGCATTCAAGCATTTTCTTTATTTTTATAGGTGTAAATGGTTCACCCACTTAAAGTGCATAAATGCAGGTTTTCATGTTTTTTTCTGGTTGTCATTTTAGATGCTAAAGTTGGCTTAACAGATAAATCTCACCACTTTTATCACTTTTTTCTTCACACCTCCTGCTATCTTTTTAGATTTCTTTATTTTTGCTACCACACTTTCAGGAAAACCTTCTTGCACCCTTTATACCTCACAGTCCAACTTTTTTGGTAGTGAATTTTATTATGACTTTTAATATTAATCAGATCACACCCTTGCTAATGCACAAGTGAAAAAGCTTTCAGGTCCAGATATTTAAAGTTAGAAATGGTGTCACCCAGTTTGATGTCTTTTCCAGTTTAGTCAGGGCGTCACTCAGTGATTTTCCCATGTGCTTCTGGGTCAGATAACATGTTGTTTATCTGGTAGTCAGGAAGAATGTTTTTCCTCTCTATCTCACAGGAAAAAAAGCAGGTTTGATGATGGACGACTGATTATTTGAGTAGTTTGTGTCAGTCCCTAGATCCAAGTGCTAAATATTTATGTAAGCATCTGATCCAGTACTTCTTTCTTTTCCTGTCTGGTGGTGAAACAGTGTTAAAAAGGTCAAAGGAACTGGAAATAACTTAAAATAAGCCATGATTGATTGGTTGCACCCAATGAATTTGACCTCATTTCATGTTAAGACACCTATATTAAAAAGTGGTGTAATAATAAAAAAAAACACCTGAAAGCCCTACCACATTTAGCTAGATGTTTTTGAGTTCAACAAAATATTTTAATTTGTGCTTCTCATAAAAAAAGGGAAAAGTCTGGTAATATATTATTTCCTTAATCTAAATCAAAGAAATTCTTAACCTACTTAATTCATTTATTCATTCATTATCTTCCGCTTTATCCTATATTAGGTTCGCGGGGGGGTTCCTCATGCCCCTCCAGAGGAGAACGTTTCAGGCGCTGGGCAGATACACCCAGGACAGGGCGCCAATCTATCGCTTGGCACACACTTACTCACACACAAACACACTCTACATGGGGCAATTTGGAGAATTCAATTGACTTGATCCATGTTTTTGGACTGTGGGAGGAAACCGGAGAACCCAGAGGAAACCCACGCAGACACAGGGAGAACATGGAAACTCCACCCAGATGGGGATTCAAACCGGGAATCCCCAGTGCTGAGAGGCGAACGTGCTAACCACTAAGCCACCGTGCCACCAAACCTACTTAATTAGATTTTTAAACAAATTCTTACCTGCAGGTAGTATACCCTAGAGGGTCGCAAGTTTGCTTTTAAATATATAACTTAATATTGGTTATTTATTCTAACAAGTAATTGGCAGTGTGTGGTTTAAGACATGGCCATTATTTATGTAGAAATGTCTATTAAATTGTGTGAGATTCAATATATTGAATTTTCCAATGAGGCCACCAATATGTCTAGTTTTTTATCTTTAACATTAAATTTGTTTTCCTAAAGTTAAACAACATTAATCTATGTTTATGTTCATTCATGAGTTTTAAATTAACAGCTGTACATCATCTAGCTGGTAACTTGGTCTTACTTTTAAAACCTATGTTGTCACTTATTCAAATCTTTTTAAATCAAAGTTTTAACACAAAACACACACAAGATATAATATATTTTTTAAGTTTAAGTTTAAAACCCAGTAGGGCAAAACAGAAGATTCTAAAAAATCTTTGCACAAACAAAAAATAAGATCCTAGTCCAGATTATATATTATATTTATATTATCATTGTATAGTATATACCCAATATATATGTTATTTGCAATGTGAACTTAACTTGTTATGTAGTAATATATTACATTTTAATGAGATGCATTTACTTTTGTAATTTTTCAATATAATTTTCATTCATTCATTCATTATCTCCCGCTTATCCTCTATTAGGGTCGCGGTGGGGTTCCCCATGCCCATCCAGGGGAGAACGTCTCGGGCGCTGGGCAGATAGACCCAGGACAGGGCGCCAATCCATCGCTGGGCACACACTCACTCACACAGACACACTCTACAGGGGGCAATTTTTGAGAATTCAATTAACTTGTTCCATGTTTTTGGACTGTGGGAGGAAACCGGAGAACCCGGAGGAAACCCACGCAGACATGGGGAGAACATGGAAACTCCACCCAGATGGGGATTCGAACCGGGAATCCCTAGCGCTGAGAGGCGAATGTGCTAACCACTAAGCCACCGTGCCGCCTCAATATAATTTATTTATTTTATTTCTGTCACATGTCTAGACACAAGGGTGCAAACCACAAATGTGGATTTTATTAATAAAAAAGTTCAGCATTTGGCTGGCTTGTGGAATTGCAGACATTGAGATCACATACACACACATTTTTGTGTGTGTATGTGTGACACTTATGCTGCAGCTGAGACCTTCTTCTCTGAGTCTTGCCTCTGTTTAAATCCTGTATAAGCGTCAGACAATTAACGTAAACACAGCCCAGGTCAAATGCATCACTTCACCTGATTCACCTCCACCTCTCTTTCACAATCTGCATTTAATCATGGCTCTTTGCAATGATCTTTGCAGAAAAAAATTCTGTTAAAAAAGCTCTGAAGTTCGTTTTTTTTTTTTGTTTCAAACTTGAAGAAAATTGTCAGTTTAAATACAATGTTAGTTAAATTTTTCAGTGTAAGATTGCAAATAATATATATTTGTCTTTATTCAGCTGAAGTTTATATGACTCATGAAGTCACAGGAAATCCTATAAAGGCTAAGGGTGGAAACGCCTGGTAAATGTGGATGGCCATCAATGCCTTTGCTTCAGAAATGTTGATAAAGAGGTATAGGGAAGGCCAGAAGGAGCTGCAATGTTTATTTAAAAAGCTAGAGACAGCATCTGATAGAGTGCAAAGAATGACAGCAGTGAAATTCTAAAGAGGAGTTCTAAAGAAGGGTTAGGGATGCAGCAAGGGTCAGTTTTGAGTCCTTTCTTGTTTGCAATGGTTATGGACAGGCTGACAAATGAGGTTGGGTAAGAGTCTCTGTAAAGTATAATGTTTGAAAAAGACATTGTGATCTCTGGTTAAAGTGGGGAGCAGGTTGATGAGAGCTTAGAGAGACAGAGATATGCATTTGTGAGAAAAATAGTGAAGGTTAGCTGGAGTAATTCGGAGTACATGTGCATGAATGAGAGGTAGGGCAGCAGAAAGGTTAGGTGGCAATGGATTGAAGTGATGAAAATGGATGATTTAAAATACATGGGGCTGAGTTTACAAAGCTTACAAAGTAAAGGAATGTGTGGTAGAAAGTTGGAAAACAGACTATGAGCAGAGTGGAGTAGATGATGATGAGTTCTATGAGTAATTTGTAATAAGAAGGTATATGCTAATAATTAATATTTATCAGGGCTGGATTGGCCATCTTGCATAGCAGGCATTTTTTTTAATGGTGTGCATACTCAGGGACTGATGCTGGGGGATATTTTTGTCTTTTCTTTTTTTACTGAGAATTAAAGGGGGTGGCCCATTGCTCTATCTTCCATATAGACAATGCACTGCACCAATTAGTATATACTTTGAAAATATCCACACCCCTTCCCTGTGTGGTTAAATGTCTGCAGCCAGTAGTTTTAATGTTGAGCATGTGTGTCAAAGAGGTGGCAGCATGGAAAAACCAAAACAAAAGAAATGGGTAAGAAGTTCTGTGAGAAAAGAGTAAGAAATGTCACTGTAGATGCTGCAAAATATGCCAAAATCACAAACATGTTAGCTGCTGTACTGTAGTAACCTGTGTCATCAATCAATGCAACAAAGAAAGCAGGAAAGTGTAGAATGATGAACAATGTCGATTGATTAATTTCTATATTCATTCATCTATTATCTCCCGCTTATCCTCTATTAGGGTCGCGGTGGGGTTCCCCATGCCCATCCAGGGGAGAACGTCTCGGGCGCTGGGCAGATAGACCCAGGACAGGGCGCCAATCCATCGCTGGGCACACACTCACTCACACAGACACACTCCATATGGGGCAATTTTGAGAATTCAATTAACTTGATCCAAGTTTTTGGACTGTGGGAGGAAACCGGAGAACCCGGAGGAAACCCACGCAGACACGGGGAGAACATGGAAACTCCACCCAGATGGGGATTCGAACCGGGAATCCCTAGCGCTGAGAGGCGAATGTGCTAACCACTAAGCCACCGTGCCGCCCCTAATTTCTATATTAATTATTTTAAACATTTTTTCAAAAACACAAACAATTGAAATAACAGATTTTCAAACTAATAAATGATTAGTAAAAGCTTTGCAATGTAAGCATTACCAAAGTATGTGTAAAAAAGTAATGTGTTATTAGTAAAAGGAGTTAAATAAAGTAGGATTTAAAGTCAGACATGTTTTTTACTATGCAACATCAACAAAGATATGTTTTCATTTTGCTGCATTTACAGCTGGTGTACGCAGTATTTATTTTCAAATTTTTAAAACAGAAAGTTTTATGGGTTGTATAGTCTATAAGCAACCAACTACCTAGCTTTCTGGCCATGTGATATGTTTTCAAAAATTTGCATTAGAGACTAAAAACAAAGGATATGTGAAAATAGACTAAGAGATTATAATTCATTACAGAAAGTAGCTTTTATGGATCTGTATTATGGCATTAAATGAACAGATATATAATATTGGATATTAGATACTAACTAATAGTTCCTTAACTACTGACTTGGGGTATCATGTAATTTCGGATAAAAGTGTCATCTAAATGATTAAAAATGCATTGTAATGAAAATATAAAAATAATTAAAAAGACTGACAGAGTTCAGTAATGCTATGCTTGTCACGTAATAAGGGGTAAGAATTATAATAAAAACAAACTAATAATAAAATAAAAACATTATGCTTGTATTCCTCTTATCAGCACTGCCCAAATGCATTTTGTCAAGTATTTTATTATAATGATATTTCCTTGGCTTTATTCTTCTTTAAGATGCCATGAAAATACAGAATTACATAAAATGTCTTTACTCCATTTGGATAAAGGCTCTTAAGGTATATAGCAATAGAAACTATCAAAGCATCTATCCTTTGGAAACAATCAATAAGTTCTAGCACTCAAACATACACACAAACCTATAAACTAGACTTGTGACATTTTCCAGTAGCACAGAGTAGTCTGTCTGTAAATAATTCAGTCAATAGCCTCTTTTACATCGCTGGCTCAAGGTGGGAATATTGCTCCCTAGTCTGCTGTGTAAAAGGTCTCAAGCCAGAGTGGTAGGACATTGTTCTTCCACCTTTAAGATAGCAGCAGATGTAGTCATTGAGGCAAATTGAAACCTGTGTAAATGAGAGTTTCACATAGAAACCAACACAACACGTGGTTGTGCATTTGCAAAATACCAGGAAACTTTCAAATAAATCACACACCATAGTGGTTTTATATGAAATGTTGTTAAAAGACCATAGTTTAATTTAAAAAAAAGCATAGGCCACATTCACAACACCATGGTGTTGTGATCTGAACAGAGAATCAGATCTGATCTTTTAATGGCTGAGTAAACATGCCAAATCTGATCATTACAAATCAGATGAAATTAACTTTATATGTAATCATAAATCTAATTCAGAACCTTTCTGATTAGGAATTTTAAACTTAAAATTGATCAAGTCCAGGCGATGAATTGTTTGGCATTTTTCAAAAGAAAACATGCTCCACACATGAAGTAATACCATGTCCATTTAGTCGACTAGGCTGCAATATGAAGTGTTAAATTTTTGTTTTGGACTGAAGCATCTGCCTCATGCCATTTTCAATAACAGACACATTAAAGGAAAAACAGATAGTCACCAGCTTAAATTAATGTGCCTTTCATGTAGGAAAATCAATATTAACAGAAAATCTGAATTAAAAAAGTGGTATTGTGAACATCAAAAACATTTGTCATTTTATTACTTTTTTGGGTAAAAAAAAAGAACTTTGTTAAATTGTTAAAACATGAAGGACAGAACTTAATTATAAATTATTGCTATATAATACCCTAAGCAATAATTAATTTAGATAATTGTAACATAATATTAAAATAACAGCACATACATGATTGGATTGACTAATAATATTATTTCTGGGTTTCCACATGGAGCTCCACGTGGACTATGATTAGAGGATAGAAGAAAGCAAGAGACAGTCAAGTTTATTTACACACTGCTCAAAAAGGGAACACTTAAATCAAACTTTAAATGTCAATGGATGAAAGATTCATGTATAATTGGTTGGAAACAAAATGTCATTACAACAACGGTCAAAGGAAACCAAAATCATCAACCACTTAAGTCAAAATCTACAAAATTTAAGGTAAAACATTGAAATCATGGGCTAATGCAATTTTCATGAATTTCATTACAATTTAGAAATGTTACTCACTAAAATGTATGGCCAACATGTGCCTATGTGCTCTTACTGCAACATCTGGGCATATGTCTGATGATATGGCAAACAGTATTGTGACTTTGTTAGGATGCACTGATCCATAAAGTCCCAGAGTCCCAAGTTCTCAGTTGGATTTAGATGTGTTGTACATGAGGGCCATTCATTGGCCATACACACTGATCACATGAGGCCAGGAATTGTCCTGCACCAGGACTGTGACCTTAAAGAAGTGTTTACATATCACTGGCAAAATGTAACTGCCTTTTGTATCAACAGTGATTTTTTTTTTCCTCTATAGTAGGGTCGCGGTGGGGTTCCCCATGCCCATCCAGGGGAGAACGTTTCGGGCGCTGGGCAGATACACCCAGGACAGGACCATCACTGGCACACAGTCACTCACAGGAAATTTGGAGAAGTCAATAGAGAATTCAATAGATTTGATCCATGTTTTTTGGACTGTGGGAGGAAACAGGAGAACCCGGAGGAAACCCACACGGACACGGGGAGAACATGGAAACGTGCTAACCACTAAGCCACCGTGCCGCCCTCCTGAAACAACATATTCATTAATTAAATGTATATTTAAGATATTTAAATATCTTAAATAAATAGTAAAAATCTTTTTTTTCCTTATACCACTATTAAAATGTTAGTACTCTTAAATACTAAAATTGAAGCAGCATAAAAATCAGGACACAGACTTATGACCACTGGATTGAAAGTGGAAAGATGTGTGTATGTATGAAGTTTCTAAATGCTAGATGATGACAGATTAAGAGCTTTGTTGGAATGTTAAGTGAGTATAGACACAAAAATTATGTGAAGCACACCCTTCAGGGGAAAGAGTTTGGATATTATTAAATTGCTTTAATTAAAGTAATAAAAATAGAGAGCAGGGAAATTTGTTACAGTGATTTATTACACGTCTCTGTCCTTTCGTCTTCTCTTTTATTTATTTATTTTTCGTTGTTTTTTAGCTCACTTTTGCACTTTTACTTTATTGACTGTTATTCTGATTACATGTGGTGCCATTTTATGCTTTCATGGGCTTTCTCTTGCCTGGAAAACTTCAATATTTTATTTTTGCAAAGGTTTATTAGTGCTGTGTAAGGAAACCTGAAGTTGTACCTTGCATTTTTGGATGTTTTAAAAATGTTTGTGGGTGCACTTCAATAAGTTTGATGTGAATGAATATATTGGGCCATCCTTACACTATCCTAGTAAAAACAGAGAAGTGTATTGACTAAATGACCATATGACTATTTTTTCAATGTATGTCATTGTTTACTATTCAATATTCTCAAGGTTACTGATCCTGCTTTTGTTTTCATGTAGAATTCAATTCACTTACATTAAATTTGTAGGAAGTATTAAATGTTGTAAAACAAATTTTACTTCGTAAAGATAACTTTTTGACTAAAGTATGTTCAAAGTTTCAAATAAGTTTAATAGTTCACTTCTATAGTAGTTTATTGGTCACTCCAATTAAATATATAATTTTGGGGAATGTCACAGAGGTTATTGTTTTTTCTTTTAACAAGAACTGTCTTGGTTCCAGGTAGGGCAAAAAATTTCCATGTAGGACAAAACAAAGTTAAAATTTTATATTCTCCATAAGTCTGAGGGATCTCTGGTTTACTGCTAAAGTCAATGGCAATAGGTAAATTGACAATATCAAATTGCTCCAGGTGTAAGTCTGTGTGAATTTGTCCATGTCACCCATCCAGGATGTTCTCATGCTTTAGGATCAGCAGATTTGAATATGCATGAACCTAATAGAAGTGCTGGTAAGTTTAATAGTATCTCTGTAAGATAATCTTAATTAAACAGAACTTTTTGCTCTCTTTGCCAGGTTACATTACTTTAACACACTGTCATTTATCATTTAAGAATGCTGTAAAACAGCATGTGCTGTTGCATTTAAAGAACATGTATCTATCGAAGTCTGATCCTTACAACATATGTTTGTGGAAGTGTATTATGACACAAACAAAGGAGATATCTGAGGACCTCATAAAGAGTTGTTGATTCTCATCAGACTGGAAAAAGAAAAACATCTCTAAAGTGGCTGAACGCCAACAATCTGCTGCCAGACAGCTTGTGCACAAATGGAAGGAATTCAAGTCTATAATTATTAATCTTCTCAGGAGTGGCTGTCCAACAAAGATCATGCCAAGAGCAAATCATGTATTAGCTGTGAGGTCACAAAGAATTCCCAGGTAACTTCTAAGCAAATAAAGGCTCTCATATATTGGCTAATGGTAATGTTCATGAGTTTACTATTAATAGAATTACTGAACAAAATTGTTATGGATGGCAGGGTTGGAAGGAGAATGCCGCTGCTCTCCAAAAAGAACATTGCTGCCCCTTGTGCAGTTTGCTGTAGCTCACTTGGACAAGCCAAAAGGTTATTGGAACAATGTTTCATGGATAAAAAATATTTTCATTACAATAATTTTAGTTTGATTTGATTACAAGAAATATATATTCATATATAGAAAAACACTGCATTCCAACATAAAATGGTGGTGGTGTTGACTTGGGTTGGTTTTGCTGCATCTGGGCCATCATTGTAGTAACAACACATTTTGGATGAAAATGCCAAAACATCTGTTAAAGAGTTTTGAGGAAATGTGGGTTATGCAACAAGACAACAACCTTAAGCACACAAGTGTTATAGTGTATGTGATTTGTGCGTCACCCTCTAAAGGTGTTTATTTCACTGATCATACAAAGCATGTGAATTTACATTTAAGCTTGGGGTGTACTTCAACAAAAGTATTCTGATGCTACTTTTATAGGAAAATATTATTTGAAAAATATGTTTACACTTAGTTGATAAGCAGTTTGGAATAATAGTACTACCACTTTTAGCTAACACAAATATTTCACACTCTTCTTTGCTGTTTTTTATCTATTAAAATTGCTAAATCAATCAAAAATTATGTATCAGTTTTCTTTGTGAAATGTTAGACTAGAATGAAGTGATGAACAGCTATTAACTTTAAAATATTTGATTATCATATTTTTTTAATAATCATATTGACTACCTGTTATTTATGAATATCAATTGAGTTTTTATTTTTAACAGTGATACATTTCATATGTATTATTTTATGTACTGACAGCAAAATAACTCTGCCCCTTGTCATCACTGTCACCATCAATCACTTATCATCAGGCTCATTTGCTATGGTACCTAAATAATGATTGCTGCAATGCTGTTATGATGAGAAATGTTTATTGTGACAGCTTTGTCAGGCTGGATTAGGAGTATATGTTTATATAGGTATTGGGCTATCAATCTAATGTTGTGGGTTCAAATCCCAGGTTCAATTCCTGACATTACCAATATAGGTCCTTGAGCAAGGCCCTTAACCCTGACTGTTCCCGGGGTGTTGTATGAACCCTCTGTTTTTATTTTAGTGCTGGTTTAATACATGAAAATAAAGTATATACATATAAACACATGTGTAATGACAACAATGTTCTGGATGAATTGATTAATTTACTAATAGAAGTGCTGGGATATGGTTTATTGTCATTAACATAGTATACTGTAGCATACTGGTTTTAGCCCTAAAACTAAAACTTCGAAAGAACCAAGCCTCTGACTCAACATCCATTGACTGTGTGTATAGATGTGATAGTAGCGGTTTTAAGTGGAAGGGATGAACTTTTTTTTGTCAGTGAGCAGGATTGTGTCTCTCTTGTCGTTCTATTTCAAGCACAATTTCACTCCCCTCACTGCACACAGATGGGTGAGATAATTAAACACATTAAGGGGTTTGTAGGTACTTCCATTCTGCCTTCTTTGCCCTTACTCTCATTTACAGGCTCCACCCAAATCATTCCCCAATGTCATAACATACTATACAAAATATAGACAGCCATTAACTCATTTTGGAACTAATAAAACTGGACAAAAATTAATGGTACCCTGAAATTTATATTTTGTTGCAATGAAACATTATAATCATGCAATGCTATTTGCGACTAGTCCAATTTTTGTTCTTAACCATTCTTTAGTGTTTTCACCTTTTTGTTTTGGTTCATTATCCTGTTGGAGGATTCAATAATGCTTTGATAGTCTTGAGATATCATTGTCTTAGAACATAAATGAGCATAAATGAGCCTCCTTCAGGAGGGGCAGGTTAGCTCAGTGGTCAGGGTGTTGGGCTATCAATCTGAAGGTTGGGGGTTCAAATCCCAGGTCCACTGAAGTTACCAGTGTGGGTCCTTGAGCAAGACCCTTAACCCTCATTGCTCCAGGGATGTTGTGATGAACCCTGTGTTCACCTTGTAAGTCGCTTTGGATAAAAGCGTCTGCTAAATGACCCAATTTATTTATTTATTTCATGTTTTACTGTATGTACAGGGTTCTTTTCTTTGCAATCCAAATTTTGTCTCATTGCATATAGAGCTGATGTGACTTGCCAGAAAATTTTTTTGCCTTTTTTGTCCAAATGACATTTTAGAGATGGCCTTAAATTTGTTCTCTGTGGTACACACCATTATAACAAACAACAAAGTGACTGCTTTTCACCCTTAAAGTATGCTGATGTATTACATTTCTTGTGCTGCCACATAGCACATTTTTTGGGGATAATATTATTTTTGTCCAGACCAGTTTCAGTTTCTGTCATTGTTAACCACACAGCATTACGTTAATTAATACTCAGCAGCAGAGCACAGGTAAAATGTTTTGGAGACAAATGTACGGAAGCAAAATTGAAGTGGTTTGGGCATATGCAGTGAGGGTATAGGATATAGATTAGCAGAAGGTGAGGGTGGAGCCATCAGGCAGGAGAAGGAGTGGAAGGCAAAAGGTTTAAGGATACAGAGGAAGAGGTGGTTGGAATGAAGGAACAAGATGATCTGTTGTGGCGACCCTAAATGGGAGCAACTGACAGATAAAAAAGCATAGCTCATTATTTGAACATGTGTATGGTCCTCCTCTAAACACACACAGATCAAAGGATATTCATCGCTCATGGTCTGGCAGTTTTGACATTCTTTTTGCAGATCCTATCAAAACTAGACATGTCATCGGTGAGAATTGTTTTACACACACACACACACACACACACACACACACACACACACACACACA
>JAFMOD010000772.1:47140-71463 GCA_019802435.1 Corydoras maculifer
TAAATGGGAGCAACTGACAGATAAAAAAGCATAGCTCATTATTTGAACATGTGTATGGTCCTCCTCTAAACACACACAGATCAAAGGATATTCATCGCTCATGGTCTGGCAGTTTTGACATTCTTTTTGCAGATCCTATCAAAACTAGACATGTCATCGGTGAGAATTGTTTTACACACACACACACACACACACACACACACACACACACACACACACAGTATTGTGACACACACACCCCCCCACACACACACACAAATCCCACCTAGTGGTAAAACTGCAATAATAACGTGAAATACATCCAAAGTCTAAATGCATTACAGGAAAGCCTGTGATTCTTCAACCATGCTGTAAAGAATATTTCTACAGTTTATGAAGTACTTAAAGCAAAGCATTTGGGAGAAGAAATATATGCAAAATAGCACATATTTCATTAAATGATCTGTGTGCATCATTCAACTTCGAGGCAAAAGTTCAACAAAACAAAGCAAGAAGATATAATAGCATGCTTCAAAGTGCAAAAAATGCTACTGCTCTGCAATTTAGTACCATATTTGCACTGATGACCTGATTATATTTCTATGACAATGAAAGAATAGTGTGAACTACCTGATATTTTCACTGCAGCATTCCTGCACCCATACTGTGGTAAATACATTTTAAGCTACAGTGTCACAAGGCTAAGTGCTCCACTCTATTATTAATAAAACCAAAGCAGCTATGGCCTCCACCAAAGATTATGCTTTATAGCAACAGTGAGGCTTTTGAATGCTTTGTGGCTCACAATCTTTTCATGCTTATGGTACACATCATATGTTGTCTAAAGAAACAAACAAATGCTTAGGTAATATAAGTTTAAAATTGTAAATATGTTGTTTTACTTTTGTGTTTGCTCTTATCTTTGTTATTGAAGTTCTGTTGAATTGTTATTTTTATAAGTCTATACATACTGTGCATACATACTTTTAGACAAAAAAAATAATAGCAATGGTTTAAAAAATATGGAATTCCAGATATTTTTTGTTGTCATAATCACAAGATATATTCCTACACATAATACAAGTGACATATAAAAGGTGACTGTATATACAGTACTTATATAAGATAAACCTTTTTTACTTCAACCATTGGGAAGTAAGTCACTTTGCTGACAGTATCAGAGGGACAGTATTGCACTCATAATATGTATAAAGAGAATTAAAAAATATCAAATATTAAAAAGGCATCTTTAGTGAAATGTACAGTAATTTCATAACAATAAAATAAGAGAACTAGACAAAATAAAAAAGCTATGTACAAGACATAAAATATAATAAAACATAAAATATAATAAAACACTGTTTTTTATAAGGTGAAAATAGAATTTTATTTTATTAATTACTTTATCCGACTGACTTCAGCTTTGTTTAATGCTTCAACAAGCATTCTCTGTGGCTTCAGCAAGCATTCACTATGGCATTGTTTCTAAACTTTTTCTATGTCACATTTATTTCTGCCCAGAAATGCATTTATTTTTTTCCAAGATTTTATATTGATGATGGGACACCACTGATCAAGGTAATCTCCAACACATCCCCAGGTCTAGACTATGGTTGCTAACCTATGTGTAGAAAATAGTGTCTTATGCTCATTAAACTACTTTTTCACAATTTGAGCCTCATGAATCCTTGCATTGTCATCTTGGAATATACTCGTGCCATTAGGAATGAAAAAAAAAAATCACTGATGGATTAACCTTCTCATTCAGTATATTCAGGTCATCAGCTGACCTCATTCTTTTGCACATGACTTTGCTGAACCTAGACCTGACCAACTGCAGGTGCCCCAGATCACAGCACTGCCCCAACAGGCTTGTACAGTAGACATTAGGCATGTTGAACACATCACATCACTTCCACCAACACTCTTTTTCTCTGCCTAGCGCCCGAAATGTTCTTCCCTGGATGACATAATAAGAATAATATGGTAAATTTTCCAATGAATTGGTTTTCAAATTCTTGAGCGATGCCCAATTCTTCTAATTTTTATAAAGGCATAAATGTGGTATCAGATTTTATACCTGCATTTGTACCTATCGCACCTATGACATGCTATCAAGTTATGTTGATGAACTGATTTGAATAATCAAGTTTTAACAATGCATATTCCACAGTGTTTTTTATGGTAGAGAAGCTATTATCATTTTGTTGAGGCTATTTGTTGATGGTGTTTGGCTTTCTCTGTGATATGATATTTCCCACAATGTGTTTAATAGAAGCACAGTAAAATCAAAGCTGGCAAGAAACTGGAGAGCATTGAGCTATGATGAGGATGTGTCATCAGATACTTGTTTATTCTAGCTACTGTAATGTGTGCACATTAAACACAGTACACTCTTATAAAGAAATAAACTATATATAATATAATACTGTGTATATATATATATATATATATATATATATAGCCCAGCGATAGATTGGCGCCCTGCCCTGGGTGTATCTGCCTAGCGCCCGAAACGTTCTCCCCTGGATGGGCATGGGGAACCCCACCGCGTCCCTAATCTAGGATAAAGCGGAAGATAATGAATGAATATATATATATATATATATATATATATATATATATATATATATATATATATATATATATATATATATATATATATATAAACACACACACACACACACACACACACAAATACACACGCTGAAGCCTGTTGGACTAAAGTCATATTGTTTAAAGTTGTTAATGACACCTTAAATGTCGAACTATGTGCACTAAACTATGTTAAAATTAATTATTAGCTTCAGTGTGTCAGTAAGACCCAACCATTTATATGTAGCACATAAATATCAATAAAAAATGCCGTCCTCCTTTAAAAGATGTAAAATTTACACTTTAGATGATACTGTATTCTGTATTAAATGTATTTGTTGTGTACAGTGTAACCAACCACAGGTATGGTAGCTCACTGGTTAGGGTGTGGGCATATCTATCAGAATGTTGTGGGTTCAAATCCCAGGTCCACTGAAGTTTGCACAGTGAGTCCTTAAGCAAGGCCCTTAACCCTCATTGCTCCAGGGGGAGCTGTATCAACCCTGTGCTCTGACCTGAACATAGTCGCTTTGGATAAATGTGTCCGATAAATTACCAAATTCATTTATTTAATTTTAGCATCACATTTAATATTTTTTGTAGTGTCTGAATCTGTCTAGTTCATGATATATACAAATAGCATTATAAAAAAAAAGTGGGGGGGAAGTCTGTGGTGGATTTTCAGGCCACATGAACCCATCTGTATTAGTGTCTGCAAATGTAAGAGTCCTTTTTGTGTTTTTGTCCATACAAGTACAAATAAATATGAGTAATACAAAAAATGACTTAAATTAGTGATCTAATGATTAGGTGATGAAGGCCTCATAGATCAGTACTAATGGAAGTGTGCAAGAACATCTTAATTATCTCCTGCAATGAGTAAAGATAACTAGATTCAGCTCAATCTCTTCGAGTGTCTGGCAAAATCGCTCCTCTCTGTAAACGATGACTTAACTTTTACACTAAGGTAATTGAAATCATGCCCTATGGACGTGATCTGAATGTACAACCAAGGGCTAAAAGATTCCACTTCATCTTGCAGCCTGATAATTGGCCCTACACTGAGTAATTGCATTAAGCCTACAGAATTTAGACTATCAAAGAAAGGTCCTTGCTGAATAAGGGGACTGTGAATAAGTTCACTATAAAAATCATTAAATCAGTTTTTGTTTCCCTGAAGAGTCTCACTTTTAATATAAGGATTAAACATAAAATTGATCAACAGCTTCTGTAAGAGAGTATGAAAAAAAAAAATATTATTACAAATATTAAGTATTGTAACACAAACAAATGTACTAAACAGACTTTTATGGTGCTACACACCTGTATCACTTTTACCTTTCCTGTCTAAAACACTTGAACAGGTGGTATCTACACAGGTCTTCAAGTTTCTTAATAAGAACAATCCCCTTGATCCCAATCAGTTCAGTTTTAGGTGTGGTCACTCCACTGAGACAGCATTGCTCTCTGTGATTGACTTGCTTAAATCTGCCAAAGCTAAATCCCAATTCTCTGTTAGGTCCATTCTGCTAGACCTTTCTGCAGATTTTAATACAATAATTAATCAGATTCTACTGTCCACTCTATCTGAATTAAGCTTTTCTGATACGACACTTGAATGGTTTCGCTCCTATCTGACAGGAAGAACCTTCAAAGTGTCATGGAATGGGGAGATCTCTAACTCTTACCAATTACGCACTGGTGTTCCTCAAGGCTCTGTACTTGGTCCTCTCCACTTCTCACTATACATGATATCACTGAGCACAGTCATTCAGGCACATGGTTTCTCTTACCTCTGCTATGCTGATGACATTCAGGTTCATTTGTATTTGCTTATCTGCCTGCCTCACCGACATATCTGTTTGGACGAAGGCCCATCATCTCAAATTAAATTTAGCAAAAATAGAGCTTCTCATAATCCCATCTAAATCATGACCTGACCTTCCAAATTGACGGCTCCACAGTCTCTCCAACCGATTCGGTCCGTAACCTTGGTTTCCCACCTTAAACTCTCTGATCATGTTATCAAAATCGCCCGTTCCTGCAGATTCCTTCTTTACAACATAAGGAAGATCAGGCCTTTCTTGAATGAACATGCTACCCAATTATTAGTTCAAGCCCTCGTCCTATCCCTTCTTGATTAGTGTAATGCGCTACTTGCCGGTATCCCAGCTTCCACAATCAAATCTCTACAACTAATTCAAAACTTTGCAGCCCGACTTGTGTTTAACCAGCCCAAGTGAACTCATGTCACTCCACTACGCATTTCTCTCCATTGGCTCTCTGTAGCTGCTTGCATTCAGTACGTCACTGACTCTGGCTCAAAGGACCATTTCTGGATCTTCCCCCTCTTACCTTAACTCTATCATTTCAAAACACACTCATTCACTTCACTCCAGTAATTATTGCTGCCAGGTAATTCCACCTCACCAAGGAGCTAACTCTCACTCTGTGGCGTTCACCACAGCAAAATTTTGGAATGATCTTCCCAACTCTGTCCATAAGGCAGAATCACTTGGCATTTTTAAGAAACTACTGAAGATGCATCTTTTTAACTAATACCTGTTGTAGGGAACAAAAAAAAGGGGGGGGGGGCAGGGAGTCGCAGCATCAATTAACAATCAGGTTTGATGATTTTACAGTGTAGTTGGTGTTCTTCATAACTACTGCCTTGTGATGTTCTCATTTGTAAGTGTCATGGAATAAATACACAGAGAAACACGCAAGACATGCAGACCCTGCTAAAATGAATAACAAAAAGTTCTGAACAAATTTACTCAAATGGGCAATTAAAGACAGGCCAGCGGAAAAAAATAGAATTAAAAATATTTAGAAAATATATATTTCACATATTTTATTTATGTGTGTATCTTTAAGATTTGTAGTTTTAATCTTTCGATTTTATCAGGGGTACTTGATTTTTCATTTTGTTCTTTTCACACAAAGAAAACTGAATTGTGAGAATGCACTTAGGAATCTAAGCTTGGTAGTGCTTATTAGACATGCGGATGTATTATACAACATACCAGTACACCAATATAATTGGCAGATACGTTTCAGTTGGCAGTGTAGACTGAAGGAAAGTAATCATGTTTCCTTTCTGTTTGATTGAAACAACAGTTTACATATGGCAGCAGAATTCTGAACAGAAACACACAATCACCTCCATCACTGTCTCTGGTTCTTGATTGTCTAACTTTACTGTTTGTGCAGTGCTTTGAAAGATTTCATCTACCACATTGCTGAATGATTTAAACTAGTAATTATTTAGACTCAACACCTAGTTGTACAAACTATCTAGTAAACTAACTTTCTTTTAAATATATATGTTCATACACACAAAAATTATGATAATTGAAAGATATCATTGAATCGTTGAGTTCATCAATGATTAATTAATTTTATGATTAATGATTAATTTAGTTGTGTTCAATGGTGAAATGAGTCTGAATTAATAATAAAAATGTGTAAAAGAAATAACAAACATGATACATCATATTGAAAATTCACTACCAATAATTCACTGGTGAACCTTAGGTTTCCATTGCAAATTTGCCAAAAATGTACTACACATACCTTTGTATATATTTTTGCAAACTATGTTGCTATTTAAATAGTGCATGTAGAAGGCATAAAAATAAACTGCTGGCAGGGTGTAAGATAGCAATGAGCATTGTGACGTGACTTATGCATGATGTAAAATAGAGCCCCAAGTCTTAATTCATTGTTTTAGGAAGTGTTATGTAAAACCTTTCAGCATTTGTTCACTAAGAGTTTTGGGGGGGAAAAAAACATAGGATTACAAGTCCTTAAGATTTCAACATCACATGCAGTATCTTATTTTAGGAGTACCTTCACAATTGTACAAGCTTGCCATTTTTGGTCTTACAACTACCAGAACTACTAGAACATAGAAATTGTGTGGTTGCTGGATTCACAGTAGCACAAATTGCTGTCTTCAATACAATATGTATAATGGAATGGAATGTATGCAATGTGTACAATGACACTTTTGAAATTTCATTACAGAAATAGAACTCATTCATTTATAATCTTGCACTTTATCCTATATATTAGGGTCGTGGGGGGGTTCCCCATGCCCATTCAGGGGAGAATGTTTCGGCGCTGGGCAGATACACCCAGGACAGGAAGCCAATCTATCGCTGGGCACACACTCACACACACAGACACGCACACAAACACACTCTACATGGGGCAATTTGGAGAACTCAAGTGACTTGATCCATGTTTTTGGTCTGTGTAAGGAAACTGGAGAACCCGGAGGAAACTCACTCATTGTGCCAGCAACATTACAAAAATTGGCAAAAAGGGTTTATTTATGCCAAACCCTTTTTGTAATTGTCATGTTATACCTTGGTTGGTACTATATAGGACTAGCAAAATATTAAGTAACTGTATTGCAAAAACTGTAGTGCAGAGAAGAAAAAAAAAAACAATTTGAATGTTAATAAGACCGTGGTTAGCTGGCTATTAAGTAAAAGTAAACTAACAGCCAGCGATGGATTGGCGCCCTGTCCTGGGTCTATATGCCCAGCGCCCGAGACGTTCTCCCCTGGATGGGCATGGGGAACCCCACCGCGACCCTAATAGAGGATAAGCGGAAGAAAATGAATGAATGAATGAATGAATAAACTATCAGCAGAGCTAATTAAGGTTATTAAAGTTAAGATAAAGGTATTTATGGAAGGGATTCCCGGTTCGAATCCCAATCTGGGCAGAGTTTCCATATTCTCCCTGTGTCCGCGTGGGTTTCCTCCGGGTTCTCCGGTTTCCTCCCACAGTCTAAAAACATGGATCAAGTCAATTGAGTTCTCCAAATTGCCCAATATATAGTGTGTTTGTGTGAGTGAGTGTGGCCAGCGATGGATTGGCGCCTTGCCCAGTGCCCGAGACGTTCTCCCCTGGATGGGCATGGGGAACTAGTTTAGTTCAGACCTGGAGATGCCACCTGCTGAACTGCACATTTAAAATGGTAAATTATCAAGCAGCAAATCTACTGATCTGCTGATGCAGTTAGTTTATTTGTATTGTCAATACTATTCTGGCTTTGGAAAAGTTCATCGCCCTTCTGGTGTTTACAATCAGTTGGTTGCCATAATATTGTAAAACTGAAGTAAGTATTGTAAGACTGGCAAACACTACAGCAGAATAATGTGGGGTAATTATTCATTCATTATGTTCCGCTGTCTGTGTGAGTGAGTGTGTGCCCAGCGATGGATTGGCGCCCTATCCTGGGTCTATCTGCCCAGCGTCCGAGACGTTCTCCCCTGGATGGGCATGGGGAACCCCACCGCGACCCTAATAGAGGATAAGCGGGAGATAATGAATGAATGAATGAATAATTATTTAAAGAATCTTGCATTTAACTTGACTGTTGTGTTTTGATCAATTTATTTAAAAAACATTTAGATTAGATTTACTATATATTTAGTAGACACGTTTTATCACGTATTTACACACAAGTGATGGAAGAAAACATTATAATCTGTGTTTGATTGTGAAGAATAGCGAAAAAGGTACAATATAAATAACAGGAACATGGAAACTCCACCCAGATTGGGATTCGAACTGTGAATCCCTAGCACTAAGAGGCGAACATGCTAACCACTAAGCCACCGTGCCGCCCTTACCAGAATATGATTTATAAAATATTTGATATAATAAAAAAATACTAATATGGATAAGGTAAAAACCAATTGCCTTTTTTAAATGGTGTGGATATCTGCATCACTTAGATTAAACAAAATGAAAAGATTGCTTTACTTTGGGTGATTGTCATAAGATGGTAAATCCCCCTTAAACTTTTCCCACAGCTGCAATGAGTGATGCATTAAGCATCGGCGTTACAGAGAAGTGTCCCAGTAAGCAAAAACAAGCATAACATACTTAGGGTAAGCTTTATGTGGGTGTGTTTGTACGGAGATGCTTTAGTGTTTAGGCATGTTGGAAATTATCAGGAGACTACCATGTGTGTATTTTTGAAAAAGATTGTATAAATTGTACACACTTCAAACACTTTAGATATAGCACATATTCTGTGCTTCTACGCATGAAGGCAGTCTCCTGTTTTTTTATAGCATTTTTGATGGTTTTATTAAAGAAGTAGGAGAAAAGTTGGTGACAAGGCAATGAGTTTATTTGAAATTCAGTGAAATGTGTGTAATCTGCATTTCCACTTGTGGGTGGCTCAGGTGAACTGCAGGAGGACAGGTTCATAACTCTTCTCTCTGATCTGCTAAAACTTGAAGGATATTAGTTTGAAGGATTTTCATCTCTAGAGTAGAAGAACATAACAGCTTTTAAGCCACAGCAGTACTTTGATAATACTTTGCACTTTTTTGAGTCAGTGTCAAATACAGCAAGACATTTCTTCTTTCTGTATCTTTTTTCATTTCAAGGCATGTTGTTTTGTAAATGTTAGATGGCTTTTCATCAGTTCTCAATTGAGCGGTGCTGACAGTGGCCTAATCATGACTGGTGAGGCTTTAACATAATGAATGGTTGGCACTTTGCCCAATATTTTCATGTTGAAACCAAATATGCAACACATAGTTCATGCCACATGAAAAATTGAATCAGTTTGTTTGTGGTGGGAGTTAAAACACGATCGAAATTTCAACTGTGCAGGTCAAAAAGTAGACACATTTGCTTTTCTATTTCAGATTTTCTTTCCTGGATATTCTTAGAGCACATGAGATGTTCAAACCTATTACATGAAATTTCATGGTTTTCAGTAGTTTTAAAAATTATATATTATATACATTTTTTATAAATTATATACAATGACTTGTTTTTTCCGTTGCCAGGACAACAATAAGCTAGAAATTTTACAAAATTTATTTCAAGAACATTATGCACATTGGTATATTTGCAAACATTGTTATTTAAATAAAGCAGCTGCCACAACTATTTCCACCATGTCATGCACCGTCCACTCTCTATTAGGAAGTTAGTAGTTTTTAGTTATCACCATCCTTGTTAGACAAGCACTTCGAATTGGCCTCAGATTTACTTTCAGTCCTAGTGTCACAGTTTATCCAAGGTCCTGATGAGTATTGCAAAAATACATAAGAGTAGGCTGCAGGTAGCAATAACTAGAATTTATTAACATAAAAAACAGGCGAACCGGCACACCAAACAAAGTACCAGAACCATAGTTGAAGCTCTCTTGCTGATGAGAGAACAGGACAGACTTAAATAACAAAAACATAAATCATGTGATGAACAAATGAAAATCTAATGAGGAACCACTGAACCAAATTAACAAAATTCACAAACAAGAAACTAAAATCATAATCAAACCAAAAACAGAGTCCAAGCAGGCAGAAGCCGTAGGTTCCTGACACCTAGCTTTGCCCAATATGAAAGGTTAAAGAAGTTTTTCTCCAGGGAACCTTGTTTGGTTTCACTTAGCCACCCAGAGCTTCAGCTTCCTGTAAGCTGGGTCATACATCAAAGTCTGCTTTTGGTCTGCTCTGCAGTGTATGTCTCCACTTTCATATGTATAGTGGAGGCCACACTTTAAATATACTAGATTGCACTGAGAGTATTTTATGTCAGCATTTTGGAGCCATAAGCACTGTAATTGAACCTGTTTGCATGAAAAGCACCTCAGCCTTGTGTACTCATTGTTCTGATGCAGAAGACAAGACACAGATACAAGTAAAACGCCACTGGTGTGATGATGTGATGTGAATGTCAGGATGAAGCAAGTTTAGTCATGCTCAGTGGGCATATCTGTACATGGTTAGTGTAGAATAATAAAGTTATTCAACACTTACACAGTAAAATCAGTTGTACAGTGGGATTGTTGTTGGTATAAACTGTGCTGTTCTACTACAGCAGAGCTGAATAATTCGGTTGTTGAAAGTGCTCCTTTCTCTGACCAGCAGGTCATGGAGATGGTGTGATGGGTTTTTCATGATGTGAGTTTAGTTAAGTGATCATCACTTGAAAACTGTCCAGTGTGCAGCCCAGGACTGAAATAGCCTGTCTGATCAGTCTGTTAAACATGTTTGTATCTCACCCTCAGATGTCCCTCCCAGCAGACAGTCACAAAAAAATATGGCGCTGGCTTATGTACTTTGGACTCCTTCTACTTATAAAAGACATGCAGATAGGCAAATTAAAGATACAAAATTGACCCTGTGGCACGTATAACTATTCCTGTTGTGTGTATGTCTGTGTGAGTGAGTGTGTGCCCAGTGATAGATTGGCACCCTGTCCTGGGTGTATCTGCCCAGCTCCCGAGACATTCTCCCCTGGATAGGCATGGGGAACCCCGCCCCCCACGACCCTAATAGAGGATGAAGCAAAAGATAATGGATGGATAAGCAAGAACGTGCACATATGCCCAGAGATGTTAAAAAATAGGTCCTGCTTACACAAGCTAAAGCTGGTTGCCAATGAAGCCTGAAATGCAGAATTGAACATTGAAAACAAAACCTGTGAACCAACACAAACACGACACTAATAAACAGAGGGTAGCATATAAATACCACGAAAAAGGAGCAGGTAACGAATAAACTGCAGGTGAAAAACATCAACATACAGAGCTCTAAAACCCTTGGGTTTGTGTCTGTGTAAATGAGTGTGTGCCCAGCGATAGATTGGAACCCTGTCCTGGGTGTATCTGCCCAGCGCCCGAAACGTTCTCCCCTGGATGTGCATGGGGAACCCCCCCGCGACCCTAATATAGGATAAAGCGGAAGATAATGAATGAATGAATGAATTCTACAGTGTAGCTGTTTTTTCCATAACTACTGATTTGTGCTCTTATTTGTAAGTTGCTTTGGATAAAAGCATCTGCTAAATGACTACATGTAAAGGTTTTATACTCATAATTATAAAAATATCTTTGGTCGTATAGGCTATATTGGGTTTTACTAGTTCTCATCGCATTCGTTATATCTGGTTTGATGGACTAGTGATCTCATAGATGTCACAAAGAAGAAGCATTCTTCTAGAATAAGATAAAAACAAAGAATTAATCTAAGCAAAAGTCATGCATTTTTTCCCCCTTTTTCTTGGGGGGGGGGGGGGGGTAAATGCAAAGTATCAAACAAGAGGGGCTTTTTTCTTACTGAGCTCTGTGTGTCCACTGTGGGTTTTGATTACGAGTAATTCATTCCAGATCTGTTTTTTTGCAAATAAAGATACATATTTCTCCTGTCTAGGTGAATGTGTGGACCAAATACCCCCATGGAAAAAATAATAAACTAAGAAATGTATTTTCTTCAACAGGTCAGAGGTTTGAAGTGAGGAACAGATGTGCATGTGTTGCCTGATGCTCAAGTTAAAAATATATGAATAAATAAAACCAAACACCAAGTAGATTTGACTGAGGTCAAGTCCTCTGTTGATTGCACAAGCACCAATCTCTCTTAAATTTCTATTACATATGCATGATTTACATTAGCCTTAGGCTTGGCTGTACACACAGATACTTTATATGTACTGAAACTATATAAACATTTTTAAACTTATTTACTTTATTTAATATTTAGCAACATAAATGCACAGTAAATTAATTGTTCACTTTTGGACATGTCATGAAATTCTGCCGCAGGAACCACATTATGTAATGCAGGAACCACAGTGGAAAACAAAAGCAAATGCACAAAGTAACAAGACAAATCATAAGATGATCAGATGATAAATCAAAAGCTAAGGCGGATTTAAACATATTAGAGGACAACATGTGATAGAAACGTAAAGGTAAGGGTAATTATGAGACAACATTGAATTAACATGCAATAATTATTCAGTTAACAGAGTAATAACCTGCGAGGCAGACCACGAGTCGAAACCAAAACCAAAGTCCAGGCAGTGGCATGATTACTGCACCTATTTCATATAAGTGAAAAATCTAATCTTTAAAAAATATATATATTCTTATTTATTCTTTAGATTTGCATGACTTGACAATTAATATGATTTGCTGATTAGCTATGTTTGTTTATTTACTAAGTGAGGCATAGTGCATTGTGGCTGGACACTTCTATTATGGTTACATTTGTCTGTGCAAAATGCAAGGGTCCAGAAATCTGAGGTCAAAAAATGAAACATTGCAAACTTGAAACATGCTGCAATGAAAAAAGCCAAATTCTCCTGGTTGTGCTTTTAAATAAGTCATATTTGTTCAGTCATTTGTTAAACACTAACAAAGGCAAGTACCACCTGACATGTCGATCTTTTTTTTTTGCAGTTTCTTTAAACATTACATGGTCTGACCTTGATGGGATATACACTTTCAAAAATTGTCACCAGTCTTATGTTTTGTTGTAAATAATCATTCTCCGTGTGCAATGAATGACTTCATTGTGTCTGGAAATAACCTTGTAATACTGTTTTCTAAGTCAAAAAAATTATAATTTAAATCAAGTTTAAAATATACATTTTAAACTTTAATATGAACTGATATTAAAAATCATGTAACTTGTTGCTATTTCTGACTAAACACAAGTTGAGCATCTCTGGATTGTGTCCAGTACAAGCCAGGCTAACCTTGATGCATCTATTAGCTTTCTCAAAGTGTGCATGCTTAAGAGCCCAAGTGCTTATGGGTGGATGATATCCACGTAATCATATCCACCACTGAGATATTTTTGGCCACAAAGGCATTTGCTGGAGCATTTGAAAGCAGTTATCTGTTAATTTAGGTTTTGCTTGCTTCCCGTGTAATCTAAAGGTTTAGTATTTCCTTTTTCTTGGAAGACTTTCAGGACCTCTCCACTGACATGAGTTTGGTGCTAGAACTAAAGCCAGTACGTAATCTCAGAACATTTCACCTGTATCTACCGCCAAGAAATTTTGGCCACAATATTTTACCAGCACAAAAATCAAGATATCCTTAAATGGGAAATGGATTCAAGAGTAGATGTTTTCATTTGGAGGCTTTTTAATAATAAAACAATACAATTAAGGTACATAAAGTAATAAGATAAGTACAAACAAAATATTTTGAACATATAAATAGAATCAAACAGATATTTAGAAAGTACATTGCTATTACAGTAATGAAGTTTGCCATTGTAAAGTAAGTGTATTATATTATTTAATCTGCAAACAAACAAACAAAAAAAAAAAAAACAAGCCTAAATTATTTATTTCATTTAACCTTATACACTAATGCAAAAATTACCTGGTGTAGATGTGCTGTGTTTTATGGCAGATTCACCAAGTAATGTGCTTGGGAACATCATATCTGATATATGATTATAAAGATACAAACAAGATTAAAAATGAAACAATAAAAAAAAAAAATCAGCTTTCACTGCAGCATTAATAATATACACCACTACCAATCAAGAAAAGAATAAAAGTATGAACATGATCAAAACATGGTTGACATTTATGTAATGGATATAATTAATGCAATGTGTTTTTAATCTACCAAATACTATGACTTCTGTATTATCAAAACATCCAACAGTAAAAATCAAGATTGAAATATCATAAAATAAAATAAAATAAAATAATTACCTAAAGGCAGCAAAGTCATGTAATTAGCACATAGTCACCTTATTGCAAGAAGGTCCTGGGTTTGATTTTTGAGGTGAGACCAAGTAGATACGAAAGAACGATGTACAGATGGGAGAACCTTGAGTAAATGGAATCATCCATGAAGTTTATTATTTAAAGGACTCTTGCAACATAAAGCAACATTACATGTCTTAATAAAAACTGATTTATTAGTACAGCAAGCAATATATTTGTGGGAAAACAGCACAGATTCTATGAGTGATGCTATGCTAAAATATAGTATTGGACACAATATGTTATGAGGGAATTTTTAGTAACAAAAGAAAAAAAAAAGTAAAAAAAAAAAGTTTTAACGTGACAACATACATGTTATGGGATATATATATATATATATATATATATATATATATATATATATATATATATATATATATGGCTTTCTTGGACACCCCAATAATCATTAAAACCAAATACCATGGGAGGTTTTTTAAATACATTATTGTTTTGTTGTGTTGCAGATAACTTGATCCAGCTAGTATTAACATAATGCTGGTTTTAAAGTCTCAATTCAAAATTATTTAAGCAGTACGCACAAGGTGACCCTATATCCATCATTACACACTTCATTGTGAATGATGTAATGTGCCGTGGGGCAACACTCTACAGTGGCGCTTACATTACATTTATGTATTAAGTTTTGCAGCATGCTGAGTAGTCATGCTTATGTGGTCAGTTCTAATGTTCTATTGATCTGTTGAATCTGAAGCATTTCATCTGGCAAAGGCAATTTAAATCAATATGTATTATACACATATAACAATCTTTCAGCCTTCTTGTGGATTCCTAACAAAATGTGTGCAAATTTCCTAACACAAGTCAGCTTGTCACAACTGTGGCTGTGATCATAATGTTGTATAGAATTTCTTAGGACTTTACACCTTTTAATCACACATTTGATTTGTTTGTGAACGACTATTCTTAACTCAAGATAAAGAAAACTAAAAAAAAAGGTGATTATAGCTCAAGATGTTTCTTGTAATATCTTTAGCACCTTTTTAAGAGTTAGGAAGAGACTTCTGGTGAAAGTGACACTATTTCAGTGCAACTACCACACCTCTCCACAAAGCTGCAAATTGACTTTAGCACTTAATCTCTCACCTTAATTAAACACTCATGTCCGTGGTTCTTGTTTTTGTAGATTGTGGAGAAGTTGCACAAATTTTCTTTTCGAAACTTGAACCCTCATGTCAGTTCACATTCTTAGCTTCTTCAATCAGTGGTGATTGTTATGTTTTAAACGATCGTCTTATGAAATGGTTTGGGTTTCATGTTAATATTTCGGTCATTAGGTCATTTAGCAGACACTGTTATAAAAACACATTTTAATATTTGCTCAACGTCACCGCTTAAAAAGGCTATATATTAATGCGTTGAAGGGCAGCATGGTGGCCTAGTGGTTAGCACGTTTGCCTCTCAGCGCTAGGGATTCTCAGTTCGAATCTCCATCTGGGTGGTGTTCTCCCCGTGTCTGTGTGGGTTTCCTCCCACAGTCCAAAAAACATGGATCAAGTTAATTGAGTACTCCAAATTGCCCCATATAGTGTGTGTGTGTCAGTGTGTGCCCAGCGATAGATTGGTGCCCTGTCCTGGGTGTATCTGCCCAGCGCCCGAAACGTTCTCCCCTGGATGTGCATGGGGAACCCCCGAAACGTTGGGCATGGGATTATAATATAGGATTAAGCGGAAGATAATGAATGAATTAATTAATGCGTTGACATACACACACTGGACTACAAATCAGCACACTTGTAATGTAAAACACTTCACTACATTACGGAGATGTTCAAGAACATTCCAATATGACCTTTTCTTAAACTTCCTAGTTTAATGAGTTTGATTTTAAATTCAATTTTATTTCATTTTAATATGTGTATTTGCACATTTAATTTGTGTATTTCTAACATGATATATTTTACATAGAATGTGCCGTATATTTTTAATTTTTGTTTTAAAAACAAACATATTTACAGATGCCTTTTAATCTTTTCAAATTCTTCAAAGGCAAAATTGTATTAAACTTCATGCATACACAACCAAACTCACCCTGGCTTTCATAAGGAAGACTACTTATACCCAACACTAGTTATACCCAACATGTCTAGTATGCTACAATGGCAAGCACATCTGTACAACATCAGCAGATTTATATTAGCAATAATGCATAAAGGGAAATAGTCTCGAATACTAACCTGCTCGAATAGTATAATTTTGGTAAAAGTACATATTCTGGGTGTCCAGATTTGCAAAAATACTAGGTAGGGTCTCCAGCTTTGTTCTAGAAACAGTCTTGATCTCATATGGATTTTACAACATCTGGTTTATGCTAACATGATTGCATCATTCAATTCCACCAGATCATTCTAATGCAGCTTAAAGATGATTTGTTGGATTCACTTTTTTTGGGAAACTGATTAATGAAATAAGTTTAAAACAACATTTGATGTGTAATTATACTGGAAATAATGAGGTAAATTGCAGCCATAAATGAGTCATAAATGGAGACAGTAGGCAACAATATTCTCGTCACAAACTATAATGCTCAAGCGTTAAAGGCTCAAACGTGTAAAGATTTTTTTTTTATAATTAGACAACATTTTGATTTAATTGTGAATCCCTTTATTGATACCTGCTGTCATTTAAATGCATGACTTAAAGTTGATTTTATTAAACTAAAGGCCCAAGCAGAAAGGAATTTATCAAACATGATACACTTTATGACTTTTATTGTCAAGTTTGGGTGAACCATTCTGGTTTTGTACTTGTCTTTCCTCTGACATTAAAAGCAGACTACATAAAACAAGATTACATCATTTTAGTTATATTTTTCTAACATACATTCCATTAGTGTGTTAGATGTAAATGATAGATAAATAATGAATAAATGAAATGCAAAGACATGAACATTGCCAATGAGTGCTCATAATTAAGATTAAAAAAAATTGTTAAGATTATTATTTTACTGTATTTGAAACTCAAAACAATTATGTTCCAGAAGTCCAAATCAGCTCATACAATTGATTTAACCATGCTTTATCACACCCACCAGGAAATCATTCCATACAGCCATCTAAGAGTCACAATTTCTGTTTATTATATTGATTTCAGAGTTTTAGCAGAAGTGGAAATGTGAAAAAGGAACAATTTCAAACTTTACAGCTCAGTATGCTTAGGGATCACAGCAGATTGTTACATACATAAAATACTACATTAGTGTTTCACAATGCACACAGTGGACATTCAAATTCTCTTTCAACGAAGTGCCATTTTCAAATGTGGATTTTGATTGTAATGTATATAAAAAAATTAAAAAAAACATGAAAATAGCCAACACGTGTAATAATTTATGGAAAGCAGACTCATATAGAACATTCATTCATTATCTTCCGCTTTATCCTCTATTAGGGTCACAGGGGGGTTCCCCATGCCCATCCAGGAAGAACGTTTTGGGCGCTGGGCAGACAGGACATGGCACCAATCTATCGCTGGGCATATACAGAACATATGAAATTAAAATTTTGAATTTTAGATTAATGGGCTAAAATTTGTTGCTTAATATTTGTTGTTTATTACATGTTTGGCAATGATTGATCTTCCATCCATTATCTCCCGCTTTATCCTCTAGTAGGGTCGCGGTAGGGCTCCCCATGCCCATCCCGGGGAGAACATTTCGGGCGCTGGGAAGATAGACCCAGGACAGGGCGCCAAGCAATGATTGATCTTTTAAAATAAAATATATTGCAATATGTTCCATAAGTGAACTAAAGGAGGAGTTTATATAATTAACACAAATTAAATTTGTAAAGAGTTCATGCAGGAAAGAGAACAAATTGCTGAGCACAGAGAAAAAGAAGTTAAAGGCAAACTGGCAATTTTGTGTTAGGAACCAACCAGAAAGCAGCAACATCATAACACAAATTCAAACTGTAACATGGAAGTGACAAAACTGAACAAGAGATAAAAGGCAATAAGGGCAAATCAATAAATGGAAAGGCATGTAATTAGGGTACAACATTTATATACAGTTAAATACTGTTAGCTAGCATGCTGGAAAAACCAAACTATAAAACTAAACACAATGTAAACGTCAACTTGTAAAGTCAAGAATATGGACAGGCCAGGATAAGGCATGAGTGAAAATACAAAAACCTTTACCAATACCTGAAATACAGGCCCAAACAGAGCACAGCTAATTAAACAAAACAAAAAAAAAAAACAAATAAAACCACTGAACCGAAATACGAAAGAAAAATAAATAAAATAACCTTTACAAAAAGTATGCAAAAAATACAGACAAAGAACATACAAGCCACAAAAGCTAATAACAAATAAATAATCCTAAATGGAATTTAATAACAAGCAGGATAAAAAAAAAAGAGATACAGAATAATAGACCAAGGGTAAAAGAAGATAAGACCTAAACACAGGTAGGTTAAACATGAAAAAAAAACACAAATTCGACAAATCTTTAAGTTAGGGGGCAAGCAAAATGCTTATTAAATAAGAAATCGATTACAATTAGGGAGACAATGAACAGAATAAGGAGTGTCAAAATAAAAATTCTGAGCAGATTGACAAATACTGAACCAACTGCACAGATTTCATTAAAGCACCATTTATTTTAACCCATTTGTTGTTTGTGAGCCACCATTTATTACTTAGTTGTATTAATTACCTTTAATATATTCTCATCACATTTTAAATGCAGTGGGTAATCGGAAACACAAACAATTCATAAAATTAATAAAACTATATTCTTTTCAAGATGACCCATAATGTCACACCGCTGTGCTGGAGCACTAAAGAAAATAACCAACACGAAACTAACCAAAGCAGAATCAGAACTGCACTGACAACCATAACACTAAACAATGAACACCCAAAAGATAAACACATGAACTCATAAAAACACTATAAATACAACAGCGAACACAAAAAATGAGCTAATATACGAACCGGGATGGAGCACTAATGAAACAACCGCTTTAACACAACTTCAACTTAACAAACCTCAGCGTGAAAAGCAAACCAACATAATTAATGAATTATCAATTACTAAATGAAAAACACCTGAGTGAAAACAGCAAGCCACCTTTAATATGCAAAGACAAAAGTCAAAATAAAAGTCCCAGAACCGGCCCCATTAATTGTTTAAAAATTACAAAAGCCTAAAACAAACATATTAAACTATATTTAATGTAACTTTAACTTTAATTTATCTAAAGCAGCATGTGGTGTCTTTTGTTGGATAACTTTACATTAAAGCTTTGTATGAATTAACAAACAGATACTAAACTTGACAGCTAATTAATATTATTTATTTACAAACTATACGATACGATAGTTTGTAAAAAAAATAGAATATATGTATATATATTAACTGTAAATGTGCAAGTAGAAGAAGAATAAATTATGATTATGCATTTTTGAGTAAGCAATACATTTCATGTTTCCTGCATTATGTGGTCCATAATATTTTGTGAAAACTGGCTATGGGAATTTTATGGTCTTCTTCTGGCAGTTTACACTTTGAAAATGAAAATGCTTTTTTATTATTTTTTTATTTTTATTTTAGTGTTCCAAAATTGTAGACCCAGAGCAGCATATCACTGCTCCATTAAATCTGATTAAGCTCATGTAAGCCTCAATAATTAGTTTTATAGAGTTTAATCAGGTGTGTTGCTGTAGGAAAGGTTTTGTTACCCTCTGGTCCAGGACTAGGGTAACACTGTCAAAATGAAAAATGTATTCAATTTTCCTGTCTGACATGCTTCTGTGAAGAATCAGCACAAGAGTATTTTCAGTCACACATGACTTTGTATCTACTAGATATAATATCTTTAAGACAGCAACCCTAATAATATGCAAGCTGTCTCTTTGCATGTTTATGCTAAACCCTTTTGAACACATACAAGTCAGAACAATTCTTTGCACCACCCTGAAAGAGCCTACAGGCACCATGCTATAAATTACATTGAAGGATTTGGCAAATTATTTGGATAGCAATTAAATTTATGTGCATTGATTTCACATAAAATTTGCTATTATTAGAACTGCAATTAAACAAAATTAAATTCCTATGGTTTTTTATTTTGGTTTACATAATGTCTCTGGTAAATTAATGATAATTAGTATGCTAAGTGTTACTTGAGTGTGCATGGTTCTAAATGAAGAGACAGGAATTTAGCCATTCAAAAACATTATTCTTCTTAGTTCTGCTTATTCTCATCTGTTTATCTTTAACCATAAGGTATTATTTTACTTAACAATAATCAGATCAGTACACTTTGCTTCTAATAACAAGACATGCAGGTATGATGTGGTAAATTAATTTCTGTGTCCTACAAATATGATTGTTGATATGCTAACTGACATCACTAGACAAGCTATTTTAACAAAGCATTTGCTCTAGAATATTTGCTCCAGGTCTCAGCTTTTTTTTAAACCTTATAATCAGTGTAATTAAAATCAGATTAAAATGAAAAAATAATTTGTGTTTAAAAAATCCTTTTACAGAAAATAAAGCAAATATGCACAGTGATTAAGAAAAAAAATCAATTATGGGAAATACTTGGTATGGCAGATTTACAAAAAAAGTACAACATGTCACTGGCAGTGGATACAGTTCACCTGCACTGTTAAAATGCATGTGTTGGAAATTAACACATCTTTTGTGCACTGGTTATGTCATCAAATGTTGTGTTTGTTTTCTGGACAGTCTTCAGATAAAATGACACAAAACCTCTACACAAAAGGTTTGGTCTCCTTTCCTCTTGCTGCTCAGTCTGTGACGTAAAGTTTAAATTATAGTAAGTGCAATATAGTAGATGTATGTTTTAATCAAAACACTGGATGGAGTTTTTATGGAAAAAAATTACACAACCTCTACAGAAAATTGTGCAATTAATCAATCATTGTGCATGCTACTGAATGTTTTTGATCGCGTCAGGTTTGCTCTCCTCTCCTCTCGCTACTCAGTCTGTGAAGTGAAGTTTGAAATAAGGTAATTGAGTGTTTTGTGTCATTGCTGTATTGTGTTTTTGTAAAGATTATTTGGTAGGAGACATCTTTTAAAAACATTGTTATAGTTAAACTTTAACCCAATAATATTACTTATCCTAGGAAATGTGGTCGTATGCAGTAACATCCAACTTAATAAGTAAGCTAACATTTGTAATTGTCTGATAGAATTAAAAAACATTATTTGAATCTTTATTCTTTGCTTAAAACAATTAAATAAAAATAAATTTAAGTGAATTAATTAAATTACTCAAATGTGCATTCATTTTGAGTAAGTGTAACACAAACCTGTGTCATATCAGCATACCCATCAATGCGTTAATTAACATGACACAAGATATGTGTTACAAATTACACATGTTGTGTTGTCTGGACATGGAGATGTGTTAAAAACCAACAAAAAATGTGTTAATTTTAGCACGTGTTTTGAAAGTGTGTATGCCTTTGGTATGAGTGCAAGATGTGTGGATTCAATAGTGTAGGATTTGTTTTTGGAGTATGTGTCTTTGATATATATATGCATATTTATAGCTTGCAATATCTGAATCTATGAACCTAAACTGTGGTTTGTGTGTATGTAGCCATTTATACACTGACTAGGCATAACATTTTGGCCACCTTTCTAATATTGTGTTGATCACCAGTCTTTCTTGAATAGGGGTCAGCATAGTCACCCAGACTGTTTTGCAGCTACGCAGCCCCATATGCAACAATCTGTACTATATTTCTCATATTCTGACATCATTCTATCATAACGACTTCAGCAATTTCAGTACTCATACTGACAGTAAAAGTCTCTTGACTTGACTTGACTTATTCACTCACCTATCATTCATTCATTCATTATCTCCCGATTTATCCTCTATTAGGGTCGCGGTGGGGTTCCCCATGCCCATCCAGGGGAGAACGTCTCGGGCGCTGGGCAGATAGACCCAGGACAGGGCGCCAATTCATCGCTGGGCACACACTCACTCACACAGACACACTCTATAGGGGGCAATTTTGAGATGTCAATTAACTTGATCCATGTTTTTGGACTGTGGGAGGAAACCGGAGAACCCGGAGGAAACCCACGCAGACACGGGGAGAACATGGAAACTCCGCCCAGATGGGGATCCGAACCGTGAATCCCTAGCGCTGAGAGGCGAACGTGCTAACCACTAAGCCACCGTGCCGCCCCTCACCTATCAGTACATCATAATGTTATGCCTGGTCAGGGAATATTGTGTTGTGGGCCAAAACTCCATCCATCCATTATCTTCTGCTTTATCCTATATTAGGGACGCGGGGGGGTTCCCCATGCCCATTCAGGGGAGAAAGTCCCGGGCGCTGGGCAGACACACCCAGGACAGGGCGCCAATCTATCTCTGGGCAGGCCAAAACTAATTAAAAAAAATTTGAAAAGAGTTTTTTTTTTTTATATTTTAGGGACTGCCCTACCCTAAATTGAATTGAATTATAAAAGGTTTGGGTTAGGCTATTAGCAGATTTTGGTAAGGTTTGTGTTGCATGGTTATGTCTGTTCACCCACATTTGTATGTTTGAACATTTGATCTTTACAAAAGTAAATGTTTGTCCTCTGACCTCTGTAAGAGTTTAATAAGGAAAAAAGTGCACAGGTGGAACTCATTTCTGATTTCACCCCTTTTAAAGTTTTATATGCTTTAAATGCAGGTGGATTTGACAGTAATGTATTCTAACCAGTTTATCCCATATATTTTTGTATTGTGGAAACCATGAACTGTCCAATAAGTCTTTATCTATGAAACAGTTTTCTTTCTAGATTCACTCTGTCACCCTGCCTATGAGTGTGTGTATGCATGTGAGGTCCAGCCCTAAGGCATGTTCTGCGCTTCTGCATTAACAATTTAGAGGAAGGTCACTAACACACACACACACACACACACACACACACACACACACACACACACACACACACACACACACACAGAACCACACGCACAAACATCTGGAGTAAAGCAAGCAGCCAGTGTCAATCACCGAAGAACACATGTTGTAGGCCTAAATCAGACACATCAAAATCCACTCTTTCTCTTTAAAGCTGGTAATACACATCTTCACTTGCCAGATGTGGTTTTCATCACTGTATTATTAATGCATGCTATAGTGTGTGTTGCATGTCCCATTTTCTCTCGTTGTCTCATTATATAATTTTGGTTTACATCAGTCTAATTTAATGTAAGCACACCCTTTAGCCTTTTTTTACATTCTAACATTCTCACCCAACCCCCTTCCAGCACACATATGAAATATTTCAGCCTCAGTAATGATGGAAGTCTCTTTGTGAAGTAGATCTGACACCCAATTTAATGTTAAACACAGTTACTGAAAGAGCAGCTTTTATTCTTAGTGCATGCATTAGACATACATTCTAACCTCAAGAATTCCATAATTCTGTTTATTTTTTAACTGCTGAGGTTGCTTAAAAAATAGTTTTTAGGTTTTTTGTTTTTTTTTGGGGGGGGGGGGGATTCATACTTACATTTTAAGTCTTAATTTTTAATCATATTCATCCGGAACTTATACAGTTTTCTTAAAATTTTCTTTTCATTAAAAAAATGGTCACAAACTGAAGTATGAGACTGTAAGTTTAATATGAAACTATATTGAGCAAAAAGCTAATTAAAACCAGTATCCCACTGTAGTAGACTTCTTAATATTAAAAAAAGGAGATAGTGTAAACTCTTTTACCAGTGTGCTTTATGCCATAGTTCATTAAATAAGTAATAACTCATGACTTATATTCTATCATCCTTTTTTGTTTCGATTCATATTTAACATTTTTTATATAATGTGTTATCTATTACTATATTATGTATATAACAGAGTACTTTTTATCTTCAGATCAGTAATGAGTGAAAATGAATATTATTACCAGGTTTATATTCTCTTTTTAACCACCAATAAGTGAATCAAGATGTCTCACCACCTCTATGTGGTTCAAACTAGTGACCAGTAACTGGTGGCCAAGAGTGGTTAGCGCTTGTGGTTTATTTATTTTTATTATTTAGTTAGTTCAATAAAGCATATTCTTAAAATAAATAAATAAATAAATACAACAAGCAGAGACCAATTAATGGATGCTGCACATTGCAAAACTGTTATTAGCAAAAAATATATGTGCTGCCTTCATAACTTTTTTTTTT
>JAFMOD010000772.1:73684-89056 GCA_019802435.1 Corydoras maculifer
TTCTTCCCACAGTCCAAAAACATGGATCAAGTTAATTGAATTCTCAAAATTGCCCAATTTAGAGTGTGTATGTGTGAGTGAGTGTGTGCCCAGCGATGGATTGGCGCCCTGTCCTGGGTCTATCTGCCCAGCGCCCGAGACGTTCTCCCCTGGATGGGCATGGGGAACCCCACCGCGACCCTAATAGAGGATAAGCGGAAGATAATGAATGAATGAATTAATGAATTTAATTTTCATTACTTGAGATTCCTAAACAATTAAACATTTCTGGCTGAATTATCATCCTAGAAATGATCATTTGTGTGTAATTGTGTTAGCGACCATTAGTTCTTCCCTGGGATATGCGGGAGTGAATGCGTACGCCGCTTGCGCCTTATGAGCGTTTCCCTGGAACGGCTACGCGGAGAAAAATGCTTACACCGGTCCGCTGGATGAAAACGCTCCCATGGATATAACCTGTGCGGGGATATTGCGCAGCGCTGTACCGTGGTTGAGCGCGTAAGGAGAGTTCGGAGACACCGGGATAAAAACAAAACAGATTTATTATTAAAAATGGTGTAGGGACACCAACAGAAAGGGCGAACAAACGAAACGAACTAACACCTGGGTAATACCACAAACAAAGACGTGCACGAAGGATGGAAAAGGAATACGGAAACTAAATACAAAAGACACCCAGTCACGTGCACAAAATAAACCAATCACCCAACGGAGACAATGAGTCCATTAAATGAGGCACAGGTGCCCCAGGCACCTGTGACAAATTTTAAGGAGTGCAAGGCACTCCTCACCTGTTTTGTGTTTCTTTCATTTATTTGCTAAAGTGTTCCTTTTTTAAGTTCATTATTTGTGTGTATGAATTAGTTGGTTACGCTGTTCACATGTTCATATTTTCCATTTATATTTGTGCTGTTCTCTTTCCAGCCTCAGACCAGTATTGATTTAGTCACACGTTGTCTGTTTACCCATGTTGTGTTGTTTTGTGTTGTTTAAATTTAATAAATGGCTTTGCTTACCTCCTAAATACATTCAGCACAACTAGTGCTTCACAATGTGTGATCGACAAGCATATATGACAGTAATTGCTTGCTTCTTGTTTTTTTTTTTTATTATTATTATTTTTTTTGTAAAGTAGGGTTTATTCAACTAACTAAGAAAATAAATGTAAAACACCAAAAACAAAACTATTTCCACATCACTTCCTTCTTAGTGGTTGTAAAAAGTATATACTCGAAGGGTCCCAATGAGTAAGTATTTTAGATGTTATTGTAATCAAAGCAACGGTGTGTATGTAGACTGTAGATGCACCTTGATATGTGAAATGTACTGAACATTTAAAAAACTAACATTCTTAATTTTCTTAAAGAGATATGAACCATAAAATAAAATAAAAATATAAACTGCTCATGTAGGCAGTTACACTTCCACCAAAATCTATGATTTCAAAATCCTAAAAATAAGAATGCACCAAGCAAACCACTCAAATACTAGCTTGGTATTGAGCTCCCTCTAGAAGAAGATACAGCTGGAAAGAGGAGCATGAGACTGGAGTCTTTAATCAGCATCACCATTTTTATGGATGGGCCTCTCAAGATAAACAGGTTTGGAGATACGCTTTCCCTTCTTATCAAGGTTGGAATCACTGATGTGCAACTTCACTCTTCTCAGTCTTCCATCGCTTCCTGTATATACTTCAATGTCCCTTGCGAACTTCCACTGGTTATGTGATGTAGCATCTTCTTGCAGAAGAACAATATCACTGACTCTTGCGTCTCTGCAGTCTTTCATCAACTTCTGTATTTGTTGAAGATTCAGGACATACTCCTTCTTCCAATAACTTAGTATTTATTTGTTATTTTCTTTATTTTATTTCTTAATAACCACCCATTCCCAAAATCGTCTTTCCTTTGTATTGTGTTCCAGCTGTACAAAACAAGAACCTACCTTTGTTTATATACATGAAATACAAGGAAGTTGGTCAATACAATATATTGAAAATAAATTCTCTCTACTTGTATTAGTCAAATTAACTTAAACAGAATTCACAAGAATTACACCAGACAAGACATGGTACGGTGATGCATCAATCAAGATTATTAAAGTATGTATAGTAATTCCAATCTAATGTTCTCACTCAGAGATTGGAAGGTACTTTCCTTTTTTTTCTAATATAGTCATGCTGTCTCATCAGTGACTGGTTCCTGTTCCCTTGAATAAAAAAGATTTCATCTCATCTTTGGAAGTGGAGTCTGCGTGTGTGCATTTCTGTGTGACTGAGATGAGATAAAGTGTGCGAATGAGCACTTATTGCTCACAGCTGCTATTCTGGAGAGCGATTTGAGCTCCCAGCTGAGAGCTTCATCATGATGAACAAATGCAGGAGAAAGTGAAGCATGATGATAAATGTGGCAATACACTGGGGATAACAGCCAATGATCTACAGCCCACTTAATTACACACATACAGATAGAGAGACATGACGAGATGGACTAACAAGAGTTGGTTCATTAGGCAGAAAGGGCTTTTGATGAGAGGACAGTGAGATGATGAGGAATTAGGGAAATAAGGTTCAAATCATTGATTCAGGGGAGATGTCCCTGTTCCTTTACTTTTTTGTCTGAAACCTCTAATATTAACTCTGTTCTGTTCTGTAATCAAAGGTGGCAGAATTATGCATTTTTTTTACTTAATTAAAAGAACTTCTAATTAATTTTGGCTTATATCTTTTACGTAAAAGTACGAGCAACAAAAAAAAAATCATTGACATTTTTGTAATATTAATAATATTAATTTTTATTTTATTGAAGAAAAGAAAAACACATCCATTACAGTGTAGAACACAATTAAATGACAATCTTTAAACTACAGCAAAACTACAGAAAAACATTAAGAATCATCTCCAGACATTAAACTATGAAATTTTTTGCATATGCTGCTAAATCACTTATATTTAAACATGTCAATATTTGATATTGCAGTATATTATTATATTTAACCTAAACAATAGTCATCACTGATTAGTGTAACAAAATAATGGTGTTAACAGGATGAATTATAACTGAATTTTTTTTTTTTTGTTTTGAAGATTGCGCAGTGTGTAATCAAAGACTAGCAAAAAAATAAAATCAGCCAATAATTTCTGATCTTCCATCCATCCATCCATTATCTTCCGCTTTATCCTCTACTAGGGTAACAGGGGGGTTCCCCATGTCCATCCAGGGGAGAACGCTTCGGGTGCTGGCCAGATACACCCAGGACAGGGTGCCAATCAATCGCTGGGCACACACTCACTCACACAAACACACTCTATATGGGGCAATTTCGAGAATTCAATTGACCTTAATCCATGTTTTTGGACTGTGGCAGGAAACCAGAGAACCAGGAGGAAACTCACGCTGACACTGGGAGAACATAGAAACTCCACCCAGTTTGGAATTCGAACCCGGAATCCGTAGTGCTTAGAGGCAAAAGTACTGACCAATAAGCTACCGTGCCGGCAATTTATTTGCAATCATAAAATATATAGTATTATAGTAATAGATACATAGATAAATGTTTAGTCTTTCAGAGTAGTAGGGTGGATGAGCTGTATGTTAATGATTTGTTGATTTGTTTATGCAAAAAAATATCACACATATGTACCCCATTTTTATAAATCACTTTTGCTTTAGTGTCACAAAATTTTGCTTCATAGTAAATCATAGTAAACTATCCTGAACCAAAGTGAGCGGTAGTCACATGTTAAATGTATATAAGCTGTGAAATCAGCCAGGTTAATTCCCTTTTATCTTACTTTAAAACCAAATAGGATTTAGATTTGTGCATTATATATACATACATAAGAAAATGATCTAAAGTAGATAAACAAATATATATAACAAGCAAAAGTCTTTGATAAATCCTTTCTCTGGTCCTTTTGAGTCCTGTCGTGTCACACTAACTTTCACTGTTGCTAATGCTTTTTTTTATCATTGACTTCTTTACTTTTGAAAATAACCTTGTAACACGCGCCCTAATGACTTGTCTAAACTGACTAAGTCTATATTGTAAAGGGACACACATCTCTCCCCTTATACCCTGGCTCATGGGAGTGCTTCAAAAACATTGCACTACGCTTTGATCCACTAAAAGAAAGCAGGTGAACACATGTGATTAAGCGAGATAGAAATTTAGCAAGTTGATGCATCAGATAAGCGGGGCAGACAAATGGAATGACATTAAAGCCAGCTAGAGAGTCTTTATTGTCATTTTAGATACATACAAGTACATTTTGAATTGACACATTCTTCTGGGATCACAGTGCATCATGAAATAATTTATGCAAGTCAACAAAACATGATCAAAAATATAACCTTAAACAATATATCTATTATATTTAAACATTTATAATTTAAACAAGTGATAAATGTAATGTTAATATTAACTGGTATTTAATGTGCCCAAGTTTGTTAAATACAATTTAAAATACAAAACCCAAGAAGGAGATAACGCATTTTTACTTTTTGACTCCACAAGGTTGTACTTATATGTTGCCAGTGAGTAAACAAAGTATATCAGTGTAGATACAGTATTTATGACTGTGATAATGTAGTGAAGCAATATATCATCTCCACTCAAAGCAAAAGGGTTTGGAAAATTTAATCTTACAGAAATCAGAAATTAGGTATAAGTGCGTTTATTACTAATAATATTTAAGTAACAAAAACTATTAAAAATGCCAATGCCAATGACAAATGAAGGAATACTGGGTAAAGGGCTTCTTGCACATATATTTTCATAGCCCAAATTTTGCTTTCTCGATTAAAATTTTTTCTTAGCCACCTGAAACAATTAAAGCTAGGGGTAAAAAGTATAGACAGCAAATGGAACTTAACCATGTGTCTAATAATTTTTCTTTATCTTCATATCTGGTTTTTCTTTTTAGACACAGCAAGTTTGTTCCAGACAGCTGCATTGAAAAGCCATTGCAACAATAAATACACAATCTGGTTTCTATGCACCATTGATGTTTTCTTGCAGACAGATAAGTGGCGTTTGCCTACATAGGCTCTGTCGGTGGTACTTAGACAAGAGGAGATGAGGCTTGCTGTGATCGAGGTGGACAAGACTTAGGTAATCAAGCTGTCAGCAGATGGTTGAGAGGAACATTAGTATTAATTGGCTCAGATAAAAATCTGTACTCATTGTGGGTGTGAGTTTTATATGTAAATGAGGAAGAAATTATGAATTGTTTTTAGCTGTTTCATTATTTAAGCCAATGCCTGCTGCAAAAGTGCAAAATTATGAATGATTTTATATTGCTGAATGTTTTCTCAATTGTAGCTAGAGTTACATTTCATTGCACTATGGGTATATAGTGTGAACTATGTGTACAGATGAGCACCTTCTTCATTCCTTAAAAACACTGTTAATGTTAATTCATGTGTAATTGGTAGCTTCTTGGTGTTTTTTTTAAAGAAACTTTATTTATCTAACTGAAAGAAAAAAACAACTTTCAACTCACCTAAATATAAGTTCCCCTGTGCACAACAGTGCAAACCCCTTTGGTCCATCAATCATTTGTTTTGCTAGCTTGAATCATGTAGAGGTGGTAAAAATTTTTGACCCGCTTTTTGTAGGTTGGAGCAAAAGTGTGGGTTTGTATAGGGAGCGCACACACAAACACACACACACACACACACACACACACATACACACACACACACACACACACACACACACACACACACACACACACACACACACACACACACACACACACACACACACACACACACACACACACACACACACACACACACACACACACACACACACACACACACACACACACACACACACAGACTTTAACACTTGGTTATAAGAATTGATCATTTTGCCAATTGTTGTTTCAGATAGCTGTGACAGCATCCAGGGTTTCCATTAGATCACTGGGGCTAAGCAGTGTGGAAATACGGTTAACATGCCAAGAGGGCTTTTTGGTAAATAGTGTATAAAGAGGCTTAACCTGAAGAAATAGCTTGAATTTTAGGTAAAGTGATCAAATGTGTGTAGACTAGATGATCCAATTTATCTTACTGCTCCAGCTTCCCTTGGTAATTTTTAAGAATTTCAACAATCTCCATAACACCTGCATGCTTCTGAGGGCAGACCTTTTAGAATCTATTCTATTTTTTAAAATTGTGTTCTGCTGTGACAGAACAACTTAACAAGCAGGGTGATGATGAGAGATATGCGCACTGCCTTAGAGACTGAAATCCAAAAGGAGCAATTCTTTTTGAAGCGCTTCATCACATCTGCCTCTCGTTGCCTTCCAGCTGCCTTTATTTTGTGCCCATTCACAGTGCAAGTGAGAAAAAGATGGGATAAAAGAAAGAATAGGGGTGGGCAAGGAGGAAAGAGGAGTGAGAGAATTGCTGAAGACATCAGAGGAAGCATGTGAATGCAGTAAGCTCTTTTCTATGATACTGGATGTTGGGGGACAGGCTCTAGTACACATGCATGAATGGTCAATTGAAGAATCATTTCTGATCAATTGTTACACTCTTATGCTCTGGCTTGTTAAGATATAGCATGTTGTCACTTCCAATTATGATGCATGTGTAAAGGCAGCAAGTATGATGATGTCATGATTTACCAAGACTGCTTCACTCAGAGCTGTGCCTGTGATTATGACAAACATAAATGCCTATTGACTATCCTTTGTAAAACTAAATGGAAATAATTTGCTCCTATCGTATTTCGTCTAAATGAGCTACTTAAAGTCTTCATTTTCTCCATTTCCATTTTGATGTCGTTATTGCTTCCCGTTTTTACCTCAGTTTTTACCAGTTTGCTAATGAACATCATTCATCAGATTGTCAGCTATAATTGAATTGACTCATCTTACACTGTAAAGGAAAGGGCATGGGTAAATGAATTAAGTAATGATTAGGCATTAAAAACAAGTAAGATATTGGAATAAGGAAAAATATTAATTTCCGTTGTGCTGAATTTAATACAATAAAGACTGTATGGTTTATGTTTCTGTTTCTACAATAAAGAGTGTATGGTTTATAGTTTCTTTAACATATGCACATAAGCAATAATTCTGATTCATAACATAAATGTAAATCCCATTTCTTTACATAATAAAGTTAGGTTTTACTGTTTCATATAGAATCCAGAATTAATCATTTAGGTATTTAAAAAAACACACATTGATGTGATGCAGTGAATAGATAGAATCCTTTTTATGTTAAATGTTAAATGTTACATGTTAAATGCAGTAGACAATTGTTACAGACAGATGCAACTTCTGATTATTATTAAATCAATGGTATAAAATAAAACACCCAATCCTAATCATTTAGTTTCAGGCTTCACATTGTAAAAGCTACTTGGATATGAATGATCTGAAAAGTGAATGATTTACGGCAAAATGAAAAACTAACATATACTTGGATACAAATAATGCATAAACACAGTCGCCTACAGTAAGATGTACATTTGAAAGATATTTTTCTTCAGTCAAAGTAATGTGATAATTGAGAGCTGATCATATGCTAAAATATAATACTAATAGAAATTTCAGTACATTTTTCATTAGCAGAATCTTCAATCAACACAAGTGGATTGTTTAAGATAAAAATAAATAAATCAATAAATGCCTTGTAAAAGTTTTTATTGCTATATTTTATTTCTGTATTCATTTGAAGTAATGACTGAGGAACAGACTAACTAAATAATAAAAAAAAACAATATTAAATGACCAAAAGAATATGACCAACCATTTATGGAAAGGCATGCTTAATCAAATTCTGTAATGATAAGGCACTAAAATGCCTTGTCTATACCCTCATGAGCATGCAGCAGGTAGTGTAACAATACAACTTTTTGCTGCCTTCCTGAAAAGTGAAATGGGTTTAATGCCACTGCCTGATGTTGTTTAATGAGGCTGTGACTGAGACCACCTGTGGGCATAGATGGATGTGGTGGATTTCGTATACTATAAAAGAGGAAATTTCTACACAGGCCTGATGATTCCCAGTCAGTGAATGGGAGGAAAACAGTCAGGAAAGCAGAAGAAGTAAATGGAAACACTTTATGCCCTTTTACATGATTTATCTACTGTTCATTCTATGTGCAGAAAGAAGTGTAAAGAAGTACAAGCATGCTAAGCCAGTCCAGGTTAAGTTCAGTTTTGTGGAAATAATAGCTTTTTTTAAGGTCAAAGCTGTCCTGTGTCTTTCTTTTGCCCTATAACTGAGTTACTACTACAATTATTATTATTATTATTATTATTATTATTATTATTATTATTATTAATAATAATAATAATAATAATAATAATAATAATAATAATAGGCGGCACGGTGGCTTAGTGGTTAGCACGTTGGCCTCTCAGCGCTAGGGATTCCCGGTTTGAATCCCCATCTGGGTGGAGTTTCCATGTTCTCCCCGTGTCTGGTTTTCCGGTTTCCTCCCACAGTCCAAGAACATGGATCAAGTCAACTGAATTCTCAAAATTGCCCCATATAGAGTGTGTCTGTGTAAGTGAGTGTGTGCCCTGCGATGGATTGGCGCCCTGTCCTGGGTCTATCTGCCAAGCGCCCGAGACGTTCTCCCCTGGATGGGCATAGGGAACCCCACCGCAACCCTAATAGAGGATAAAGCGGGAGATAATGAATGAATGAATAATAATAATAAATACTTAACAGTAACACTCAAAAAATCTAAACTTTCAAGTGTTATGACAGTGTCTTCCATTGGAGTCAGATTAATTTTGCACTACATGTAAACCAGAAACATTAATTAAGCGGGTAATTAAAAATATATAATAAAACTTAATTACAATATTAGTGATATAAGTATTTACATCATAGCACTAATGCATTTAAGAGTTTGTTATAAATATTAGCAGGTAAACACACAAGTATGTTATACCACAGAGCTTTTTTTTTTTTTCAGACAATATTTTTTTCTAAAAGCAAAAGCATTAAACTACAACTCTCTTTTATTTTCTCCTCATGCCTCACCTAAATTCATTGCAATTATAAATCACAGCCTAAGCCTGCAATCATTGTTTAAATGCTACATCTTCAGAGCCTGGTCAGGACATGGGCACATTTTTAAAAGCTTCTATTCTATTGTGAAGCCCTCAAAGCTGATAGTTTGGATGTATGATTATAGGGTACATGCTTAGATTTGCTGACCTCCAGCAGAACCACCTGTTGTAGTGTATGAACCTCTAACACAGCATGGTATAATTTTGTAAAAATAAATAAGGGTCAGTAATAATTAATGATTTCAGTTAATGAGTGTTTAGAAGTGGTGAAAAGCCAAAGTCAGAAAGGTCAGGTTAATGAACTGAAAAGTATGAAAAGTTTGGATGAGACCAATAGATCAAAACTAACATTAACAAAAAAAACAGGTATGGAAATACTTTATTCTCATTAAAATTTATTAGTTTAAAAAACAAATGTTGCAGGTGATTTTTGTCTTTTCAGCTTAACAAATGTGCCAAAAAGCCAAAGATAAATAGATACAAACCTTTACAAAGCATAAAACACTGCTCTCTAACATGCAAAGAATAAATTGAAAAAGTACACATATAAAGCAAAATGTTCTTGTATTTTAGGATGTTTCCAAGGACATGGTATTATTCAGTTGTGTTTTCTTTTTAGCCGACGTAATATTTAAAAAAAATTAATAAAACTTTTTCTATTTAGCTATTCTTTTTCTAAAATTCAGCTTAATTCATGTGTAATGCTTAAAGTATAGGGCATTTTTACAAGTTCAGTTTCCTAAATAAACAAATTGTAAAATTAATCTCTTTGAACATCTTCCATTAGCAATAGATTAATTTTGTGTTTGAAAGCACCTTCCTTGTAAATAAAATGTATTCTGAACATTTGTATATTTGCTTCAACATTAAAATCTTTTTATCACTTTTTTGAAATATATGCTGAATTTGTAACTAGATTCAGCTCCCCAAACCCTAAACCTAAATGCCTAGACATGGAAACAGGATAGAAAGCAGAAATGCCAATATTTTTTAACAATGAATAACCACGGAGCATTTTTTTTTTTATTTCCCCATTATAATAAAAGGTATACCAAATGCAACAACAATAAAAAGTTTAATAATAATCTAATTTCTAAGTTCCAAAAATGTTTTTAAGTTGATTCTAAAGAAATGCACAATAGGGAGAATTCATAGTGTAGTGAAACTCAGTGGGCCAGCTGGCACAAACCAAATTAATTTTTTGTCAGCCACATTGCTAAAGCTAGGAACTTGACTAAATATAGAGCAGGGGCTTGGAAGCCACAATAAAGATTACAACACTTAAATTGGCATTAGGGTGACAGCGCTAAATGCCAGATTTACAGATGAAACAATACAGAATGAACTCAAAGGAATGGGGATGCTAAACAATAAATCAACATGAGCTGAGCCAGAAGCTACTATTTAAAGGAGTGCAGGAACTATATAATAACATAAACACAGGTGAGTGAGATATGAACACATCATATCATATCAACACAAAACATACCCAATGATGAATAGTAATATCAGGGCATGAACAGAACAAAGCAAGATCAAGCATATTGTTAACACAGCCTGTATAGGTTTATATACTCTTCATAACTACCAAGATGTTTAAGGGCTTTATTTTAGTGAACTTAAGCAAGGTATCAACCACACACATGGCAGCTCGATACAGGGCATGTCAGTGTGCCTTTGCTATCATGACAACGTGATTCATGGCTTTTTTTGGGCGTCATGAGCATTAAAAAATCAGCGTGTCCCCTGCCATTCCCTTTAAGAGCCTGGTGCAGTATGACTTTGGGGGATTTCTATTTCAAAGGGGAAGTGTGACCAATTGCATATCCAAATGCATAAATTAACATTCATACCGTTTGCAGGAAAAGTCATCACAAGCTAAATACTAGCTAGTATACTATTATAATATTATATTTATAATATTAATACATCTACATAATAGTAATGTATGTATTTAAGACTAATGAAAATATAAAAATGTGCCAGTTTATTGCTATATAAAACATGTTACACTTAGAAAAGCAACAAAATTTGACATTTACATTAAGAGATGGTGTAATAAACCTATTCATGAGAAATTATACTTATTGGTAGGTAGTGGTCCTGTCTATTACAGAACAAAATAAATGAAAACTAACAAAAATGCAACAAGTAAATATAACATGAATGGGTTAAGTTTTTTTTTTTTTTTTTTTTTTTTTTTTGTGGCAGCATGGTGCTGTGCATAGAGACCTACAGATCTATTTGAAGGCAATGTTTTGTCCTAGCACTGAGCTTTGTTATAAGATCAAACAGTCAAGAGTGTCAGCACTGGGATATTACAGTTCAGATATATTTAGAGTATGTCACTTGAGGAATGGTTTGTAGGGGGTAATGTGTGAATCTGAGGTATTAATTAATCACTTTGCTACCAAATTATCAGCTGTAAATTCTGATATCAATAGCAGAAGCTAGTGTGGGTCTAAATTTTTTATTACCAACTACTTTTGTGACCTTAACCTTTTTATCACTTGGTTTACTTCATTAATGTAGGATTATAAGGTCTGCAGACATTACACAATAAATGCTGCTCTGTGAACATTTGTAAAAAAAAAAAAAAAAAAAAAAAGTAAGAACTACAAGGGGTACTAATGTAGCACCTGGTCCATACAAAAAAGAGAGTTCTGGCTTATTCTAACAGATGGTCATTTGGAGTATTATGGAATGTCTAGCATGTTTCCAGATGTCAGGTTGCTGTGGAAACACTATTTTTTAATCTTTGTTATTTGATCTTTCTTTAAGGTAAACATACACTGTGTTGCAGTAGACAAAAATATATCTGGCGAAAATGTTAAGAGGTTATTTTGTGGTTCACACAAACACACACACACACACACACTCGTCATCTCGTTCTGTAACAAAAATTTTAGGAATGGTCTTTTGGTGCCCATTTATATAATACAGGAAATGCTGAGGCAAACTCTTATGTAAATGCCTGGAGTTTGTAACAGATGGTTTTTTGTGACAATTTGCTCATGGCTTTTCTTTTGCACTTTGATGATGCAGAATCATCCTAATCTAATGCAGTGCTCAGCATTTGAGACCTGCATGCATTTCCAATTTCTCATTCACAAAGAAAATAACTATTTTATTCTACTACTACTATTTTATTCTACTACTACTAATTTTATTCTACTGCACTACTACTTATAACAGTTATCACTAATACCAGTACTACATGGCTATATTTTGCAAGTTAATTAGCATGATATCTGTGAATGTTGGTGTATGAATCTGAAGGTTGGTATTTTAAACACTGATTTTAGCAAAGTTGCCATTATGGAACCTCGAGCAAGTCGCTCGTAGAGGGTTCAAGTGGTGGCAAATGTGGGGAGGAGAGGCAAAGCCAATGTGTTGATCAGGAAGTTTAGCACATCTGATCTAGCTCGGTCTGATGACCGTGTGCCTTTATAAGCGGGCATGTCACATGCAGCGGGCAGATATCTGAAAACAAGCTGCAGGATGCATGGCTGATCCATCACACATTTGACTATTATACTATTTGAAGTGTGTTAATAAAGCCAGCTCCTGCGACTCCTTCCACCCTGTAACATCAATGATGTCTTCCCGTAGTAGGTCAACTGGGCTTAACTGTGGAACCACAGTCTTCCATCAATATGTTTGCATACTTTTATTCTATTCACTTAGCACTCATGTATTTTTATATGTTCAGTTTTAAATCGTGTGTATAACATTTTGTGGTAATAAATTTAAAAGCTTTCAAAAGCAAAATTTCCTTTTGTGTACATTTCTCCTGTGTGCAATAACTAAATCTCCAAATGCAATTCGACAAGACAAGGCAAGAAAGACCTTTATTTGTCCCACAATGGGGAAATAGTTGTAGTTTAAATACTGATATTTTAGAATGCAAGATAATGCATAATAACTGCACTGAATTAATTGCAGCAATCTATATCAGATTTTGATGTGTTAGAACAGTCATCTTACTTTGTGTTTTGCTTTTGTTCTTCAAGTTTTAAAATAGATACCAACTATTTGAGTCACCTAACTATCCTTGTTTTGTACTCCAACAAAATGTAGTTGTAAATTAAAGTATATAGAATTTGTGAATTCCTAAACTAACAAACATGGCTAGTAACCTAAGTGACAAACTAGCAAATAATGCAGGTTTGTTAAGAAACACTTTTACACAGATTATGTAATGATGCCAACTACAATATGAAAATCAGTTTAAATGGAATAAGACCACTATATTGTTGTGAGGTTTGACAAATATGACACTTTGATTAATCATCTATTGTCCAATAAAAAGCAAATAAATGTTTTTCAATTCCTAATATATGTATTGCATCATTTAATACCAATAATATGTTAACAGAAGTAACAATAGCAATATTTATGTGGTAGTAATATAAAAGGTTATGTGACTGTGTGTGTGTGTGTGTGTGTGTGTGTGTGTGTGTGTGTGTGTGTGTGTGTGTGTGTGTGCGCCCACCAAGGGAAGAAATTTATTTCACCATGACAGTCCTGCAGAGTGGATTCTGTACCTTCTCACCTTCATTACACACTTACACACAGATAGAGAAGGAAGAACAGATTACCTTTCTGTCTCTCTTCAAAGTTGCTAGAGGAGAAAAAAAGAAAGGACAATTTTAAAGGACAAAGAAAGAAAATAGGATCGACAGAGAGAAAAAAATAAATGCATTTGGGAGCATGGGAGTGGGGACAAAAAATGAAGGGGACATTTTTAATGATGCCTTGTCTCCCAGAGTAATATAATTCACTTAATGCAAAGTGGACTTTCATTAAGTGTGCAAGAGCTAATGATCTTCATAACTTCATAATTTCTCTTTCTCTCTTTTCTCTTTCTCTCTCGTGCTCTAACTTTACCATCATGACACCATTATATCACTTGACTGACCCACACACATACTTTGATAAACTGATGGGTAAAAATGTGTGTGTGTGTGAGGTGACCTTGATGGAGCAAAACTAATTAAACTTCAAATTAATTATAAAACTTATTAATTATAAAAATGGTTTATGAAACAAAGGGTAGAGAACAGACTGAAAAAATGCACTGCATCGTTATGATAATGTATATATTGACTGAGATAAATTCATAATAAATTCAGCTATATTCATTTTTGTATTTCAGTGTCTATATGTAAACTGGGTGTGCAGTCACACATTTAGAACAAAATTGGAAGTAGAGTTGATTATACACTGTGTAAAAAAATTTATATTTACTTAAGTTCAAGTTCATTTTTTTATATAGTGCCTTTTACAGTGGTACAATGTCGCATAGGAGCTTTACAGTGCTCTAAGCCTGAGCATCGCAAAGAGTAAGCTGAAGTGATAGTGGTATTGTTTTGTTTTAAAATGAGGAATCCTTGTGATGACCACGGCTCAGTAAAAGACTTATCCCATAGATAAACTGGTTCAGTTCAGTCATTAAATTTTGTTGAAAATCTCTCTAATTCTTTGTGAGAATAAAAGTGCACAATGGTCTTTGCAGTAACATCCTGGTAGGACTGCAAACTCGCTGGTCTAACAGAAATCAGGTTCTTTTAATTATATCCAAGTGTGTGGTGTCAGCAAAAGTTAGATTTTCATTTAATAATTACAGTTCCTTTGATTCTCAGTGAGGATTAGAGTCCTCTAAGATTGTCATTGTAGCATTCTGTTAGTGTTGTTTTTGAGAAGCTGGAGACACAATGAAAGAAAACAGGAAAGAAAAAGCAGTTAAAGAGCTTAAAATTCAGTCTTTTTTAAAATTCAGAATTTTAAACAGTGCAGCTCTACTGTATATATATATATATATATATATATATATATATATATATATATATATATATATATATACATAAACAATAGCACAAACCACACACAATAGCATCAGTTGATGGTAATATATAATATATAATCTCAAATTAGCAACAAACTACAATTTTGAAGGCCTAAATTTGAAGATCCACTACTATGTTATTTACTCCTAATGACTTTTACATTTTTACAATAGGATTGGAACACATTCAGCTAGCATTGGGTAGAAACTGAATTTTGTTGACTGGAGTTTTAACCCAAATTAAGGTGTCATTATGCAACCTAGTCAAATAAACTAGCATCTGGCCAGCATCTGGCAAAAAGAGATATTAACTATCCCTAGGAACAGAAAGAGTACACCATATCACCAAGGAAAAAAATCATAAACCATACATACTGTAAATATATCGAAAATAAACCTACAGAAATGACAGGGCAGCAAGAGTATGTAATCAAATTAGGAGGTAAACAGGCCAATATGCCACAAAAACATAAATAGC
>JAFMOD010000772.1:99614-115247 GCA_019802435.1 Corydoras maculifer
TATATATATATATATATATATATATATATATATATATATATATATATATATATATATATATATATAAAACCAGGGCATTATAAACATTTATTTACAAACATTATTTTCTGAAAAAGCTGGGACTAAAGGGAAGTCCATAATTTAATTGACGAACATAATTAATTACAGTACATTTTTAAATATTAGCACATTTACAAATTAATACCTGTGATAGTCAAAAAGTTGGAACAGAGGCAGGGTAGATTTCAGTTAGTTAAAGCTGGCCCTGCAGCAGCTCCACCAATGGTTGCCCACATTACCCAGAATCCCTCTGGCGATCACAGTTCTTCGGAACCCACAAAACCCATCAACAGGAGAGCTACATCACCAGACAATTGATTGCCTACTGCATTCCCTCTACTTTTTACATGCTTTGGTAAAATATTGCCCAGTTATTCATGTTCCTCCCAAGCCTTTTTCTTGTTTATTGCATTTATTGTGTTTTGACCTTTTTCACTTTTTTACTTTGCCCCTGCTTTACACTTTTATGCTACATGATCCGAAGTGTCAGCAGTGGATAACTGTATGACAAAGTAAACATGTCTGGCATTGCAACATTCAGACCTACATCGGGCTAAGCAGTATATAGGCAGTGAGAAGGAATGGGTGACAAAATGAATACAAATTCACATATTGATGAAATTTCTCAGTATTAAAGAAAAACATTTTGAGGCATTACTTAAAACTGCACCAGTACCCCAGGGTATTTGAGAATAAAGTTCTCAAATAGAATAGAATAGAAACAGAGGTGATGCTTTTAAAGATGAGAAGTGAGGGAATAAGATCTGAGAAGGTTTTTTTGTTTTTCAAATGAAAGCGTAGATCATAGATAATATATGCACACAGATACCTTAAACTTTTAAAATAGTGAGGCACACTCACTCTGAAAAAACATAAGTGAACAAACAGAAAATTATTTGCAAGGTCTTTCTTTCCAACAACAGAATCTTGTTATACTTATTTTTCCATTTAAAAAAGAACCGATTGGAATATTTCCAAAACTCATAAATTTCTTCTTTTATTGGCATGTCCTAAATAGAAATTTAAGAATATCCTATAAGCTATATTTTCCTTATCTTGTTGTGTAGAAAATTATTGTTATGTCACACCTGACATTGGGTTTAAAATGTATTTGTTAAAGCATATTTTTAAAATACTGCATAAAACTAAACAATGTTTCATATTCCTACTTTTGAAGATTTTGTACAAAATAATTTTAAAACTTACTATTGCATTTTTGTCTCTGATATTACTTAAACTGATGATTACTATTATTAAATAGTAATTAAATTATTAATTGCATTACTTGTCTGCATACACATGTAGACATGTGTAACTTGTTGCCAGATAGACAGTGGTGAAATTGTGGACTAGATTTTCTGTTGATTTGGGATGTCTGATGCTGCTAGTAACTTATTTTCTCCTGGCAATAAGAGCACAAGTGTCAGATAGTTAAGCTCAGCTGTGCATTTAAGATTAGAAATTAGATTTGTGAAATCCCTAGCAGTGTATGTGTATATCTGGTATGTGTATGCCTACAGAAAAGAAGAAAAAAAACTTTTCCCCTAATTTTACAGCTGGTGACATTTCTTATATAAAAATAATGAAAAATGTTTTAGTTGAGATGAACAGTGTGACGGTCAACTTATCCTAAATCTAGGTGAGTGTTGCGATAAACACACATAAGCAAGCTGCAGGTAGCAATAACGGAAGATTTATTAACATAAATAACCGGGAATCTGGGAAGTGAAACAAGAACCCAAACTATAGTTCTCTTACCAAGGTTCTTTTACCAAGGAGAGAGTGGGGCTAGCTTAAATAACAAAACAAAGCATGTGCTCAAACACAAGGAATAACAGCAACCCAGGAACAGGTAAAACAAATTAACAAAAACAACAAGAAATGGAACCGAAAACAAACACAACACACTCAAACCCAAAACTAAACACTGTCCAAGCTGGTGGACACCGTAGTATCCTAACAGTACCCCCCCCCCCCCTTCAAGGGGCACGCAAATGGAGGTGAAGTCCCAAAGGTGGTGGTCCTGGGCCTTGAGGGGCAAATCTATGATCGACTGAATCATACAGGTGCAGACACAGCAAACATACTCCGCTTGTGCAAAGTAGAAGCTGGGGGCAAACTCGAAACCACTAGACCCTCTGGGGGCATACCCAAAACAACTAGACCCACTGGAGGGCATACTCGAAACCCCTAAACTGGAGATCTGATCATAAATCAGGGGAGTTCTGAAAAGTAAAGGCCGGCAGAATAAATTGAGCAGAACAGGTCCAATCTAGCAACCTGGGAATAAACAGAGGAACAAACACCAAAGTAAATAATCCTGGAGATACGGGATACACAAACACCATGTAACTATGCCAATCTGGCAACAAGGTAGAAATAGAGAAAACTTACCTACATGCGAAATAGAATGCTGGCACAAAACTGCAGAATCTAAAAACGAGATCACACTAACAACACTAAAGGACTAACCGGAGGGTGATGCAAACTATCTGGAGCAAAAAGCAAAGTGATCTAATCTACCCAATAAGATGCAGTAAAGTCACAGTTATTCTAGATTAAGGAAAGTGAAACATTCATAACCAGGCTGCAGGTAGCAATAACTGTATATTTATTAACATAAATACCAAGAAAAGAAACAGAAGGACCCGAACTATAGTTGATGCTCCTTCCCAGAGGAGAGATTGTGGCTGGCTTAAATAACAAAACAATTCACGTGATCACAACCAAGGAAAAGCTTAAACTAATTAACAGAAACAGAAAAAAATGGAACAAAAAACCAGCACAACATACTCAAATCCAAAACTAAACACTGTCTAAGCTGGCGGTTGCCGTGGGTTTGTGACAGAGACATGTATTTTAGTTATAAACATTCTTGATTTCCTGTGCACTTCATTCAGACACTCACCTCCATCGTGTTTGCGTGTGTTTGTGTGTGAGTGTGCATTTATGTGTGCAAGAAATATGTTAGCATCACTAACAGTTCTACTGTTTCATTTTTAATTTTCCCTTTGGTCAAGAAAATAAATGACATTGACATCAAAACTAAGAGTAAAAATCGCTTGCTCATATAAAGACAGTATGGTGGATGCATTATATGCTCATATGCCATTTCAAAGCATGATCTATAGCCATGCATTAAATCTAAAGCAGCCATGATGTAAAGCTTTGTGGAATAAATGATAAATGTAAAAGCCAAAAGCAATGGTTTGATAAATCACCCTACAGTTTTTTTATGCTACATTTATAAACAAAGAAGGTGTATTGGAGGTAACTTAACGAAGCAGAATTTTAATAACAGGAGTCAAGGGAACTAAATTCCCATTCTGAAAACAATCTATCTGAGCTACAAGAAAGTGTAGTCAGGTTTGCTAGAGTGTTTTGACACTGCACACTACATTATAACACAATTATTCATATGTTTAAAATGAATGCACTTTTAGCAGAAACCATATACTTTATTTTATTATTTATACACCATAGAAATACTTTTTTAAAAGCATCTTCTAGAAACATGGCAAACAGATAAATAACATTTTTTTAAACATAAAGTGGGCTATATGTTAAAATCAGCTATTTTTCATGAACAATGTTTTCTGAAAAATGTGTGAATTTATACATAACCCTGAGCTTCTGAGTCTGTATTTGGATCAACCAGGAAACATGATGACTCGATAAAATACACAAATGAGGAGAAAATAAAGACAATAATAACATTTGTTAACCAAACTAAAAAACATGATAACATGTGCAACTGGTACAAACTGATACATAAATTCCTAGACTAAATACATGCCTTGAAAACATTTATACATTTTCAAATAAATACACAGAGGAATCAAGGGTGGCAAATGGAATAAGCTACGGGGAAAACAATGATAAAAGCAATTACTTAAAAGTTAAACAAGCAGACTCATGTATCAAAAGACAATTCGTGCAAACCAGTAAACTCTTGCTTCCTTTAAATGGCAAAACTTCCAACTTGCCAGACAAATGACAGAGGGTTAGCACCAATTGCTAAAGTTAAAAGCAGAGAAAATCTGGTATATGGTTTCTGCTAAAAGTGCATTAATTTTAAACATATGAATAATTGTGTTATAATGTAGTGTGCGGTGTCAAAACACTCTAGCAAACCTGACTCCACTTTCTTAAGCGATGGAAAGTACTCTGCAAGTGGAAAAGACAATCCCACAATGAAATGATGGAGGAAATCATGACCAGGTAGTGAAGGACATGAGAAATAAGATTCTCATGCAAGATGGATAGGTAGGACCTCCCCAGGTGAGACTATTGCCAAATGTCATCTAGCAGAGAATCTGCGACATCCCCAGTGGAGCAAAGTTTTCCAAGTATTGTCCAGAAGAGAAAGCACAGAAATCAGCTGAAGGGCAAATTAAAGGGTTAAAACATGTCATGCCAGCGTCAATGTGGTGAGTCAGGTCGTTTGCCTGCTGAGTTGTAGTCCTGTCTGATAAGCTGCCAGCCCAGCCTGGTGGGTCCTTCTGTCATGTCCACAGTTTGGAAAACATGACATGAACGAGACAAAACCAAAGGCAACAAAAACATTAACTACATCTACTAAGGTTAACTAAAAGTGCAATGGAACATGCAACTAAAACAAACTTAAACAAAACAAGACTAAAGGCCAGCTGCTGAAACATAAGCACAGAGTCAAATATATACACAGTCATATGAATCAAGGAGGGCAAACTTTTTTTTTTTTTAAGGTGACAGGTTTCCCTGTAGATCCAAACCTGGCAGTAATACATGTAGAAAGTCTATCTCATTCTAGAAGCAAACCTAGAAACTAAGAGTACAACATACTTTTTGTCTCACAGTGGACAAGAGCAGCCAAGTCTAAAAAGCTTTTATTTTTATTTTTATTTTTTAAAGGCATTAGATTTATTGGGTATTTGCTAATTGTATAGATGAGGATTTTATTTGTGTGTGTGCTCATGTGTAGCTGAATGTGTTTGTTCTTGATGTTCTATAATCCATGTTAATTTACCAGATTTTTTCATTTGTTAATATCTTTGGAGAAACAACATTACACAAACACACATTTAAAAACACACATGTGCATGTCTACACACACACACACACACAAACATACACTCATGCACACATAAATTTAAATTACAGGTTTGCTCTTCTATGCCACATTAACTCAGTAACCCAATTTTTTCCCTAGCTTTAGACTGAGGGCCACTCTAGCCATAATGCACTCAGACATACAACTGGCACACACCATGCCACAGCTGCTGGTTTAACAGTTCTGACAAACCACCTGATTAAGTCTATATGGCTAAACAGTAAATTAATTTTGAAGTTTGGCACCATTTTACTCACCTATATCCCAACACTTTTTTTAATCCTTATTTTTATCTAAAGTTCAAAGGTAACGAGGAATACTGGATCGTGGAATTTTATATTAACAACATAGACATTATTCTGCTTAGTCTTAATAGACATATTTTATCAATAAAAGTAAACAAAGAACATTATCTTAAAACTAATCACATACCACTGTATGAAATTATGATCTTTACACCTACATTACTTCTGGTCTGTCAGTAACTCTTTTTTACTGACCTTGTCATTAAAATTGTTTCCTTAATCACAATTTTAACATATTTGGTGTTTTTATGACTTTTATGATTGGGACCTTGGCATTTTCTATTAAAAGACTTGCCAGGCAAGTGATAAAAGTTAATGACCCTATCGTCTCATTTTAAGGGGCCCTTACATGGGTACCATTCATTTACAGGCACCACAGGAAACAGGGAGGTTGGACAAAAGAAGATGGAAAAGAAAAGGTGTTGCACAGGCAGAAATTATGAAACAAAGGCATAATGAGATCACCCAATACTGTAAAACTGAAAATGGCTGTGCCTTATAAAAATGGATAAAGTGAGCAAAAATGTTCCCCACCAATAAAAACATGAGAGAGATATGGTCAACAGTGCCAGGAAAAGATTACTTGCTCCATAATTTACCCATCATGTGTGGAGGCTGCATTGAAGTTATAGTAAGATGTGTTTCCAACACAGTTAAGTGAATGACAGAGCAGAAACATTAAGGGCATCGAACCTTAAAGTTAAAGTTGACCTCCCTGATGCATAAAATTTATTCTCCTCATTTTTTATTTTTTGTGTCAAGCTGTGAGATATGTCATACAACTTGTTGGTCAAGTACTGATTTCGACTTTAGCTAAATATTTTTTTTTATTCATATTTTATTTGATTATTTGTTTAATACTATTTTATGTATTTTTTGCTGTTTGTTATTTTAAACATTTTGAATAGACATATTTAAAAAAAAAAAAAAAAATTAAGACATAAATGTAAAATCACAAAAATGGTAGGAGTGTTGATCCTATAATCCTTAGGATTTATTTCCTAGATGATATATTAAGCCAAATCTAAACCTAATCTTATATAGCTTGTCAAGATCCTCTGAAGTTACTAGATTAGTTAGATTAAATTAATTAAATGTGATCTTTAAGCAACAAAGTAAAATTGTGCAGCAATTAGATTTTTAAGGAACTCAGTAATTTCCGGTATGCATTTATTATTCCTACTTGAAAATATTTGGATCAAATGATTTTGTTCTGAAATTAATGTAAGTAAAATGTATTGTGGTCAATCACTTTTATTTATTTTTCTTCTTCTGGTATACTTCTACACCTCATATAAAAGAACTCATCAAAAAAGGCACACAGAGATAAAGAGGAAATCATGTGTAAACACATTTACTGCTGGAGGAAAAAGGTCATGCAATGGAAGCAAGTTTCCTCAATCTCAATTTGATTCTGATATATCTCACCTTTATGCTTCTCACATAAAACTTGTTTGACGTGGCCGCTTTTATCTTGCTATCACACATTTCAATTTTGCAATGTGTGCACGTGCAGAATCATGCTGCTACAACTGAGCAAAGACATCTAAGGGTGTTGATGAAACACATTTGGAATTCATTATTATCAGCTCTAATTAAAATGCAAGATTTTGTACTGCTGTGAGAATAAACGTCATTGGAGAGAATCAACACTTAGGATGCTGCTGTGGAGTTTTAATTAGTTGTAATTCCTAGTATGGACTTACAGTATGATGTGTTGTTGGAAAATCTTTTTCTCTGTTCTTGAAAAATGAAAAATGGAAACCATTTTAAGGAAATTCTTTAAAATTTGCTCCTGGTCCACTTGGTTTGGTAGATGGGTAGTATTCTGAGAACATACTTAAATGAAAGTACTCTTTTTTCATTGGTCTCTTTGCTTGTGGGTAAGAAAATATATTGGATTAATCATAGTAACAGTAACACATGTCCCATACTTAAATATCGATTAGAAAAGCATCCTATATGGATTCAGATATGAATATGCTATTGTATTATATATGGATTCAGATGAGGTACTGAATAAAAACATAACATTTTTGATTAATTTATTTTTTATAATTTATTATTGAACCTTGACTGAAAAGAGCACAGCAAAATTATATATAATAAATTATTGTATTATTTAGATGTTTAAGTCTTTATAAACCCTTCCCGCACTCATTTTAACACCTAATATGCTATTAAACACTTTTTAAACTCTTAAACCTATGGACATTTAGCAACATACTATATATAGCGCAAAATGCCGCAATATTGTGAAAACTCTGATACAAACCACAAGCCGTGAGAAGTGATCCGCTATATGCTCCATATGTTGTAGTGAAGGACCATTGTATTTAATAACAGTGCGTGACAATAAAACAAATATGATCCCCCTCCCTTCTTAGTGAATTTATACTCAACAGTAAGGTCCATACCACGGTGTGAATCAAACTGAATTTTGTGTACTATTACACTCTTATTAAAAACATAAATAAAATTCCTTGTACTACTTTCTGCCAAAGGCCTGTATCTCTTTCTCTCTCTTTCTCCCTCTTGGTTTCTGTTAAATATCCCAATATGTCATTAATATTAGACCTCAATCTTCTACTTGGTCAAATCAATTGAACTTGCACCTGGTATCCTCCTCCTGTTTATAATGACATTTACACCTATGGAAATGAGTGAAGATGCCATCCCATTAATCCAAGCATTTAAAATTGCTTTGTAAATAATTGAATACCATTTATAGACCTGTTTGTATCAGCACTATGAAAAAAGTCACGTGGATATTTGGAGAAGGTTACATATTATCAGGGAAGTGTCGCTTGATAACAACATATATTTTGTTGTTTGTAGTTAAAGACATACAGTCAATTAATTTCTAACTGTCTGCAGATACATGTGTAAAACCTGGACAGAAAGTATGTTAATGACAAAAAGAGTACATGTATATACTGTATGAGATTTTATGATAAATATTTTTTTTTGTTTCTTATTTTTGTAATCTATTTAAATAGAAAACTGTGCAGAAATGTGGACAAAAACTTTTTAGAAAAATGAGAGGGTTAAGCTAGAGCCAAAATGTTTTCTCATCCATGTCTTCTATTTTCTGTCATACCATTACTAAGTCAATAAGTCCTGCTAACTTTTTGTATTGCCATTTTTATTACAATTTTAATGCATTTTCCATCAGGCTGTCTTGGAACAAATTTCCCCTACATTCTCCCATTAATTTCTAGTTGTTCTACTTGTATAATTTCTATTGCATTAAGACTAGTTTGTAATCAGTTTGGCTATTCTAAAACATGAACTTTAGAGCAGCAGCTTTCAACCCTACCATGAACATTATTTTGTTTTATTTTCCTGGTGGACTTGATGATGCTAGCCAATGTGAGAAATGCCTTTATCTGCTTTCTCGTTTGCGACCTCACAGACTTGTCTGGCTCTCATTTTCTCTTTTTCTCTTTTCTTTCTGGGGTTCTCAAAAAATTCCCTTTGCTTGTACCATAATACTGTATACTTCCACAAATATGTTGTGAATAACAGTCTTAATTAAAATCGCCTTAACCTTAAATGATTTGTTAATTTTAATAGTTGTCTAACCACTTGCAATATGTAATTTTTTGTCTTATTTGTTTGATTCTGCATCCTTTATTTAGCTAATAACTTGCACTAAAATTTATTTTAGTTTATTATTGATAAATAAAACCCTGCTTGGTATCGGTTTTACTGGATTTATTGTATATATGTATATAAGCTGGTTTGTCCAGCTTATGCTACTGCAATTAGTATATAATAAATGAAGTAATTAATAAAGTAATAAAATAATATTAACTTAGCATTATCATAGATAAACCTGTACCCCAAATATTTCATTCCAAATTTACTGGAAGTCAAACCATGTTAGACACCATGTTTGCAGAATGATCATAATCAGTACAAAGATAAAGAGGGATCACTTGGTATAATAATAAAAGAGAAATCAAACTTGTTCTGGACTACACATATTTGAAGAGAGAATAGAATTTTTATACCATACACCAAGGAAAAAGCTAAGAGGAGATAAAAGATGAGCGTTCCCATCGGTCAATGGATCACACACAAAGGACAACAGCATGAAGCCCATCACTCAGATGAGAAGAATTGATTCGCCATGCCTGCCCCTCACTATAAGCTGTACGATCAGAAGGAAATAATTCATAATTGACTGCTGTGGAGATTTTATTAAAGGTTAACTGTTCACTATTGTACAATATTTGCTGCATATGTACCATCAGTTTTTCATTTAGTGCTTGATCACTGATCAATTTGATTTAGCTGTTTATCATGGACACTATTTTGGAGAGGTATATATAAATACTTCAAATGTGATTATTTGAAGTGTAACAAACAAAATTGGTTACATTTTAAGTCTTCAAAAATTTTCTTTCAAACAAACTTACTGTTTTTTAAGTTATTTTACCAAATCTTTAATCGCAAACCCCCCCCCCCCCGACCCTAGCAGAGGATTGAGCAGAAGAGAATGAATGAATATCCTTTTTTTTTAAAAGATTTACTGCATATTTCTCTAATATAAACTATTCCATTATAAACTTGTCATATAAACTCTGTGATTGTATTGTAAACCAACACAAACTAAATACACTGTATATATGAAGTAGCCTTGCCTCTTAAACATGCTTAAATTACACTTTGTTGGGCAAAATTAGAAGCAAAGCATGTTCTATTTTATCATTCAATTACAAAATGCAAAATAGATCCTGAACTATTTATTTGTATTATATCATAATATAAGCCGATCTGGAGTAATCGGAGGAGCATCTGTATATTATCAATAGCCCATTGGAAATTATTAAATATATATACTGTAACAAATTCACTGGAGTGAACTCAAAATATCTGGCTTTATTGTTGCAACACATCAGAAATGTACTGCCATTCAGCTCAGTTTAAAGATACATTTTAGCACATGCACGCAAACAGATAGATGGCATGCTAATTTTTTTTCTTCCAGATTTAGCAGCATGACCCATTTTCTTTTCACTTTCCACTCAATCACTCATTATAGACAAACATTTATCAGGTTTTATGACATCCATACTGAGGTATGCCACTAATTTTCTGAAGGGCAAACCTTACTGTGTTTCGATTATGATGCAATTATGTATGATGGAACGTACATTGAACATGAAATGTAGTTTCTGTTTAGTGGTTCAATGAGTTCGTACCACAGACTGTGGTTTAATTTTGGTCATTTAAATCCACCATCATACTCTCCTCAGATGGGGTCTCATTTTTTGTATATACTCTTTGTTGGCTTTGTATCTGGCTTCTGGTGACTCGCTTTTCTGAGTTAGCCTTTGCTGATGATCTGCCATGGGGCAGAGCAGCTATGAGTGCTGCAGGTACTTTGGGGCTGGGTTTAAGGCAAACATAAATATATTGTTTACATTATGAAGAAGATAATGACCCTAAACACAGCTCCAAATGACCACTGCCTTGCTGAGGAAACTGGTTAAGTATGTCTCCAGACCCAAATCAAATGGAAGCTGGAGGAGCGCAAGGTGTCTAACATCAACCATTTTACATCGTTATATTACTTACAATTGTTATATAAAAATAATATTAAGATTTAATATTAGAATTATTCCTCTTATAGAATTAGTTTAATTGCAGTGTTTCAAATTTAATCCATGCCCTCATGCAGTCCCATCACCCATGCATGGCTTCTATCTGACTGGTTAAGTTTCAGTCAACCATCCCAACACTGCCTGCACCCAGCAGTTCTGGAGGTGACATTCCATGACTATGGAGTTAATTTACTATTATGTAATAGTACATGTAAGGAGTGCTATGCACTCCTCACCTGCTTTCGTTTTCTTTTGATTTATTGAGTTCACATGTTTTTCTTTTTTTAGTTTATGGAGTGATTATTTTTATTGGTTACTTTTAGTCTACAAGTGATCGAAGTTTTGCATTTAGTCTTTCATTTCCGTTTGGTCTGCGTTCCGGCATTGTTTTGGTTGGTCGCGTGTTCGGTTCAGAATCCATGCCGACTCGAGAATAAACTTTGTTTACCTCACCTGCGCCTTCTGGATCCTTTCTGCGCTACGGCGCTTTATTTTCGCCTTTATGGACATGTGTCTGACAGAATGCCGGAACCAGAAGGAATCGGATCCAGGAATGAGTCGCAGTAGGTTTGTTTTTCTCCCTCCTCTCTATCCCCCCAGTGATCGTTCTTCTGGCGGCAGCTGTAGCACTGCTTAATTTCGGCGCTAGTCCTGCCATTAAGCCCTTTTTCTTCTTTTTCGTCCGCTCTCTCTCTTCCCACGAACCTTGTCTGAGCCAGGTGAACTCTGCGATTTTGTTTGTGTGTGTGGCAGTCTTTTGGTTTTTGTGTTTTTAGTGTTTTTCGTCATGTCTAAAACGTGGTGGTGGTACGAGGAGGAATGGTGGTGGTCGTATCCCTGGAGGAATCAGAATCGGTGTATTCTGAGAAGAGTCTCGACTCATGTGCCGACTCGGAGGATGAATTCGATTCCATTCTCTCTGGTCCATTCTCTCTTTCTCCCCACGTTCTTTTACAGTCCCCCGACTTGTGGCCCAATCCTCGTTCCAGTTCCCCCAAGCACTCCTCACCTTCTCATTACACCCATTCCTCCTCTGATAAACCTCCCTGTTTATGTTCTGTCTCATCATATTCCTGCCACCAACATTTTTCGGTCCCCACCTCATTCCGTCTTCCCTCACCAATGCACACGGACTTCATGAGGTGTGCAATTAAGCACCATCAACCTCCTCAACCGGTGCCCAAACGCCGGAGCCGGCGTAGCAATTCCAGAGGACTTGCGGCTCGTGGTTCCCTCCGCTCCGTGTCAGGTGCCCTCCGCTCCGTGTCAGTTGCCCTCCTCTCCATGTCAGGTGCCCTCCGCTCCGTGTCAGTTGCCCTCCGCTCCGTGTCAGTTGCCCTCCGCTCCGTGTCAGTTGCCCGCTGTAGTCTCCCAGCACCAGAGCCCGCTGTAGTGCTGCGCAAAAGGGTCCCGCGCCGTCTTCGTCCGCTCAAAAGGCCTCGGTGCTGTCTTCGTCCGCTCTATCTCCGCGCCCTGAAAAGGTGCCCGCGCCGTCTCCGCGCCCTGAAAAGGCGCCAGCGCCGTCTCCGCGCCCTGAAAAGGCACCCACGCCGTCTCCGCGCCCTGAAAAGGCGTCCGTGCCATCTTCGCGCCCGGAAACGGTCTCGTTGCCTCGGCATCCTGAATAGGCCCCCGTGGTCATCTAAGCTCCATGGGACCGTCAGCACACACCACGGCTCTCCTGGCCCCCAGGGGTCCTCCCTGCTCCCTGTCATCTGCTCCCCCTTGGTCGCCCGTTTTTTTTTTTTTTTTTGGGGTAATGTAAGGAGTGCTAGTCACTAGAAAATATTTTTTTAAAATCCCAGTGGCAGCATTAATAAAAAATGTTACTGATTTACTAATGTCCACTGATTATATGTTTTTTTTCTTGTCTTATTACATTGCAGCAATTTACAATATAGACCAAACCATTTTAGAACATAGATTAGAACTAAAAGAAAACATGGTGGGCATTACTAGACCTGTAGATCTTTCTGTAAAATTGCTGTTAAATTACCTGTGTAAATAATAAAGATTCTTGTTATGTTTTTGTCAAGTGGTGTGGGTTGGTCTGGTTGTCCACGACCCCGTAATTATGCGCACATGGATTTCATCACGGTCCCTCTATTTAAGTCCCACACTCCCTTCCTTCCCCCCCAGTTAGTCTTGAGCCAAGCCTGTGCTACGCCCCGACTACTTGTCGCCTCGCCCTGCCTTTCCTTGCCTCGTTTTTGTGTGTGCTCATTTCTCGCCTGTGCTGTGTTTATTTGTGTGCAGCTCACCGCCTACCGCCACTACCTCGTCCAAGCTCCCTACACGCCAGTCACACCGGATTGGGACACGACGCCGGCTGACGACAGGCTTTGCCACACGCCGCGTCTCCACGTCATCACGCTCACTGCCTCGTGTTACCTCAAGTGAGTTGTCTGTTCCCAGTTCTGTTTACCCTGTGTGTTTGGAATAAACACGTTTTGCACCTCATCTCCGCTTAAAGACTGAATTCATCTCCGAGTAGCGGATCCACCCCGCCCCGGTCGTTTGAATGATAACCATCTGCTGGACAACCGTCTGATCCACGCCTCGATCTACTCTTTAGCCACCAGGAGGGACTTGTAAGCAACCTCGCGCTACAGGTACAGACGGCCCTCGCCTCCCTGCCTGCATCGACCACTGCTCCTGCCCCGGCGAGAACATCCGCGAATCACAGCAACCAGGTACCGAATCTGCCTTCCACGTTTGCTATGCGCCCTGACGGAGCCGCGGTCCACCCGGAACCGTACGACGGGGATTTACAGAGATGTAGGGTTTTTCCTGTTCCAGTGTGAACTATACTTTAACATCCACCCCTCATGCTTCCGCACTGACGCGCACAAGATCATCAGGCTGCTGTGCCGCCGTTCGCTAAATTGGGGAGAAACGGCGCAGAGGTCCATCTCCCCGATTGGGACCACGTACGCTTCGTTTTTAGAACGCTTCCGCTCCGTCTTCGATCGCCTGGACTACGCGGATGATATAGACACTCGACTGCTCTCGGTGCGACAGGGGACACACTCTGTAGCAGAATTTGTAGTTGAATTTATACTGAACACCATCACAGTCCCCTACAAATACCCTCTGCCACTAACATCTTTCGTATTTGATTCTTTGCAGGGAGCAACCATCTTCACTATGCTGGACCTGCGGAATGCCTACCACTTGGTCCGCATTAGGGAGGGGGACGAGTGGAAGATGGCGTTCAACACCCCGAGCAGCCACTATGAATACCGCGTGGTCCCCTTTCGGCCTCAAGAACGCCCCGGCCGTGTTCCAAGCTTTGGTGAATGATGTGTTGCGGGACTTCCTAGATCGTTTTGTGTTTGTCTACCTAAACGATATCCTGATCTTCTCCAGGTTCACCAACAAGCACGTCCGACACCTCCGTCTCGTCCTGAACCACCTCCTCCAGAACAGACTGTTTGTAAAAGCTGAGAAGTGCTGCTTCTACCAGAAGACGGTGTCCTTCCTGGGTTCATCCTGTCTCCAGGGGCTGTTCGACCCGACCCCGAGAAGGGCCATCGCCGACCGGCCTACCCCCACGACTAGGACCGAGCTTCAGAGATTCCTGGGCTTCGCCAATTTCTACAGGCGCTTCATCAAGAATTACAGTAATATCGCATCACCACTCACGTCCCTCACCTCCACTAAGGAGAAGTTCCGCTGGACTCAGGAGGCCCAGCGTGCCATAGACTTCCTGAAGACCTGCTTCACCTCTGCTTCCATTTTAGTACAGCCAGACCCCACCAAACAGATCATTGTGGAAGTCGACGTGTCGGGTGCTGGAGTGGGGTCCATCCTCTCCCAGAAGTCGGTGGAGGGCCGCCTTCATCCCTGTGCCTTCTTCTCCAGAAAACTCACGGTGGCTAAAAGGAACTATGACGTGGGGAACCGTGAGCTGCTGGCAGTCAAGTTCACGCTGGAGGAGTGGCGCCACTGGCTGGAAGGGGCTGAGGAGCCGTTTGTGGTTTGGACCAACCACAAGAACCTGGCCTACATCCACTCTGCTAAGAGACTGAACTCCCGTCAGGCACGTTGGGCCTTGTTCTTTGGTCGGGTCAATTTCACTCTGTCATACCGACCTGGCACCTGGAACGCCAAACCCGACGCGCTGTCACAGCTCTTCTCCGAGAAGGAGGTAACTTTGGAGAATGACCCTATCCTGTCTCCCCAGTGTATCGTTGCAGGTGTATCCTGAGAGGTCCGCCGAGTTGTGGAACAGGAACTGGCCAGGGATCCTGACCCGGAGCAGGGTCTACCCAACCTGACCTTTGTGCCCGCGGCCGCCCGCCCCGCCATTCTCAAATGGGGCCACGAATCCCGCTGGGCTTGCCATCCTGGGGTTTCACGGACTGAGGAGATCATCAGGCGTCGCTTCTGGTGGCCCTCCTTGTCAGCGGACGTTCGGCAGTTTATCTCCGCCTGTGCCGTGTGTGCCCGCAACAAAGCCTCGCATCAGCCACCCGCTGGACTGCTCCCGCCACTTTCCATACCTGGGCGTCCCTGGTCACACATCGCGCTGGATTTCGTCACGGGTCTGCCGAACTCCAGA
>JAFMOD010000772.1:117946-143782 GCA_019802435.1 Corydoras maculifer
ATATATATATATATATATATATATATATATATATATATATATATATATATATGGTATATAAATGTACATAACCCAGTGGCATGCTAGATTTTAGGGAAATGATTAGTGTTAAAAGCAGCAGGCCAACCTGAGAACCCTTGGCTCTGTAGGTTTTGAGTCTTAGATAATGCAAAAATGTTATGAGGTTAAATCAATAGCTGTTCACTAAATCTCAGCAGTGATAGCCTTAGGCAGGATGCAACTGCATGCTCTGCCAAAAAGAACTTTAAGTGATAGATTGATTTCTGTTTAGGTGTGCGTGAGCATAAGATTGACTGAATAGCCATGTGTCCTGAAGGTCAAACATTGTATACAGTTGTTTTGCAAAAAAAAAAAAAAACACAAATCTATAAGGATGCAAATATCAAAAACAATGGGCATTAGCTCTTCTTTGTATATCTACAAAATATAGATTTGACCCATTCATAGTGACTGTCATTTCTGATGCTTCGCCTTCACATGGCAATAGCCTTGGTCATTTGTTTATTGGGGAAAATGATAAAACACTTTTTAACAAAAGTATGTGGACATTCTGAATTATTAAACAACCTGAAAGTGAACTTGGAGCTTGTGACATATCATAGAATGAAGACAGCAATGGGATTTTATCTTAAAAAGGAAGCTATAATGTGACAAAACTAACAACTTCATTTAGTGTTACACAGGCACAACACAGTTATTTTTCTCCCACTCAGACGCTTACAATCCTTTTCACTCCTCTGCACTGCACATGAAGGAAGATCGCATAAAAAAATGTTTTTTCTTTCATTTACTGTACCTGCTCTGCTTTTATGACTTTTCCTCCTATTTACAGACTGTGCTTTATCATGCCCTTGTTGCCATCTTCCCCGATCCTCAGATGTTGCACGCGTTGCTGCCATTTATGGCTATAGATGATAATATCATCCAGTTAGTCAGTGGTGTATGTCATGTAATGGGAATAGAATTTTGTCCATCAGATGCTGAAACGTGACTCACTGAACAATCCAACAACATACAACAAATTGGTAAAAGCAAAATGGTGTGAATAAGGCCATTTTTTTCACGGAACATTTATGTTAAGGGGATCTGCAAGTATTCCTGCCGCACCTCCATTTTCTCTATAAGTGGGTCCCTCTTCCCAATTTTCTTTTATGACATCTGGGATAACTTACAACCATTAATCAATTCAAAATTTGCATTTTCACTATTAAGTGCTTGGTAAGAAAATAATCATGGTGTAATTAGCTACCACAATGCAAAGAGCAGAGAAGTTTGGCATTACAAAATCTATAGTGTCCTACCTAATCATAGAATTTGATATAGATACAGTATTAGCTCAATTTTAAGCATACCTCAAGCACTTTTTTAGTCCTGTATTTTCAACCCTTTTCCATAAGCTCATACAAAAGGCATAAACTGCCATTATTGCCCTCTGGTGATCAGTGCCCCTACAATAATATTACAGAAACACAATATAATAAAAGCATATTGTTTAATTGGTTTGATATCACTAATATATGATATAAATTTTTTTTTTTTTCAAAATACATCTGTCTGCATTCTGGATACTCAGCCACAACATACGTATTCATAATCTTCCAAGAACTATTTCCTGTATTTTACTCTTGTCTGGAGTCAAAAATGTAACTTTCAGGCTTCTCCCGTGCCACAGGCAACCTTGAAGGTGCCTGGCACAGTGGTTGCCTCAGACCAATAGATTTAAAGTAGTGTTAAATTTGACTTCCTGAGGGAACCAAATATGCATTATTTATGTTTAGGCATATGTAACTACAGCACTATTATTATAATTATCATTATTATTATCATTATTATTATTTTCTAACTCTATGTTTCTGTGTGTATAGTACATTATGGTTCTGAAAGAAGATGAAACAATAAAAGTGATAAACTTTGTTTTTTCATAATTTCCAAAAAGAAACTACACTGCACAAAAAATAAAGGGAACACTCAAACAAGACATCCTAGATCTGAATGAATGAAATATTCTCATTGAATACTTTGTTATGTACAAAGTTGAATGTGCTGACAACAAATAATGAATGAAAATCAAATTTATTAAGCAATGGAGGCCTGGATTTGGCATCACACACAAAATTACAGTGAAAAAACACACTACAGGCTGATCCAACTTTGATGTAATGTCCTTAAAACAAGTCAAAATGAGACTCAGTATTGTGTGTGGCCTCCCTGTGCCTGTATGACCTCCCTACAATGCCTGGGCATGCTCCTGATGAGGTGGCGGATGGTTTCCTGAGGGATCTCCTCCCAGACCTGGATTAAATCTGCCAACTCCTGGACAGTCTGTGGTGCAACGTGACGTTGGTGGATGGAGCGAGACAGGATGTGCCATTCTTGCCTTCTTGCCAAAGCTCCCATTGATGTGCCATCCTGGATGAGTTGCACTACCTGAGCCACTTGTGTGGGTTGTAGACTCCGTCTCATGTTACCACGAGTGTGAAAGCACCACCAACATTCAAAAGTGACCATAACATCAGCCAGAAAGCAGAACCACTCCTTTATTGAGTGTGGCTTGCTAATTGCCAATAATTTCCACCTGTTGTATATTCCATTTGCACAACAGCATGTGAAATTGATTGTCAATCAGTATTGCTTTCTAAGTGGACATTTTGATTTCACAGAAGTTTGATTTACTTGGAGTTATATTGTGTTGTTTATGTGTTCCATAATTTTTTTGAGCAATGTATATTCTGTATGCCTTTTAGTTAACCTACAGAACCAACATATCCTATTTCCACCAATGTTTTTTAGTAGCCTATGTAATGTAGTGTTTGTATCTGCCCCTGTTTGAATTGTGGCATTTTCTGTCTTCCACACATGTTCCAAACCTTGCAAAACACCTCAGACTTAAAAAATGATGGATGACTTGAGAAAGTTTCAGACATTTTCTTTCATCACCAGAACAACCCTTAGAGGGAGAAAAATTGCACACACTGATTTTAACAGCTGTTATAGGTCAGACATATGTTATATTTGCATTAGCCACAATATACTTGTTGCAGTGTTCCAATAAATTTGTTTTCAGATAAAACTAGAGTGTACTGCACACAAGTGTATATGGTTGAAATAATAAAACGTAATGAAAAACCTGAAACAATTTCCAATGTGAGATATGATACCTGCATTATATATAATCCAACAATACAAGTTGTCCTTAAGTAAATATAATAATTAATATTGCCCATGGCCATCCAGGGAGAACGTTTCAGGTGCCTGGGCAGATACTTACGCGGACATAAACACATATAGGGGAAATTAAGATTAATTCAAACACATATAGAAGCAATTTAGTCTATTCATCTTGAATCCATGTTTGGATGCAAGACTGTGGAAGGAAACTGGAAAACCCAGGGAAACATAAAAAAGAAAGAAAAAGAAGAATGATTGTTGTTAATAATAATACTACTACTAATAATATTATTATTAACATTAGAGCTGCACCTAACGATTAAGTTTCTATCGATTAATCTAACGATAAATTTTCCGATTAGTCAATTAATCTAAAAACTATTATTTTAATGTGATTGTGTTGGGAATTATTTATTCATTCATTATCTCCTGCTTTATCCTGTATTAGGGTCGCGGTGGGGTTCCCCATGCCCATCTAGGGGAGAACGTCTCGGGCTCTGGGCAGATAGACCCAGGACAGGGCGCCAATCTATCGCTGGGCACACACTCACTCACACAGACACACTCTATATGGGGCAATTTTGAGAATTCAATTGACTTGATCCATGTTTTTGGACTGTGGGAGGAAACCGGAGAACCCGGAGGAAACCCACGCAGACACGGGGAGAACATGGAAACTCCACCCAGATGGGGATTCGAACCAGGAATCCCTAGCGCTGAGAGGCGAACGTGCTAACCACTAAGCCTGTTTGGAATTAAAATATTGAAATAGTTTCTTTTATCAAACACAGTGCTCTTATGGGCACTATTAAAACACAAAAATGCTTTAGCATTAACAGCGTACATAAGCCACAAGAGATTTATGTATAATTTAAAGATAAGATAAGATAAACCTTTATTTGTCCCACAATAGGGAAATTCACAAGCACATTACAGTAGAATGATGGTGGAATATTTTGAAATTAGTCTTTTACTATTACGGAAATGTCTTATCAATACTAATAGACATAAAACTGCTAAGACAAGAAAAAACAAGAAGTAAACTGAACCTACATTGCTGTTTTGCTGCCATGTGGATGTTTAGTTGGACAGACATCCCAGCGCGGATGTTTGCATATTAAACGCTCGTGCATAGCAGTGGTACCTTTGTGAAAAATCCATCTCCACTTTGCAAATCTGACAAAGCACCACACATTGTTGTGTTTCTGTGTAAAGTGCTTCCAGACTTAAGATACATGCGGGTGATTTTCAGCTGCTGTGCTTCGAATAAATCCATCTTTCTGGTAGGGCACCGCCATTTTGTTGATGCGATGAAGTTATGCAAATCGACATATTTTCGTAAACGATTACGCCTAGCAATAAGAACAAGAAACAGAGGCAGTACTTCAGACATAGCAATACAAATGCTTGTTACCAAACGAAATCAACATTAAAAAAAATTATTAAATCCAAGAAACGAAAAATAACAATTATTTATATTTAACAAATATAAAATTAATGTGTATAAATAGCAGAACAAAGATGATGAATATACATGATAAAAAAAGCCCACAGAACAATGATATGTAAGTAATAGACAGCAACAAAGTATGTGGTAAAAAGACACACAATATATACAATAAGCATGACGACATACAAAGCAAAGACAGAAAGACTCAGGAACAGATTCAGATGTGGACCCATGGAGTCAACTGAATTTAGAATGCTTTTTAAGCTGACAGATTCAGATTCACGCTTACTCATGTAGTGCACAAGAATTTGAATGTTACATACTTCATCTTCATTAATATAAACAAAACTGTTTCTAAAAATACAGATTATAAAGTTGATTTATTAGCTGATTTATTAGTAATTATGAACAGAAGGGGTTTTTAAGCTGAGATAAAAAAGACAGCAGAATTGAAAATGCTCTTTAAAGTAACAGGAAGGATAAATTATGACTGGAAATTTTCTTTTTTGTGAGTGATAAAGTAAGGAATGCTATCAGTTTCAGACTTAGATCATATGTGGTATGAGGGCATGATAGAGTGGCGCTTGTAAATGGGAAAAGTTAGGAAATCAGGTCAGGTAAATAAAAATACCTGTTGCCTCATTGTGTGTCTCTACTCTTGTGTTTTTGTTCTGCTTACTGAATACAAAGGGAAAAGGCTTTCACAAACAGCAGTTGCTTTTACTCACCTGATCTTATTTACTGACTTAATCGCCTGTTTCCGAACTCCACTCATCAATACCCTTGTGACACATACATTAATAAGCACAACAAGGCTCTTTACTTTGACATACTTGTATTCACAATAAACAGTAAGAAAAAGTCAGATACTAGGTGTCATCCAACATTCCCCTCTACATATAGAAAGAACCAACAAAACAAATTCAATCAGCTTGAAATCAATCGCCAAGTTGGTAGCTGGAATGCTGTAAAACAAAAGAAATACGCTGAGCAGGTGGCCATGACCAGGGTGAGAAAATGTCAGTATGATTGAATTGCTGGAAGAAATAAATAAATGTAATGTCGTTAGTATTAGACAGACTAACTAATACAGTACCAGGTTTAACAATTGCACCAATAAAAAGAAGAGTGGAGCGTAAATGAATGAAAAAGGAGAAGCATATGGTTGTAATTAAATACAGGTGATTAGAATTCAGAAGATACGATCCAACAGAAGTAATGCTGAGAAGAAATCAAGAATTAATCGGAAACAGTCCAAAACAGAAGTATGCTCAATATAGTTTTTTTTTCTTTGAGTATTGTTATTGTTCTTATTAAAAAACTAAACGAAGCTATTACAATGAAATATATTTATACAGAGAGTGATGCATCTCCAATGAGTTTTGTTAACTTCTCACATACCATATGATCCCTTCACAAATTTATTCTTTTTGTTTTTACTTGGAGTGTTGCATTCAAGTTGTTAATTGTATTGTAATTGTATGTGACTTTTTCTGTAACATCACGACTAATGTAATGAATCATAACATTTTAATTTTCACCTGTTTTGAGCTAGACTTAAGATAAGTGGCAGGCAAACAAAATGAATGGCTACTTTCTGTTCAGCACTGTAAATGCTTAACTGAAATATCACACACATGCACACACACATACTCATGATTTATTCAGGACATTCTGTGGCCCATCTGACTTGCTAGCACAGATGGACATGCACATGCACACACAGGCGTGCAACAAGATCACCAGGCACTAAACAGGCCTTTTTTATCAAACTAGTTACCCACATTAATAGTGGCATTTGCTTTATTGCATCCAGGGGTCACTGAATCATCAAGCCATATAATAAGAAAATGTGCCGCTATGAGACTCTGCAGATACACCAAACTGAATTAGGGAACCAAGAATTACGACCTGACTGAGCTGATATAATTACATAACACCTTACTTATGTGTTATTTTTAAGACAATATAAAATAAGTTCTCAGTCCCTGAGAACGGCCTGAGGACTTCACAGAGCCATTGAAGCATGTATGACTTATGTATTCATCAGTACCATGGTTATACTTTTTGGCAATCATTAAGATGTTTTTAAAAAATAAAAAAAATAAATAATAATAATAATAGGGCGGCATGGTGGCTTAGTGGTTAGCACGGTCGCCTCTCACCACTAGGAATTCCCGGTTCGAATCCCCATCTGGGAAGAGTTTCCATGTTCTCCTCATGTCCACGTGGGTTTCCTCCGGGTTCTCCGGTTTCCTCCCACAGTCCAAAAACATGGATCAAGTCGATTGAGTTCTCCAAATTGCCCCATATAGAGTGTGTTTGTGTGAGTGAGTTTGTGCCCAATGATAGATTGACACTCTGTCCTGGGTGTATCTGCCCAGCGCCCGAGACGTTCTTCCCTGGATGGGCATGGGGAACCCCACCGCGACCCTAATAGAGGATAAAGCGGAAGATAATGAATGAATGAATAATAATACTAATAATTAAATTTGTTGACTGCTAATTTATAGTGGAAAGATGAAAGTGACCAGAAAACAACTATTATTATACTGGCAAAGGACAGCATGGGCATGTCCCATAAAGAACCACACACTCAACCACATAAAACATGACACATTAAAAGACTAAATAACATAATAAAGGTTATTAAAATAGATCCACAATGTCTCAGTGGTTAGCACGTTCGCCTCTCAGTGCTAGGGATTCCCGGTTTGAATCCCAATCTGGAGTTGTCATGTTCTCCCCGTGTCCGGGTGGGTTTCCTCAGGGTTCACCGGTTTCCACCCACAGTCCAAAAACATGGATCAGTGTCAAAATTACCTCATATTCTCAAAATTACCCCATATAGAGTGTGTTTGTGTGTGTGTCTGAGTGAGTGTGTGCCCAGCGATAGATTGGCGCCCTGTCCTGGGTGTAGCTGCCCAGCGCCCGAAATGTTCTCCCCTGGATGGGCATGGAGAACCCCCCCACGACCTTAGTAGAGGATAAAGTGCAACATTTCTACTAATTACCACAGCATTAATGATACAAGTGACCCCTTTAACCAAATTCTTTACATGCACTGTGCTAATATGCTACCATAGCTTAGAATGCATCATTTTTGTAAATCCTTAAAAGGAAAAAATAAAACAATGGGTATCCACTGAAACCGGTGTGGTAGATGCTCACTGTGCTAAGTTTTTAGAGAACCACTAATGTCAGTGGTTAATTTTAAAGTTTTAAATATCTACAAATAGCAGCAGGGAAAAGGTTATACATGTTAACTGAAAAAACATCAGATAATACATTCTTGTTGAAAGTCAATAAATTTATACAAAATAAATAAAATTGAATTTTACCTCAGAAAATGTCATTATTTTTGACTATGAATCTTTTTTGCAGACCACACATATACACAAATGCCTATATGCTATATGTTCTTTTTTTTTTTTTTTACTATATTTGATTTGCATGCCTGTTTCTGCAGCTAATTAAAGCATGTGTTTTCCTGGTATTGTCATGGAAACAGCACTAGGCAGTTACAATTAAATGAATGAGGGTAATGATACTATTCCTCTAAGCACTGGTATGCCACATAAGATGACCTTTTCTCACAAATAAAGTAAAACTCAGACTCATACAGTTTGTTATTAGGGATATTGTGCAGTTTACTTTCATCCACATGACTGATTTTTTAATGCATTAAAATGTTTTTTTAGAATACATGTTTAACAACAATGTTTTACAATCAAAACAAGACTATCTATAATTTTAACATAAGCAAGCAGAAAACAAGAAAAAAATAGTAATTACAATGTTGAATTAGCAAAACCACTAATGTTTTTACAAGAATAAGTAATGGGTTTATACATTAAGTATTATTGCTTATTTAAATATGATTCATATTTTAAAGTCCAATGATGGCAATTCAAAGGCAAGAGGAAATCTTGAAGGATGTGCCAATCTCCAGAACTCTAATCAATCAATCATGTGCAACCACTTACTGATACCTAAGAAACCACTTGAAACATCTTAGCAACCACCTATTAGCATCTTAGCAACCACACAGACTTAGAAGCAGCCTTCCAATACCTAGAAAAAAAAAGAAATGCCGTAGCAGTCACATATTCCATAACCGTTTCCGTAAACTTGACAATGATTTAAGACATGCAGAAACTTAGATTTAAACCTTTACAATGGCAAAATGTATAAATTATTCTGAGCATTTCGCACCATAGCCAGTAAAGTATATTGTTGAAGTACACTGTAGTAGCTAAAGGTTTACCATTACAATGTCCACTGCATTAGGTGACAAGAAACCATACAATCGTTAGATGTAATAACAGAGGTGCATTACCTAAAACATATGGCTCCAATGCAGCAATGAAAATGAAAGTAACAAAAGTAAACACTTAAAAAAAGTAAGTCAGTGTTAACAGTGAAAAAAGTTTTATGCACCTAAGTAAGTGGTTGCTAATAGTAATTTCAAAACATGTAGTTCCAGGCCTTAAATCTGATTGGCTGAGCCGTTTGTCCAGCCATTGTATGATACTGCACACCTCTGACTGCTTCACATTCATATCAGTGCATGAAACGTATAAGCAAGGTTGAACATTATTTTAAATCATGTGCCTAACAGCACCTTGGTCTAATGATTTATTCACAGTGATGTGACTCTCTTATGCCTTACTGCTTTATCAAACAACCATTTAAAATACCTCAGTAACCACCTATCAACCATGGCAATCATATACCAACATGATAGCTACCAATTATTTTATCTGTTTTCTATTTTATCTGTTATCTATCTATCAGAAAATTCTTCCTATTGACTCGAGTCTGAATCCGTCTTTTAACATGATAGGCATTTTAAATAGTCTAAAGACTATTTACTTTCTTAAAAAAGTCTACATCTTTCAGTTCTAGGAGCATCATTCATGTCATCATCTCCTCAGGTAAACCTGTATTCATCAGTGCAGAAGAACTGCCTGTTCTCACTAATCAATGGAAGTTTCTCAGCTAGTGTTTCTTCATGCTAAGGTATTGTTACAGCCTCTTAGCTCTGAGAGAGTGATGTTTACGTCGAGATTTGAATCTTTTAGTGCTGAGCACTTTTTCAAACCATTTTGCAATTTACTGTTGCCTTTTCTGCTATTGCTGACACCTTCCCTGCAACCATATTTTGCTAGACTGCTTCTGTTTTTTTCTTTTGCTTTATTTCGGTGCCCTTTTAGCATTACTTTTCTGTTTTTCCTCACAGTGCCTACTAATAAAGACATTGCATCTGTGTTGTCATCAACAGTCTTTGTTTTGGTGTTGCTGCCTTTGGTCAATTTAAGTTTTTTCCGTCATCTAAAGGCAGCATGACATCGATATATTATCCCAAAATAGGATAAATAAAGCGATATGAGAACAAAAATTGTCCTGCGTATTTATGTGTTTAATCACACCATTACATAAAGGAATAGAAATCTAAATACTATATATTTTGTAGTGATTTTAAGTTGGTTCAGTAAATGTCCCATACTTCCTATGAGAAAAACTTTAACTGACAAAACAACTTTAAACTGAACAAAAAACAAATATTTGTCATAAAAACAATTTGGAAGAAAATGTTTGAGTAAATGAAAAGAATACACATCCAAACCAATTGATATCTTTGGATATTCTGCCTAAAATTAATGCTATTAAATTGTATGTATAGGATTGTTATTTTTTCAAATCATTTATTGTAAATTTTAAAAACATACAGTTTAGCTATTATTTAAACTGACATTTACCGTGTGAATAAATCACAATAAGAGAACCTAAACCTGTTTACAAAAGTGTGTTTGTGTGTGTGTGTGTAGTTCTACAGTGAATCCATCTGTGCTTGCTAATGTTAAACACATTTGCTGTTTCTGCTCTGCAGTCTTCTGTCAATCCATTAATCACACACATCTGCTGCCTTCATCTATCGTCCTCTGAGAGCAGTGTGTGTGTGTGTGTGTGTGTGTGTGTGTGTGTGTACATGTTTCTGGACCTAATTTTATTACAATACATCACTAGTTGTACCTTTAAAAACTGTATTATAGCCTTTAATTCATTTGCATTGATTGGCGTACGACTATAAGCCAGGCAAATAGAGCATGTCTGAGTGAGTAAGTGACAAAGATACAATGTTCATTTTGTGATGTCTGTTTTGGACACGTTTTTGACATGCAGGTATATAAATTATGTTAATAATGCCATAATATATGTTTATACACGTCGACAACCAGCATTCTGCAGAGAGTATGTAAATAACTAGTAATTTGGCTTTTTCAATCTTTCATTTCTTTACTTAAATTTTATTATCCTGCCATCCTGTAGATAATTTAACATGTGGCTTTCGATAAAAGGGTCATTCAAAGGATTTCAGCATTTTATAATGAAAGAACTAATAAGTGTGTTAAACCATGTGCAAATATAACTTATGTTCACACGTGAGTAAGTGCCTACAATATATCAAATTTGTACATGAGAAAACATACAAACACTAAGGTCTAAACACTAAGAACCTATAATCAAAGTTACAGAATATAACATCAATGGAAAAAATGCTTTATGTATGCAAAAAAGTGTTTTACTCATGAGATTCAGTGAATTTTACTTCAGGGCAGCTTTGGCTGATGCCTCATAAGAAATGTCGATAGCTATTTAGTGCTTTAATACCTTTTATAAAGTTTAGTAAATTTAGTGAACAAAATATTAATTGAAGAACTGTATTCATGTGAACCTGTTGATTAACAGCTGCGAGGTCGAGCATAATGCTGGCAACAGTGTATGTGGGTGTCTTGTGATTAACAATGTAATTAACCCCATTTGAGACTCAGTGGGACTCTTTTGCCTGCATGTGTGTGACACTGATTGATGATATTTTTTGAACAGTGAAAATAGGGGTTAGTTTTCTCTGATGCATACCAGAGAAAATAAAGGACACTATTGCAAAACCTAATTTACACTTGTGGACTTCAACCCACCCTGTCACTGTTTGCATGTGCTCTGTTTGTGTCTGTAATTGAGGTGAAACTGTATTTTAAACATAAACATAAAATAAAATTGCCAAAAAAAACATTAAATTTGAGCATTTTGAGGGATACACTCTTTGAGGGCTGCACACTCCGGCTTCAAAGCAATAAGGTCCCAGTTTGATTCCTGGTGGGGTAACAACATATATAGCTCCATTCTGTGAATTCTACATGTCCTTTCTGTGCTTGCATAAGTTGGTATTCACAAAATAGTAAAATGTAAATAATAGTTTTTAAACATTTTTTATATAATCCAGGTTTATTTGATATTATGTACAATTAAAATTTAATTAACAATTTGTCAATATGTATCTATGTTGTACTTGACAAGTAAATCTTTCAACAAATGTTTATTTCCAATGAAATTATTTTAATTATAATTATTTAAATAAAAAAATCTGTGGCAGATCAGAGGGTCAAAAGTATCCACCAAATAACAAATTGACTTATTTTTCCATCCATCCATCCATCCATCCATCCATTAGCTTCCGCTTTATCCTCTAGTAGGGTCGCGTTGGGGTTCCCCGTGCCCATCCATAGGAGAACATTTTGGGCGCTGGGCAGATACACCCAGGACAGGGCACCAATCCATCCTCACACAGACACACTCTATATGGGGCAATTTTGAAGAATTCAATTGGCTTGATTCATGTTTTTGGACTGTGGGAGGAAACTGGAGAACCCCGAGGAAACCCACGCGGACACGGGGAGAACATGGAAACTCCACCCAGATGGGGATTCGAACCAGGAACCCCTAGTGTTGAGAGGCGAATGTGCTAACCACTAAGCCACTGTACCGTCCCACTGTTATTTTTCAAAATTCAAAAATATTCCATGGCAATACAATTATGTGGTGATAACTAAGCAACATCACACAAAAAATACTAAAGCTTTTGTGCACATGGGTCTACAAAAAGATCAATGATCGATACCTACAAAGTGGCTACAAGGCAAAGTGAGCTATGTAAGTAACCATCGTAAACCCATGACCTCAATCTTAAAGTATGCAAGTAAGGAGGTCCTCAGACATATTGATAAGCCAAAATTCAAGCATTATTATGTGAGAAGCATGTAAAAGGTTACCTAAAATATTACACTCATGTTTAAAAATTAAGAAACAATGCCATCAGATACTAATAAGGGGCCACTTCAAATACAAGAAAATAAGAGAGTTTTAGATTTCAAAATTTTTTTTTAATACTTACAACTCTAAAAATATGAAATGTGTTCTAGTAACTGAATGTCAGAAACTGAATAAATTAAATTCTAACTTTAGATAAATGTGGCTAAGGTGAATACAAACTTCTGAGTGTATATATGCATTTTAGGTCCAAGATTTAGCACCTGTGTAAAGCCTGTATATGTGTTTTTGGACTCTTAGTGTATGTGCATGCATGTGTGTGTATGTGTGTGTGTAAGGAAGTTGCTAAAAGCTTTTCTATATTCCCTATGGTAAAGGCCTGTATTGTGTCAGTCAAATGCCAGTCACTAAAGAAGGAGACCATAACAGAACTGATGACTGATGAGGAAAATCTCTCCATCTCTCTCTCTCTCTCTCTCTCTCTCTCTCTCCTTCTTCTGAAAGAAGTAACTTGAGGAGAAAAAAGACCCACTCTAACCTGATGCGTCGTGTGTGGGAACTCAATTGTGGCCAAAATGCAGACAGAAAGCAAAGGGGGGCCAAAAGAGAACACTGGGAAGAGAAAAAGTAAGAAACAGAGTGAGGGAGCTAAGGTGACTTGCCCACCCCAACATATTTGATAAAGCATGTCATCTCATCTTACTGTGTTTGAATAGAACAAATGTGTGTGTGTGTGTGTATGTGAAAGGAAGATAAACCAGCAAAGTGGATACTAGGATACAAAAGCAAAAAGCTAATGCCTAAAGTGAGCAATAAACTACTGGTCAATCTAAGAAAGAAAACTAATAAACTGAGTACAACCTTGTTTATACAAAATGAATAATGACAACTGATTTAAGCAAGCTATGATGTTTATACATATTTCTAACATGATAGTAATGCCAGTTTATAAAAATACCCATAGTATTGCTCTAATTTGCAAACATTTGTCAATTAGCATGTTCAAGTTTGGGGGAGCAATATACACACTCACATACTGATGGCTGCTAGCAAAGCAAAAGGTGACCCTTGGTATTACTAGGACTCATTACTTTTTTACTTGTTTTTTAAATACTTGTAAAAATATTTTGTTACAAGTTTTCAAAACAGATGAAAAAATATCAAGAGAAAGAATAAATTAGAAAAGAAAATAAATGAATAAAATTTAAAGACACTGAATATGTATATTTTACATTTTTTTCTTTAGTGTTTATGTGTGATCCCTGTAATGGACTGTGTGTTAAATGAGGGCTGAGATAAGCTTCAGTACACAGTACTGAAGCTTATATAAATTACATTTATTCCAAACACATTAAAAAATATTATCTGAAATCTGTAAGTTGTTAATTAATTTAAACTGTTATTTAACAGACAAAATGACAATTTTCGAAACAAATTAAAAAAATTGTTTATCTGTATATACGTTTTTTTTTTAAATAATCCTACAGTTCTCAAAAAATGAAGTCAAGATTTCATTTAAGTTTTACTATGCTGTACAGAGCATACTAATATGCCTCGATCATAAATATGGCGAAACTTATATTTCACTAAATTATTAACTATTAAATTTTATATGCTCACAACTAAAAATTAAATTTTGTTCATATATGAAATATTTAAACATTATGGTAGTTAAATATCACTAATGATGGGTTAATGTCAGGAATGTGCTTTATAGCATGTATTTGTTCTGTACTATTGCAATTATCTGTTTTTTATTTATTATATTTATTTATTTTATTTATTATTTATTACCTTCATAGTAATTTATCCTAATTTTATCTTTATATTTTTATCTCTATCTATGTGCATCATTTAGCTTATTATGTTAACATGTATAATCTGCTGATGCATTATTATTTAACTTAGTTTTAATTCCATTCCACTTTGCTTTTCGTCGGACGACATGGACTATTTTCTGTTTTACATTTATGTCTCACTGCCTAATTGTAGATTTGTCTGTGTTGTTTTTTTCCAAACTTGTATTTCTAAGCGTTATTTTTTTCTTGTGATTTAGGCAATGTCAAAACTTTTTTTCATGCTTGCCACAGTTATTCTTTTAGTCAAATGTATTGCTTTTTTCCCCCTCTTTTATGTTTGTTATTATTAAACTTCTTTACTGGTTTAAAAGGGTTATGTTCTGTATCCTTTTAGATTCATCACAACTCATCAGAGCTTCATGCTGACATTTTCTTGTTACACCACAGGCCTTTCTATAAATATATTTTTTGGAAATCACCTATTTAATGATTCTAATGTTATATGCTTCTTTTTTTCTGCAAAAGTTAGATACATTTCATTTCACATTTTACTATAATTATCCACTTAATCACAAAGTTATTGCAAAACGTTTTTATAACATTTGGTTTAAATGTGCTTCTGACTCCACCCTAGCTATTAAATTGAAATGCCTTCAAAATGACTTCTGAGACAATTTGAAATGCTGTTTTCATGGATGGGTATCAAATATGCAGTTATTATGTGATGCAACCTTGACACATATTGTGCAAAGACTTGATTAAATTAAGAATTAATTTAAGACATAGTTTTGATTAAAAGACTTTAAATTTCTACATACTTAAACCACTTTTTAGAATAATTTCCTGCCTAACGTGGCTTTCTAGCAGAAGACTACATGTGTTCCTGTAAATAATTGAATATAATTGCTAGAATCCATTATTCTATGAATATGTCAACAATACACAACATTAGAGTTGTTTGTGGGAGGATGGCTAGTAAGCAGTTTAATATTAGATTAATGGAAATATTTTTTTAATGCTAGAAAAAGAAAAACTGTAAAAGTGCACAAACCCCTTAAAATGTGCATTTGTTCCTACCAGGTTTTGTACATTTAAAGTGCAGTTGCAGTAATACTAGCTATATTAACTAAAAAGACCAGACAGTTATCTTATTGAGTGGGGATTGGCGGTGACAGAACAGGAATGAAAATTGAAGAAGAAAAGAAGTTTATATCTGTGGTCTGCAATCGAGCTGTTGCTTTCAGGAGACTTGTGGGCGTTTGAAAGGAGAGACAAGTTAAGCAGTGATCACTTCTTAAGTGAGAGCACTTTGCAAAGGCCACTTTTTCTCTCTGGTTTCAGTTTGCTTTTTGTGTTTGTTCCTGTGTGATAGCCTGGTAGATACACTTAGAGAACAAATCAGCCTTGTAAGCAGTCAAGAGTATAATCTAAAGAAACTTGAATGCATCATTTTTTTTGTCCTAAAACATATAACATAACTGAATAGCGCTTTGTAATTGAGAGGTCAATTCGAATTTTCTTTTACATTTTAGTTTGCTGTAATATTGAATTTAATTTGAGATGGTTGCAAGCATATGAAGCATGCACAAGAGTACCTGAATAGATTTGATAAAGACAAGAAAACATGACAGCATAAGATTCATCAAACAGGTTATAGAACAATTTTAAAACCCAATTTTATTTTCAAATTTTGTGGTGGCTTGTGTATAATTTTGCTTTTTGTATTTTAAATATTTCATTTATTCATTAAATCATAACATACCATTACAAGTTCTAGTGCTTATTCAATCCTTTAAATGGGTGTTAAAATGCTTTTATACATGTACATGTTTTTTGGGGGGTCATGTACAATCTCAAACACAAATACAATCAATCAAATACATTATCTAGTGTGTAGGAAGGCCATTATTGAACTGCTAAAACATCCAGATCTAGTACCAGACAAATCCAGATTTGGCGCCTAGTTTTCCCCTTCCACCTCCTCTGCCTCTCTAACAGTAGCAACCATAATCGTTACCACAAATTACCTGCTGACTTGGCATAGTTTCTCTTGTGGCCTGAGATTCTCTATGCTATGCCTCCACTGGTTTGATTACTTTTCCGTACACCCTAGGGTTCTGCTTTCTTTTACATCCTGTGAGTCCTGCGTCGGTATAAAGATCAAGTCAATAGCCCATGAAACTATTACTGTTTTACTTTCCTCTTTTTATGCACTGACTTATGTTTATCACTCTAATTACCTCTGATACTAACTCACACCTGTTTTCTGTCTGTTCTGTCGAACTTGCAGTTTATGCAATACAGCCCAAAAATATACAGGAACTGGGGGTATTTTGCCAATACGAATGGGAACCTTATCCACAACTACCACAAAAGGTTTCAGGCTGTCAGTGATGTTGGTAATACATAGTATAATGAGCCATTGTATGTAAATCAGTCATTTGAATATGTTGTGTTGTCATTATCATTTTAAAAGGGTAAACAAAATTGTTTGATAGTATATGGCTTCACCCAACAACCAACCATGAATACAAGAAAAAGGTTTTGTATTATAATTCATATTCTCTAAAAAAAAAACAACAACACACACACACAAACTGTCTCGATGCAGCTGTACAGCGGTCTAAGTCTAATTAAAACAGACATATAAAGTATATATAAAGTAATTTAATCAGACTTAGACCGCAGTACAGCTGCTTCGAGACAATGCTTGAATGAAAACATGTATTTTATAAAAAGATTCATTAATTACCACAGCTGAGTCATTTAATTTTGTGATAATCGCTCTAACCCCTTGGTAAAAATGCTTTCAGACTCATTATTTCAATAGTAATCAAGGTTCTGTTGATCAGACCCAGGACCATTGTTGCAAAATTATTTCCAAGTGGATTTTATTTTAGGGACTAAAAGGAAGGCTGCCCCTTGTGTGTTGGACTATAGAACTCTGAAATTCCCATAGAGACAAATGGTGGTGCTTGGCAATGTATGTTATTATGAAACTGTCCATTTCTAGTCAAAACTCTAGCTGCTACATTGCAGCATAATAACCAGTGCAAGTTGTAGATTTTTAATATTTTTAAACATTTTGCTAGAATATAGCCATAAAGTTATAGTCTATGAATTAGTTTTTCTGTGTCTTGAAAGTACTTACAAAAACACCTAAGGAATAGCTGGGTGTCCTCAGTTAGTCCTTAGTTACACGTTATTCCTCCTTATGAGCAGTAATTCGGTTTTTAATTTCAAATTAAATATTTGCTTTCTGGTAATCCTGACTATTAAGGAACAAGGTAAATGCAATTGTAAAAGTACATCGATAATGTAAGCTTTGTTGAAAAATTAAAAGAAGGTAGTTCAAGGAGGTGATTTTAATGTTATGTCTGATTGCCGTTGTTAAGGTCCGCTGCATGAAACGACTTAGAAAAAGACTGTAATATGCAATTTTATTTTAGGTTTCTACACGAGTCCTTATTGCTCTCAAAGCAGGACTCGAAATGGATTTTGTCAAAACGATGTTTGTTTGAAACTGATTTTAATATCAGTGTCTAGAATTTAGGAGATAAAAAACTAACTCCACTTTGGCAAAATTGGTATTATATAAAACTAGACAAACTACACTTTCCAGTGATACCAACCATGATACACTAAAGGTACAGTTTGCTTCAGCCACACACAAAAAAACTTCATAACGATTTACATTTCCCCCAATTCATGTCATGATTTGTGGAGCCCCTAAAGGGAAATTGGCAAAAAAATATCTAGAGGAACATGAGTAAAAAAAATTGTCATGCACACGACTTACTAAGTGGTGCGCACCACTTAATATCTTGTGCGCACGAGTTAGTAAGTCGTGTGCACGAGTTATTAAGTGGTGCGCACAAGATATTATGTGAATCATAATCTGACAATAAACAGACATGACGCGCTGTTACAATGATAGCGTTTACACTGGACATGCGCTCTCCGACACTATGGCTGTTTGATAGATCCACAGATAAATAAAGAACATTCATTCATTCATTATCTCCCGCTTATCCTCTATTGGGGTCGCGGTGGGTTTCCCCATGCCCATCCAGGGGAGAACGTCTCGGGCGCTGGGCAGATAGACCCAGGACAGGGCGCCAATCCATCGCTGGGCACACACTCACTCACACATACACTCTATATGGGGCAATTTTGAGAATTCAATTGACCTTGATCCATGTTTTTGGACTGTGGGAGGAAACCGGAGAACCCGGAGGAAACCCACGCAGACACGGGGAGAACATGGAAACTCCACCCAGATGGGGATTCGAACCGGGAATCCCTAGTGCTGAGAGGCAAACGTGCTAAACACTAAGCCACCGTGCCGCCCTTAAATAAAGAACACAAATATAAATAAACATTTCTTTCTAGGAATCTTACTAGGAATGTAACTCCGGAACGCCGTTTGACGGAAACTCGTTTGCATGCTCTCCTCGTTGCTTGTTGCTTGGGAATTTCATTTTACCCCCAAAACAGTAAAGCATTGGAGTAAAACGTGGCGATAACACGACTGGATTTCACATGTCTTATAATAATGTCTCATAATGTCTTATTTTGAAAGACAGGCCGCTGTATTTGATGAGATGAAGTGTACACGTCTAGGATGAGATGAACGTAACCAGTGTTCTTCCCGTATGGAAAAACGGATGCTTTCTAAGAATTGTCATCTCATCCTAGACATGTACACTTCATCTCATCAAATACAGCGGACTGTCGTTCAAAATAAGACATTGTTTTCTTGTTAGATCTCTAAAGTTGGCACAATAAAGAACATGATTAAAGGCTAAAAAATTCAAATACGGTTATTCAATTAAATCAAATGGTGAAATCGCCACGTTTAACTCCAATGCTTAACTGTTTTGGGGGTAAAATGAAATTCCCAAGCAACAAGCAACGGGGAGAACATGCAAACGAGTTTCGGTCGAACTCAGCACTAGACGGCGTTCCGGGGTTACATTCCTAGAAAGATTCCTAGAAAACTGATGTTTTTTAAGAATCCTCAGGGAATCAATTGATTCACATTTCAGATTTGTTGTGAATGTAAAACATTCACAATGCGGTGCACAGTCACATGTACACATAGGCATGCGTGATTCTTAGAAAACATCCGTTTTTCCATACGTGTAGCTGCGGAAGAACACTGGTTATGTTCATCTTATCCTACACATGTACACTTCATCTCATCAAATACAGTGGCATGTCTTTCAATATAAGACATTATGAAATATTATTATAAAAATGTGAAATCCAGTCGTGTTATCGCCACGTTTAACTCCTATGCTTTACTGTTTTGGGAGTAAAATGAAATTCCCAAGCAACAAGCAACGGGGAGAGCATGCAAACGAGTTTCGGTCGAACTCAGCACTATATGGCGTTCTGGAGTTGCATTCCTAGAAAGATTCCTAGAAAGAAACGTTTATTTATATTCGTGTTCTTTATTTATCTGTGGATCTGTCAAACAGCCATAGAGTAGGAGAGCGCATGTCCAGTGTAAGCTATCGTTGTAACAGCGCGTCATGTCTGTTTATTGTCAGATAATGATTCACATAATATCTCGTGCGCACCACTTAATAACTCGTGCGCACGAGATATTAAGTGGTGCGCGTGCGCACGACTTAATATCTCGTGCGCACGACTTACTAAGTGGTGCGCACACTCATGTTCCTCTCGATATTTTTTTTTTTTGCTCATGTTCCTTTAGGGGCTTCGTAGATTTGTGTTTATGTCTCTGCTTAAAAAACTTACTATTTTGGCATCAAATCATGCTGTTTCCTTACCTTTTTAGGAGCATTTTGAGACTTTTTGTAATAAAATCCGACCAGAATTGGCGACGTATTCTGAATTGCTGTTCCACAGCCCTGTATTGTGACTATAGTTGTTTGGACGCCATTTTGTCTGTGTTACGTTTCGCACCGATTTATAAACATGTCTCCGAAAAATCTCCACATGTCAAGCTTTCCGACGATTCCTCACATTCTATTTAGATCTGTGTTTTTGAGGAGCTTGTCTCTCGTGTAATTTCGGTTGTTTTCGCGCAGGCCAAACGACATGAGGCGCGGCGCGCAGACATAAAGCTGGATATTAATGATCCCTGCGTGGATTCTCGTGTTTTTTGCATCTCGTGGTCATTGTTTATTATCATAACAATGTCATCAGGACAAGGTCAATTGAAATGCAGCGTCGTGGAACCCTGGAAGAGATTTGAAGTCGGAGTTATGTAAAAGTTCAGACTTGCTATTAGTAAGTTATATATTTTTAATTATTTACTGTTTTTTAAACAGCACGATGTCATGCATACACTTGAAGTGTGTGTTCATGTTTATGTGTGCATCTTAATCTGATATTTGAGTGAAAAAAAAATCATAATGCCCTTTTAAGTTTCATTAAAACATAAATAAATAGATACATAAATTGATGTGAATGAAAAAAAGACCACCCCCTGGTTTGTGTATTGTGCAAACTTTTGGATTCAAACTGATTAATATGAGTTTATTGTAGTTCTATAATTTATATATAGTTCCATCCATTATCTTCCGCTTTATCCTCTATTAGAGTCGCGGTGGGGTTCCCCATGCCAATCCAGGGGAGAACGTCTCGGGCGCTGGGCAGATACATGCAGGACAGGGTGCCAGTCTATCGCTGTACACACACTCACTCACACAGACACAGTCTATATGGGGCAATTTGGATAATTCAATTGACTTGATCCATGTTTTTGGAGTGTGAGAGAAAAACGGAGGAAACCCACACGGACACGGGGAGAACATGGAAACTCCACACAGATGGGGATTCAAACCAAAAATTCCTTAGCGCTGAGAGGCGAACGTGCTAACCACTAAGCCATCGTGCCGCCCTAATTTTTATATAAATAAAGTTGATGACATTCCATTATTCTTATGATTATGTCCACAGCAACATGACTTTTTATAATCCATCTCTGTTTTTAGTGAGGAAGATGATGATGCAGATGACAAAGATGTACTGCTGCTAGTTTTTAAAAATATTTATTATTGAGTGCACATAATTAACACTTATTTTGTTACACATTTTTCACTCTTTCTTTAATTAAGTTTTCACTGTATTTTGTACTTTTATATTCTAGTGTTCATGGTTTATGGCATATACAGAATAAAACCCCTCTATTTGTTGGCATATTGCTATAAAATAATTGTTATTATTGCTTTTCCTCTGTGCGGAAAGACAGAATCTGATAGGACACATGGTAATTATCAAGTCCTAAGGCTGCAATGTGTACTTATACCCGCCTGTAATAAAAATAAGTAGTTTTTTTTTGTAGCCAAGTGTCCAAATGGTATCCTTTGAAAAAAAAAACAAAAAAACACTAGAATCATAGGGCTATATGTTATGTTCATGTAAATTGATATACTTTAAGTTAAGAAATTTTACTGTATAAATGTTGACATTATACTGTTGTTCACTGTGAAACAAAAACAATAATAAAGCGAGGATAAAAATATTATAATTCTATCATGTTTTATGACAATTTACTCAGGATTACTAACTTTCACAATGTTCATGACACATCAAATATATTGTCTAAAGTCTTATCTATCCATAGCTACATATTATGAATATTGACCCAGCAGAAGTGACATTATTTCAGATTTATTTGGGATATGCCTTTAGACATGGCCAACACCTCATTTTACCCTCAGGGCTTAACTGGTTAACTGAAACAAACCAAAGATAAAGAAAACCATGAAAAGAACATGCCTAGATTTCCCAGCACTCTTTACGGACATATATACAGTAGTGAGATTACATTCAGTTTAGTTCAAGCTAGCACAAACCTTATGTTTGCCTATGTCTTATTTTTAAGTACATCTATGTTTTGCAAAGATGTCCTTTGTCCCATATTTTTTCTATTTTTTTTTTGTTTAACTCAACAGTGGCTTAGCTGTCAGTCATGTGCATAGGTTACATTAATATATAAAGTAATAAATCCATGAATAAATGCATCTGTCAGTGCCGAAAATGAATGTATAGTTGTAGAAGGATGCGAGAGCAAGTGTGTTTTTTTTCCATGATGAGTCTAGTGTAGGCGGCTGTAAGTGACTTTTTCCCTCTTTCTGCAACCCCCCTCCCCTATACACCTCTTACTTATGTCATTTAAATTTCAGTATTCTCTCCCCATCTTCCTTTAGTTTCTTTTCCTATGACAGCTCACTTACATCTTTACTCCCATTCCCTCTCCTACTGTCACTCTTACTTTTTGATTCGTTTTTTGTCATGACTGGCTGCTGTGAGACACTTTTACAGCGTGGATAAATTGTGCTTGGCATACACCCTCCCCAACAAACACACAAACATACATACATACATGCATTCATACATACATTACTGTTAAAAATATTAAAAATAAAAATAGTTTCTACTTTTATTTCTCCTTCTACTTTTTCTTCTTCTTCTTCTTCTTCTTCTTCTTCTTCTTCTTCTTCTTCTTCTTCTTCTTATTATTATTATTATTATTATTATTATTATTATTATTATCATTATTATTATTATTATTGGTAATAGTAGTAACATACAGTATATGACCATCATGTTCTTATAGCTTGCAGTTACCACTCTGATTTGCAGAGTATGTGAACATTCTGTAATTGCAGAGAAATCAGCCTTGGTGCAGGGGAAAAAATCTGCAAATCTAAGTATATTCCCTCAAGTAATCATTTAAAAAATGTGTTCGATGACTGGTACAGGCCCTGTGGATGCAGCTTTTTAAAAAGTTGATTGAACTTTTAAATTAAGTGTATGTCCATGGTTTGCATTAACAAATTGCTCAATTAGTTAGTCATAGCTTACATTTTGACAAAAGGATTTTGGCAGATAATTTGGCAAGTAGTGCCCTTTATATGTTTAAAAACCCTGCCTTTCCCTGTGTTTGGCTTTGGAACATTGTTTTATGTTATGTTCACTTTGTGTCTGTCTGATTTCACCCAGTGTCTTCTGCATTAAAGACTACTTTTGAACCACCTTCAGCTCTGGACTCTGTCCTATCAAGCCGTGACATCGTCAGATGTGTGTGACTTGTGTGTTAAGTGTGATAAGCATAACATTCCTTTGATAAGTAACATAAGTATATTGAGCAAAAAATACGTGAGCTAATTTTACTTAGTATGATTTCCAAAAGTAAGCTGTACAAAGTCTTTTAATCTTTCAATAATCAATGTTGTCACATTGCCTCAAACTGCTCTATCGGTTTGCCATCACTTGTGTTTATATGACATTAAGTTAACAAAGGGATATCATCAGGTACGCTTAATTACAATGTTGCATAACAAAGCAGTATTTGCCATACCGGTTTGTACAAATTTACTACACGGTTTGGGTTTTTCAATATGCCCACAACTTTATAGCATCTGATCGCCTATACAGATGAGTATACAGATGACTATGATGACTATACAGATGAAATGCACAATTAGGTTCCACTTGGGAAATGCATGTGTGTCCCTAAATATTAAATACTACATTGATTTATTAAAATGTTTTGGTTACGTAATTTTTTATTCCTCTTCCTTTTTCTTTACTCCACCTTTTTGCACCCTGGCACATTGTTCAGTAGGCTAAAGATGTAAAAAATACATCAGCTGCAAGCTCTTCACATGGAAGCAGAAATACAGCACCATTTAGAAGAAGTTCCTAAAGATGAAGTGGCCAGACCACACCCTCTGCTACTACCTACAGAGAGAGCTTTCACCCTCTGCTGGGATAATCCCCCACTTCAATGGTTCCACCAAGGAGGTTAGTGTCTGTTCCTTCTGTTTGTCATTACGTGGGAAAATAAATGTTGAACTGCTGAGAAGGAGAGCAGTTTAAGCAGTAAACTGTGCTATAAAGCCTTTTCTTTTCCGAGTCATGCCCAATAAAACCTTTTTTTAAGTTTCAATGTTACTTTTGTCCACTTCAGTATTACATTTTATTTAATATTTTATGTTTTGTGTGATTATTTCTTGGTTGACTGTGCAGGTTTAAGTTAAGTTTAAGTCTAAACTACTTTCTAAGGTTAAGTGCAAATGTCTTGAAACCAGGACTGGACTCAAGTACTACAGTTTTTCTTCACACATTATAATAAAAATAAATAAATAAATGAATAAACATTACATTAAAAAAAACACATTGAGTACTTTTTTTAATCAGCTAGACATTATGTCTAGATTTAAGGAAACAACATTACTTCCAAAGTTAACGAAACAAATGTACTGCTCACTGAATATACATCATGTCTTAATACTTAAACCTGGATCAATCTAACAACACTTTATAAATGTAGTTGTCCTTGAAAATATTCTCACTTTATAGAATGTTTGTTTGTTTTTTGTTCATTAATAAATGTAAAAGATCACTGCTGTCTATGTCTGGCCATCTCTCTCTCTCTCTCTCTCTCTTTCTTTCGCACACACAGTTTATGTCTCTTCATCACCCAAGGTTCGGGCAGACAGTCATGGGAGGGGGGGTGATAATTAAGGTAGTTAAATGTGAAGCTGTGCTGGAATTGTGTAAATGAAACACCCTGCTCTAAGCAGTAGTTACTTATAACACATATTCAAGACAGATGATTATGTTAAAACTTATTGGTGTTTAATCTCACCAGTTTCACCATACTTTTTTAAACTATTTTTCTTGTTTAAAGATGTTTCTTCTAATATTCTGGTAACAATGCATTTTCTTTTGTAGAAATGATATGCATCACACTTGTTAAAAAATAAACAGTAGACGAAATGAGATTTTTGAATTTCTGAATTTGAGTTTCTGAATGAGGAACTTGTATAACTTGTTGTATTTGTTCAGTATAACCAGTATAATTAAGCATGACATTGCATGATATTGTGACTTATCCTTACATGTTTAAAAGCCCTTTCTTCCCTGTGTTTAGTGTTAGAACATTGTTTTGGGTTATGGTCACGTCATGTCGCATGCTATGGCTGTTTTTCTCCTGGTGTCTTCTGCATTAATGACTACTCTTGAACCATCTAAAGTTTTGGAATATGTCCTTTCTAGCCATGGCATTGGCTGATTGTAACACAGGGCTCTTCAACTTTGTATTCAAAATCAATTATAAAAAACATCTTTAGAATGAATAAAACACTTTTATTTAATCTACTGTTTAATTAATCCCTGTAGGTAAATGACATACTCTATATGTTATTATTGTTTTACAGCTGTTAAAACTGTTCAGTCACTCAAAGACATGATTCCTGTACTGAACCTTGCACCTCAGTTTTTTTTCTTTTAAAAAAAAAC
>JAFMOD010000772.1:163796-173901 GCA_019802435.1 Corydoras maculifer
TTCACATTTTATTTGTTTAAATTATCACGTCATAGCAAATGGGTTTCTGTTATTTTTTTTAGCTTCTAATGACAGTGACAGTCTGTTTCTGCATCAGTAATGATTATATTCAGGTAGTAATATCAGGGTGTATATGTATGCGTGTGTGTACTTGTGTGTGTGTGTGTGTAAGTCAGAGTTGAAGTAAAGCTGCTATTTTTCTTCGGGGTAGTTTATCATGGCTACTGGAAGAAGCAGCAGAAAGGTAAATCATCTGGATTGGATTGGTATAAGTGTTTTTTTATGTGATCATACTTAAATCATCACTTTTTCCCAGTAATGTAATTAGCACTGGTTGCTTATTTTAAACAGGTCACAGGTGAATCATGTAAAATGATTCCATAACCAGTTAAACCAGTCTGCAGCAACTCTATTCATCTGTGTGTATTCACTTCTGCACTATGCTATTCATATTCATTAAATAATTTATAACAGTATGTACTACTTACTTTAATTAAAAAGATAGTCAGCTTTAAATATAGTAGGTGGGTAAAATGATGTACAATATCCCTTAAGCATTTACATGTAATTTATTTTATTGACCTAAAATGGCTGATTAAAGCAAGATTGCAGCCACTATTTATTGATGCATAATGTGAAACCATTTTATTATTTTAGGATTATAATTATATAAATCCTTCAGCCATATACATAGACCTTTCAGTACAAACAATATTGAAAATGTCAAATTGTTGTGCCGTAAAAAGTAGAAATTAACCTACGATAACTAAAAACAAATAATACACCTTTATTGTATGCCACCAACTTTAGTGAAGCTCGATAGCAACACACAAGTGGTAATGATAGTTGAAGAAAAAAATATATTATATTAATAAGAACTTTTACATATGTATATGAGATTTGGCTTGATTACTAGCAAAATGTCACAGAGCAGTGAGTATATGGAGATAAAACGTAAACCCTTAATTCCAGAATATCGGAAGTTTAATACTCTATCATTGCTAGCACCTTGTTTATCCACTTGCATTGATTACAGTCATCAATAGTAAAACCTAAAGCCACTTCAGTGCACCACTTGTTGGTAGTTGTCTGGAGTACACGAGAACTCTTTCCAGACTAACCTGATTTGTGAAAGCAGAGCACTTGGACCATTGTTCCTAGAATCAGAAATCAGAATCAAAAGGGCAACATAGGACAGTTTGAACTAACACGTACTAACTCTGTCCAGGCAGGGTTCACCATTGGGTGACACTTTGTTAGAATGTAAGCATCTTTTCTCACCAGTGGCCCCTCAGGGGTATTCGTTTCCCCACTGCTGACCATGTGTTGATGCCCAGTGGTGTCAGAAAGTAAAGTAGTATAATCTCTGTACAGTTGCAACATGCTTGTGTGTTGTTCACCCATAATGACACCCAGAGACTTCCTCTTTTGTAAAATTGTCCTCAATTTGCTCTTTTGTGAGAAAAATGACTGGGGTTGAACACCCATCACTGCCTGTCCAATTGGTCATTTAACAGAATTTTATAGAGTTGTTCTTCTGTACTTTCTGTTTTTACATGGCAAGCCATTGAACTAAATGGATTGCATATGTGCCATCTGCTGGATGACCACTAAGATGCACATGAACACGAAGTACATGAACACCCTTGAACATGAAGTACTTTTGCATATAAATCTTTAAATTTTATCTCTTCAGTGTCTTAGGTCAGCCCATCAATGTGCCTCTGCCATGTAATTGTACTTAGATCCACTGTAAAAATGCTGATCCTTTCTACTTTTCATTGGTGTTTATTACACACTTAACCAATAGTAATATGGTTTGGATTCCAACCTTTTAATATGCTTGAAACAAGTGTCTAATATGTATTTCAAGTTTACATATGAATAGGCTTAAAAATGAAATAATTCAAGAGCTTTTTTATTGTTATTTAAATTTGCTTACAATTGTAATTTTGGGGTGAATTCCCTACTAAAAAACTCACTTTGAGATTTCATTTACTGAAAATTTTTAATTTTGTTTTAATTTCTCTTTAATATCCAACTGTTTTACAAAACTTACCTTTTTCTTGACTTACTACAATGCCTGCTTCTTTTTCTAATCCACCTTCTTACTCTAATTCACTGAGCAAAGACAGATGGAGCAGACTTAGACTCATTTAATGGTCAGTTTAGCTAATGCGCTAATGGCTGCTGGGAGAGTGACAGGAAGCTAATGAGTGCTTTATTTGGCCAATCAGCTCCATTTCTGCCACGCATAATCAGCATCTTGGGCACTGTTGCCATGGTGCATGTTACTAAGGTTATTGCACATATCGGAGCCCCTTGGATTGTATGGTTGTGGAGAAGAGAGATAGAAATAGTGACTATAAAAAGGGCCTAAAATATACCTAAATGGATGGTAAATGGGCAAGAGCACTGACTAATTCACAATGTAAATCATATTTTTAGGATGGATTATCCAATTGTTCAAAATAGCAACATATGACTGTTTTAACTATGTTTATTGTGGCATCTAAAATGTTTATCACATAACTTTACTATATTCACATTTTAGTAAAAGATTACATGTTTCCAGTAATATAAAATTGACTAGGTAGGCTAAAATTAAAAAGCTAACTAATAATTTCATTGAATCTAGATAGTCATGGCTAGTTTGGGTTTTTTATGAAAAATGCATTACTTCAAGAGCATTTGTTTTTTAATCACAATTAGAGATATATGATACTGAGAATGCCTTTAGTATTTATATTTAGTTAATTTGTTTTTATATGTGATGTAAAATGTTAAAAAAACAAATGAGAGAAGATTATAAAGATAACAGTAGGCACACATGAAATACTAATTATACAGGATGTTGTGTGTCTTTATAGGTATAGGCCAAAGGTTTCTCGCAAACAAACTAAGAACGAATGAGACCGGAGACATGATTTCTTTATTACATTAAGTGGCTTTACTTACACACTGTATCTATTAACAGTGTCGTTTCTGCTGCTTCCAATCTCACCATTTGTAGCATGTAATGTTCCAGCTTATTAGGGTTGCACACCTTTACCAGCGTAGCTGTTGGCAGGTGCAACAAATCTTATCATTATCTATCTTCTGACCCTTACTCTCAAATTGGGAAACTTGTAATTCTCTTTGGAAAAACGTGTCTACAAAATGACTAAATGTAAATGTAATCAGTGTTCATCGCTGTTAGTTACCCCCAGCCCCCCACCCCCCCAGCGTCACTGAGTTCCTGTAACACAGCCCCATAAGATGCCTGCATACTGACACTCTCAAGATGGTGGTGATGGGGTTGATTTGTGTAGGCACTTGCATGTCATCCAAGTTACCAAAAACATCTCGTCTTCCAGCTTCTGCAGCGATATGAGCACCTTGCTTATTTTCCACCCCATCCTTGGCATCTTCTTCTGATGCAATGGCTTTACCCTCCGCTGGCCCTGCCCACCTTCTTTCATGCTCCGTCAACGTCTAGAGATCTTACTAGAGAACATGCTCATGAAGGGGCCTGTGTTTTCATTGGCTGCATACATTCTTGTTGCCTCGGGTTTTGACACAACTGACAAAATGAGAACGAATGAAAATTTCTCAAACATAGGCTCATTTACATTTACAGGCTGTATTAAAATATCCCCTAGATGGGCATGGAGAACCCCCCCCCGACCCTAATAGAGGATAAAGCGGAAGATAATGGATGGATGGACTTTTTTTTTTTTTTTTTCCAAAGCCGGGCATTCAGTTTTTTACCGGGGCAATTCAGATTATTGGCAACTAACCCACATTATTGGCAACTAACCCACAAGCATGTAAATGCAGATGGATAGTGAATGCAAAAATATTCTAATGATCAAATTTTTCAAGTTGCAGTTGTAATGTTCATTAAATGTCTTGTCCTATATGCTCTTTTATTTTGACACATGCCTTATGTGTTATTTAACATGCCATTTGTTTGTGGTGCGTGTGTGTGTGTGCGCATGTGTGTGCATGTGTGTGCGCGTGTGTGTGTGCACTCGTCACGAACAAACCAACAGATGTCTAATTACTGCCCAATTGTAGCAGCAGGGAGCATGTTTCTGAATCCTGTCTTGTGCTTGTGCTTCATCCGTCCCTCCCAGCACTAAAAAATGGCTGCAACAGGCTAATCTTAGACATTTTGTCATATGAAGGTAATTGCAGAGTTGTGTCTGTTCCTGCCTTTCTTTTTGTCTAATTGAACCACATGCAGCTAACTTCTTCCCCAGATTTCTGCTCTTTCATTTTAAACACAGATGTGTCAACATTTTCTGAAATGCTAGAAGGATTTAAACACACACACACACACATTTGCACAGGAAGTATAACTGCTTGTAAAACATAAAATGCACATTTTGACCACTGTGTGAATTTTTGCTCCTAATTCAACAGTGTAGCTGGTTCCTCCTTTACTACTGACTTGTACTGACTTGTTTTTTTTTCCACTTGTATGCGGCTTTAAATAAGTTAATCTCATTTTCAAAATAAAATGCACACAAGTTAATGTCTGTGTTTGTACATTTTCAGTTGTAGGGTTATCTGCTTATTGGGCTATACACACAAAAGGAACCCAGGGCATGATCCTAGGAATCAAGACTAATTTTACTGTAAGTGCAAGCAACGTGGACTACAGTACATGAAATAATATACCTACCAACAAAACATAAAAACAAATTACTGGATACTGGAAACAGGCATGTGTAACAATCACATCTCATAATTATGTTATTAGGTAATAATGGCTGTATTTTCTAATACCTCAGCGTACAAAACAAAAATTTTTGTTTTGCTAAATGCGCTAAATTAAAATGAGCAGTATTAGGTTAGCTTAGCTGCCTGGCTTTTTCTTACATAAAAAACATCTATTAATAAACAAATAATTCAAAATATATTAATACAAAGGTTTACAATGGTGCATTAGTCTTTAATTGAAACTAAAATACAGACTTTACAGTCAGAGTGCATTTATATTTTTCGCTACATTTTCAAAACTTAAATATTAAATATATTTTTTTAGTTAGTGGTGTCGCGCCAAACGGGCTAGCGCATTCGTCATATTTCCTAAGTACCTCGATATTAGTTTACACTCGTTGTAAACAGTTGTGCTCATGTCGAGCTCTCTCTTCCTGGCTTTAAAAGCTGAACACTCGCTTTTAATGACGACCGGGCGTGGAATCACCCTCTCCCCCCGCTAGCATGAACTAGCTTTTATCCAAATTTTATCTATTGTTAAATAGATGCGTTGAATAACAAAGGTTATCTTTCTTGGATTGTAATATTGGAAAGCCATCTAGTGCTGAGCACAACCTAACCTTTGGTAGTGGTCACAGTCTTAATGAAGCTTACATGTTCTCCTTATTGCTTCAAAGCTGCATCAAAAAATATAAAATATACTTTGTGTTACACAGACTTACTCAATTATCTACTACATTTCCCCACCAAAGCTCTCCCTATCCACAACTATTCACTAACCCTTTTCACTATTTCTGAGAACACCATGTCTCGATCACTCTGACTCTACATCCAAAATCAACAAAAGGGTGTGGTACACTTATCTTAAAAAAACTCTTGCATTTATATCCACTGCTCAAAAATATGCCCACCAAGCATGCTATCTCACATCATACACTACATCAAACTTTTGTTCTTTAAATACAGATATCTAGCCTCAGCAATGCACTTAAAAACTTAATTTACACTAGCATCCATTGTTAAAATGCACCCACTCTGCTGCAATTCATGCAAAGACTAAAATTTTGTAAAATTATCATTAGTGGGCATAGCATTGAACTCTAAACACTTTGTCTACAGGCTAACATGGACAAAATGTACTTTTTTTTTTTTTATTCCAATAATATTCCAAAAATCTCCAGCTAGCCATATTCTAAGTTTCAGTGGAGTTAAAAGCACATCACAAGCAGCTCCTAAAATAAATTTAATGCGACCAGTATTAATCCTTCATTGCCCATTAGTCTCTCCAGGTAATTCTTAGCCACTCTACACTCTTGCATCTGACCAGTTGTTCATGTTTCCCTTGTGAAACATTCACATCCTGCCTTCTAATAACACTCTTATGTTTTTTTTCTCTGGTAATGTAGCTGTAATGTGACTAAATGTTTTTTTTTTTTTTTTTTTTTTACCACTAGCCATGTATGTTGCCATGCACGGCTTGGCTTGTTGGCTGTTTAATTTCTTGAGTTTTATTGTTGGCTTTGAATTTTTGTTGTATCCAGACACTTCCATCTTTGTAATTCGTAACTCACACATATCATTAATGGGCATAGCATTGAACTCTAGACACTTTATGCACAGTCTAACGTGGACAAAATATACTTATTTTTTTTATTCCAATAATATTCCAAAAATCTCTAGGCTTTTGACATGGCTTGCTGGATGTTTAATTTTTCACTCTATATTTCTTGACAAAGCGAGATTTTCCAGTATGCGCGCAGTTCCCCCACTCCCCTGCAGAATGCCATGTTCTATTATTAACATTTGTTAATAAGTACTGAATTCATTGACTGTGCACATGCTTTACATGCTCGTTACCTAGACTTCTAGTGAAACAGTCCGCACAGGCGGTGCTCTAATAGAGGAGTGGCTAGACCCTTGAGAGTTTTGATACGGTCTGTATGCCTCACATTTTTGTTTATTCTGCCTTTATTTTTATTTTCTGTGGAGTGTGCATGATCTTTGAGGTGAACTTTGTTGCCCTCAAGCAGTAGTAGCAACAGCATGCCCCACTGTATGTTTGTTTGAAGGGGTCATATGTTCATTCGAGGTATTGTTTGCCACTTATATTTTGTTAATGCAATTATAATGTTATGTTTTTACTCATTGTTCTCTTTTGCTTTTCCTGAGTTTTGACTTTCTGTTAATCCCCTTCATCTTAATTTACCTCATTATCCTATTTTGTTTTCTTTTCCTGTGACATTATAAACATCTACAAAAACTCTCTGAACTGTTAATTTCAAAATAAAAATTAAGTTGGATTAAGTGAATAAGTTCACCCCTTACTAGAAATCTACCTTATAAATAACATAATTTTAATCATTTGATCATTTTTGGAAGCAAACAAATATATCAAAAGGAAGTTATCAACTTCCATGTCATCCATGTATGCAATAATTGGCAAAAGCTGAGTACCATTCTGGAGTCTTTCTCCACCTATGAGCTCTCATTAATTTGATTGCTATAGTAAATGCTTATCTCTATTTCTATCTCCAAATTATTCTACTATGCACTAAACGCCATGCACACTTAAAATCCAGGTCTTTTGCACAGAACTATGACATTAAATCTTGTTTGCCTTAAAGAAAGGTGCAAGTCTGTGTGAGTACACTCAAGAAAATCTTACATCCCTTTTACCCAGCAGCTTTTCAGTTGCCTAATAGTAACTTTGTCATATAACTGTTATTGAATAAAAAAAAAACAATTCTATGCTTTTATACAGATCAACCAAATTAAAGAAGACAACTTATCATTTATTTATTAAGAGAAATATACAACATGACATCTGTGAGTGGCAAGTCTCTGGAAGAGATATGTCTCTTGTGTGCCCTTGTGGTGGGGTGGACTTTGTTTTTTTGTTTTCATAATAGCCCTTTAAATTCCAGCAAAAAAGCATTATTTAGGACAATTATAATGCTATCAAATCAAATTCCAATTAGGGTATCATCTGGTCAATATCTCTTTTTTTCTCGGATTGTCTCAGTGCCAATTGTTGAATATGCTGGCTTTGAAGGCAAAGCAAAGTCAGACTAAAAAAATCTGTGTGCTTCTCAGGTAGATTTTGATCATTTTCACTTTATAAAAAAAAGTTATTTAAAAAAAAATTTAAGAGCAGTAGCTACATCTGTTACACTAGACAGAATCAAGGAATGCTTCATGAAGCTAACCAAGAATGCTGTTCGTGGACTATAGTTCTACATTCAACACTATTATCCCTTCCACACTCAACACCAAGCTGAAGAATCTTGGACTTTACCCATCCCTGTGTTACTGGATCTCAAGTTTTCTGACAGACAGACGGCATGCATTTTGGCAAGCATCTTTCCACCCCCCTCACTCTCAGCATTGGGGCTCCTCAGGGGTGTGTTTTGAGTCCTTTGCTGTACTTATTATACGACTATGACTGCGTGGCCACCTCCAGCTCCACAACCATCATTAAGTTTGCTGACGACACCGTTGTAGTAGGTCTGATCTCCAACAACGATGAGAGGGCCTACCTGAGGGAGAATACATACCTGGAGAACTGGTGCCAGGATAATAATCTCCAACTCAACGTCAGCAAGACTAAGGAGCTGATAGTGGACTACAGCAAGAAACAGACGAGGAGCTTCCACCCTGTGAGGATCAACGGCGCTGTAGTAGAAAAAGTAGACAGCTTCAAGTACCTTGGAGTTCACATCGCGCAGGACCTATCTTGGTCCTGCCACATTAACAAGCTGGCAAAGAAGGCTCGTCAGCGTCTCTACCACCTTCGATGTCTACGAGACTTCAGGCTGCCCTCCAAGGTCCTGCAGAATTTCTACTACTGCACCGTCGAAAGCATCCTCAAGGGTAACATCATAACCTGGTTCGGGAACAGCACCCATCTGGACAGGTGGTTCGGCCGAACGCACCATCCGAGTAGCACTTCCAGACCTTCAGGCCATCTACAGGAAGCGGTGCTGGTCCAAAGCCAAAAAGATTGTGGAAGACTTCAGTCATCCTGACAACAAGCTCTTCACTCTGTTGCCATCAGGACGGCGTTTTCGTGTCCTGAAGGCAAACACAGAGAGGATAAGGAGGAGCTTCTTCCCAACAGCGATTCGGAGCCTGAACCAGGACTAAACAGACATAATCCCACCCACAACACTTTCATAACTAAATTAACTTCATAAGGCTGCACTGCAATATTTGCACAAAAAGCACAACCCACTTTTATAATTCCATTTGCACAGTGTATATACATAGTTACATTTTATTATTTTTTTTTATTTTATCTTTATTCTATTCTATTCTTAGCCTTAATAAATTAACAAATTCAGGTAAGGTCAGGTAAGAATTTCACTGCTGGCTTTACCATGTATATCTAGTAAATAACAACTAGTGCCATTACATATTTAAACAGATTACATCATTACTTGCAGTTGTGTCAATCTTACTGAATCACATTCTGACTTGAAAAACAAGTGGACAAAGTTGTTCGCTTTGAATTTTGGTTGTATCCAGACACTTCCATCTTTGTAATTTGTAATTTGTAACTCACTAATTTGTAATAGCAGCATTAATGCAATTAATTACATTGAGATTCAAACCTAATATACACTGAATTCATTCATTCATTCATTATCTCCCGCTTAGTCCTTTATTAGGGTCGCGGTGGGGTTCCCCATGCCCATCCAGGGGAGAACGTCTCGGGCGCTGGGCAGACAGACCCAGGACAGGGCGCCAATCCATCGCTGGGCACACACTCACTCACACAGACACACTCTATATGGGACAATTTTTGAGAATTCATTTAACTTGTTCCATGTTTTTGGACTGTGGAAGGAAACCGGAGAACCCGGAGGAAACCCACGCAGACACGGGGAGAACATGGAAACTCCACCCAGATGGGGATTCGAACCGGGAATCCCTAGTGCTGAGAGGCGAACGTGCTAACCACTAAGCCACCGTGCCGCCTATACACTGAATTGGCACACATATTCTGTTTACACTGGTTTTTAAAATGTGCATCTGATGCTGGATCACAAGTAGACAATGCTCATTACAAGTTTCAATAACCACAGAGATGCCTTGAAATCTGATCTAAAATGCAAAAATAGGAAATCTAAAAACTGAGTTTGTTTCAAATAAGCTGGACAAAAGGGTGAAAGCAAAGTAACAATGTTTATAGGAACTTTCTGAACAAAATCTGAATTATTCATTCATTCATTATCTTCCGCTTATCCTCTATTAGGGTCGCGGTGGGGTTCCCCATGCCCATCCAGGGGAGAACATCTCGGGCGCTGGGCAGATAGACCCAGGACAGGGCGCCAATCCATCGCTGGGCACACACTCACTCACACATACACACTCTAAATTGGGCAATTTTGAGAATTCA
>JAFMOD010000772.1:191166-207899 GCA_019802435.1 Corydoras maculifer
ATCCAGGGGAGAACGTCTCGGGCGCTGGGCAGATAGACCCAGGACAGGGCGCCAATCCATCGCTGGGCACACACTCACTCACTCACACAAACACACTCTTATAGGGGGCAATTTGGAGAATTCAATTGACTTGATCCATGTTTTTGGACTGTGGGAGGAAACCGGAGAACCCGGAGGAAACCCACTCAGACACGGGGAGAACATGGAAACTCCACCCAGATGGGGATTCGAACCGGGAATCCCTAGCGCTGAGAGGCGAACGTGCTAACCACTAAGCCACCGTGCCGCCTAGTTCATTTTAAATAGGAAAAATCTGATTTTCAAAGTGTTGTAACTTGGTCAATTTTTGAGCTACAGACACCACATCTCAAGCTAAAACCACAGACTGATTGCACTTTCTGTTCACTTTTTATCACTCTTCAAAAATTGCATTCCTCCTACCTGCTCTAGCTCACTCTAAGTACCATGGAGAGCACTCCATTACAAATGCATTGAAGGACAGAGTGTTATATTAAAGGTCATCAATGACGTCACCACGGCCATGCCCATTTTGTGCAATCACACTCGCATTTCCTTCAGTAAATTCACCTCTCTGGTTTAACTTATTATTACTGTATATAATTAATAAACCAATTGCTATATCTATTTATTCATACTTATAGAACAAATTCCCTAAAGAGACAATAAAAGCACAATATGTCTAAAACTGTACTATTTAATAGATGTGGTGCAGAGCAACAATCGAGTAGTTTTATGAATGAGGAGTGAAACCAGGGAATCAGGTAAGTTGATGGCTTCCACCTGGGATTTGCTTTCATTAACAGATTGATTATGATCACGGGCTGTTTGAATTGACCACACCAAAATTTCTATTCAGTGCGACTGCTTAGAGCTTGGTTAAGAGGTTTTTGTGAGTCAGTGATTTCCTAATGATATGGAGGAAATGGGTAGATCATGTGTCCAACTGTTGTCCTAACCAAGTCCATTGAATATCTCAATCTGCCTTTAATTATAAGGCAGGTTCCACATAATGACAATTTTTCAGTATCCAAACCACCAGAGACACAAAGCCTAGATGCAGCAGCAGATAAAGATGTTTCAGTCCATGGGTCAAAACTGGAAAGTATTTCTAATTCAGACTTTAAATGATAAATGTATGGTAAGCCTCAATTGATAACACAGCCTGAGATTAATGACGATAAGAGATATATTTATCAAATATAGGATATATATCCTGAGGTAGCACACGACAGATATATTTTAATACTGAGAATAATTTTACCTGTTTAATTTATGATAAGAACAAGTCAGAACATCCATCCAGTATGTATTGTAGCCATATGAGTAAATGTTTATGGAAAATAACAGACATGTTTTTCCTTGTGTTAAAGGTAATAAAGATAATAAAGTCTACTACTAGACTACTTTCAATAAAAAGGTGCAAAAACAGAATATGTGGTGGTACATGGGCTGCATCAGTTTTGTAAAATTCCATTAGTAGAAATAAATATCCACAAAATATTAAAAACTAAAATTTATTAGAAGTGCCCAGCCATAGAATGGGACCATGCCTAGGTATATCTGCCGAATGACCGAAACATTCCCCACTGGATGGACATTTTAAACCGACAGCATTAATGCCAACCCACAGCTGCATGTAAAAAATTCAGAAAACTGTACATTCATATAAAATATACTATATGACCCTGTGCCAGAGTTGCTGATATTATTACTTACAAGAAGTACATGTTCTATTTAATAGTGTACTGTATAGAAATTTTGTAAATCACTCGTTTGTGCCTGATATTTTAATTCATTCCTGCTTTTTGTGAACAAAAATGTTCTTTTATTATAAATATAGCATGTAGTTCATTAATTATGATAAACACAAACTGATTTGACAACACTTAAACCCTAAAGGCTAAATCATAATGCATGTTTCAAGGACTTTGCCTTAATTTGATTCATTTTTTTTTTTGTCTTCTTGCGCACAGACTCAGAGTCCACACAGAAGTGAACTTGAGATTCCATACACGTCCAGTTTCTATTCTGTCCTCTGGCTTTTTCAGGTGCACCAATAATACAGTTTATTTTCTCTTATTACCTTTCTTTCTGTTTTTTTTGTCTCTGCCTAATTCACTTACTGTAATTCAATACTCATTTGTTTGTGGATATTCAATATTTTACACACATCATTTCTTTAAAGGTCTAATGTTCCTGCTATGCCCTCCTGGATGATTTACAAATTAGCATAGTTTTGAAGGATGAGTGTTACACTCGCCTACCTAGGGGTTAAAGCGGCTGCGCATAGGAAGCGCAGAGCCGTCGCGCTCTAACGCGCTGAAGGGAGCCAGGCACGCAGGTAGCAGGGAAATGGAATTTTATTTAAAGGTGTAGTAACACCACAAAACAAAGGTACCGGCCGAGTGAACATAAACTTAACCACGAAGGACAGGGAAAGAAGGAAATAAATACAAATGAAAACCAATCACGTGCACAACACAACCAATCAACAGAAAGAGATAATTAAAGAAACTAAATAACGTAATTAAAAGTAAATTAACAAACATAGAACAGGTGCCCTAGGCACCTGTTACAATCAGTCATGGAAAACACATTGTAAAACATATTTTAAAAGCCCTGATGTATAATTTTATCAATTAAAGTCTATTCTAAAAAACACCTGTATTATCCAAAAGGTTTCAAGCTTTACATAAATATCATTTTATATGTTGCTTAGTAATATATATACATAGTAATGCATGTATATACATTTAATAATAAATATATCCCATCTACTTATTTGATTATTTTCCACTTAATTTTCCATTTTGGGCACTAAGCAAATACACCCAGGATAGGGCGCGAATCCATAGACACACATGGCCACTTTTAAAGGACAATATGTTAACCTTCTGTTTGTTAGTTAAACTTATTATATTTATATAATATACTTATCGCTAGTAGTATACTCATCAAACTCCAGATCCAGATTTTCCTATTAAGAGACACTGGTTTGAGGATTTAGAGTTGAAGGCTTATTCCAATTTTTTGTGCATAAGTTAGCTGTCTAATGCTTTTTGTATGGGATCAGGTTCTGCTGATTGCAATGTCCCAACGTTTTCATTTGCCCCTTGTCAAATTGTCAAGATGACTTACCGTCTCTGTCTTCTTGCCAAACCATCTGTCAGATATCTAAAAGCAAGAGTTCTCTTGCATGCTCAATGTGCACCTTCCTTCTTGCCTAAGCTGCTGATATAGCAAATATTTTATTCATAATGCATTAGTTGCTAAAGCATTATGTTTTAATGCACTGTGAAAGAAAGTGAGAGGGAGAACATGGAAGAAAAGGAGTGTTACTCTGGTTATTGCATGGCAACATTTGTGTAAAGTGTGTGTGTGTGGTGTGTGTGTGTATATATATTGAAATGCATTCTTGACTGAAGACACAACTAATGTTCTATAGTTTACTGACTGCAAAGAAAACATAAACAACTCTGGTATAAGTGACGACAAATTACAAAGGTGTGTGACACAGTAACTTTTATTTAAGACCTGCTGTTTTGTGATGCTGACTTGCATCAATGCATCACAGTATTTAATCATTGGGTCATGACTTATTTTAACTCTTGAGACCTTATCCAAAATACCTGTCCACACTTTTACTCTGACAAGTAGGATATGGTGCATGAGCTCTCTTGCTAAAGTGAGAACTGGCACACACAGACCTTGCTTTACCACTAGCATGACAGAACTAAAAAGCAGGTAAATACATCTTTAGATTTTAAAGCAATGCACTGCCATTTATTTAATATTATAGTTTAAAAACATGTGTTTTAATTTTCAGAACCTACCCAAATGACTGAAAATAGTCTTCTGCAGAGTGACATCTGAGAACAATTAAGAACAAACCTTATGTGTCTGCAGTTCACTACGTTTTACATGGTAAGGTGCTTAGGTTATGTGGCCGCAAAGGAGTCAGATTTTTTTCACCACGGAGGTGTTGTACTGGTTTTTGCCAAATATGTAGCATTACATTATGGTAGCCAACAACTCATATATGGTTTCATCTATCCATAAATGTAATTTCAGTTTCAATTTCTCACTGTGAAATGAAAAATTTAAAAGTGTTAAATTTAAATTGCATTCACCACTTCCCAGAATGGCTTGCAACATTTGCTTCTCTAGGCAGTGAACTTCTGATGTCACTCCACCTTAGCATCATTTTTAACACACACTTAGTTGCTTTAGATCAACAAAATACTGAACTACCAGCAACTTTGTGTTTTTGTAGAGGTGGTCACGCACTGATGTTTTAAAAGCAAATAATAAGAACTAGTTCAGCAAATCCTATTTATTCTTATATTGATATTTCATGCACTGATTCTTGATTCTTCTTGATTTAAAAAAAAAAAGAATACCAAATAATAATAAATAACAACAATACATTTAAGTACATTTAAAAAAAAGGCTAGCATTATACTTTATTTCAACTACTCTTTGCAGTTTTGCGAGCAGACTAATGTCCATTCTTGCAATCTTCATTGTGGGCATGACAGATTTAACCGCACAAAACTAAAATTACAGGAGATAAATAATAATTTAAAGGGTTTCTTAAACTGGCATAATGAAAGCAATATATAAGCAATATATATCAGGACACATATACACACTTCATAACATGCATAGCTTTAAACTATGAATGTGTGACTGCTGCAACCCAAACCATACTCAGGTTGCACATTACTCTTATTACCACATACGTGCACACTACAGAGAATAAATTTATAACACAAAACACCAAACGGTGCTTACCAATCCGGCCTTGATGCATCTGCACAGAGCATGCTGAGACACTGAGAGGACCCTTTGTTCTACTGCGCCACTCAAAAGGAGCAGAAACTCAAGACAGCTTGGAACAAGTGTCATGGATGGTCATTGACTTCTCCCCAATTAGCACAACAAAGTGAAGCAGTATGCTACCACAATCTTTGTGGCAAGAGTAAGAAGAAAAATTTGAGCTGCTCAACAATCCATAACAACAATCCAATCCAATCCATCTATCTGTGAAACCATGCTGTTATCTAATTTATACACAATGATGCTTAATTTTATTATTGATATTATTTTTAAAAATGTCTAAATAGCAGCATATATTATCAAATACCATAGTATAGTATACTATGGCATAGTATACCATAGTATAAATAGTCGCTACATCACTGTACATATATACATTTTACTGGTGTTTGTCCAATGTTAATAGCTAAAATGTTTAGGTAAAATTGTAATCTAAACTCTAGTCTTAATGGTAAGCAGTATCTATCTTAATTTAGTCCCTAAATCTTACATTTCATTAATGTTTTTTCTAAGACAGCATTAATGCTCACACCTCGTACCCCCACCCACCAACACACATGCAACTGTAGCATATGTGTAATTTACACACTAATATTAAAGCTTTATAAAGTAAGATTTTTTAAGAAATTTTATACATTTTTAAGTTCAGTAAAAAGGGCACAGATGCTTTTCTTATAAATACCCAATGAACTGCTTGTTTTCATATAGACTGAGACAGGAAGTGTTTTTGCAGGCAGGTGCAGAATAAAGCTAATGGACTGGTCATTGTGAAACTTCCTGTTAAAAAAAATCCCATGACATTATCCACAGGGCAGAGGTCTAAAACAGGAAGTGAGTGTAACAGCAGTGACCACTGATAATAAGGCATTTTCCTTTTTTGACTAAATAAGAGCTCAAACATGCATTTAAGCTTAGCCATGCGTACATAAGAAAACATGCAACATGCAATTGTTTTAATAAAATTTATTGCTTAAACATTTCTAACATTACATAAATCAATGACTTCTTAAGCTGCAATTGGGTATAATTCAAACAACATTACCTATCTGCCAAAACACAAGTATTTTTTATGTAATGCATTCCATTGAAGCTCTGGCCGTATGTGTATGATTGTTGTCCTGCTGAAATGCGAACCTCTGCCACAGTCTCAATTTCTTTACAGACTCTAGCTGCCCAGATTTATCAACTATTATTATGCTTCCTAACTGGGTAGTAAGAAATTTCTGGAAAATTGTAAGTTTTTTTACACAGTATTTATATAATTTATTTTTTTTTAATTATTTTTTAAGTAACTTCTGTGTTAGAAATTAGACCATTACGATCATGTGACCAGTGTGAGCAGAAATGCTTTCTGTTTGCATCCTTCAGGTCAGTGTTTTGGCAGTTACATTAGGGTAGTTAACACACACGCGCACACACACACACACACACAAACACTCTATATGGGGCAATTTGGAGAATTCAATTGGGCTTGATTCATGTTTTTGTACTGTGGAAGGAAACTGGCTTATAGGGCTGCTTATTTATAAATTTTGGTCAGTTCCTTGTTTCAGCATTCATGTGTTCATTGATCATAATGTGTTTGGAAATAAATGTCTTTTCTTGATTTGGATTAGTTTATTTAAAGGGTATTAAATATATTAATATATATTGCAATACATATTGCACAGATGTAAAGTGTTGAGATTATTTGTTTGGTGATCTATAACCAGAAATAGATTTTTACCTTTTAAGTTATTTAAAATGAGTAAATGGATTATAATACAAATATACACCTGTAAACCTGTACACTTAGCCATACTTTTGTACTTCAATTTCTAGAGTATAAAAGGGGTATATGTTGAATTGTGGTTGATTTCCAGCACTGCATTGACTATCCTATTATTGAGGTTTGTTGTTTTTTCACTGCTCATTGTTCCAGTTGTCCATTAAATTGTATTTATAATGTATTTACAAAAGCTATAGCAGAGCCAGATTTTATAATGAAAGATGAATATTTCTTTTCCACATTCAAATCAACAGTGTGAGTAGAAAAAGAGAGAGATGCATCAAATTAATGCAACAGAGAAAAATAAATAGAGGTGTTTGAGAGATCAGTACAGGCAGAGGAATCTCCATGTCAGTAACCTCTCTGTGTACCCAAGGGAAGAAAGGAAAAATAATATGAACGGGGTTTCCAAGGCGACCATGAATCCAAATGCGAATAAGTCTTAACTGGAAGTGACATATTAATAAACTGTAACCCCCTGAGGGCTGGTAATCAAGCTTCAATTAAACATTTCTCAAATCTCTCACCTCCTTTCTGACATGTTCGGTAGACTATTTCTTTATTTCTATTCATTATATTTCAAAGATGGTGTGTCTAATCTAATACTTGAACATGTCTATTTAAAAAAAAGGTACTGTCTAGTATTTCATTGGTCTTCTAGACTAATCATAGGTCTTAAGTAAAATTATACAGTAAAAGATGTGAAAATCCTGCATCTAATCAATGGAATTACAAATTGAACCCAGCCCATTGTCTTCCATTCTCTTCATAGCATCTTTAACAAGCCCATATTAAGTGTTTTGCTTAATAAAGTCCACAAAGCTTCCAGAAAGCTGAGGGATTTCTGGCATCCCATACACATAAGACTTATAAATAAAATAATACAACAATTTTACAATTAAACAGCTAAAAAGAATGACTTTTCTGTCTCTTTAATGATTCCCTAGGTAAAATAAAACAGTAAAATATACCCTCAAGCAAAATCAACACCATTCCGAAATAAGACCATCCCTTGTGAATTTGTAAAGTCTATTATAATCTGACATACTATTAAAAATACAATTTTATTTTCTGGTCTAATGGGGTTTTTAAAACTGGGTAAAAACCATGATGTTTGCTCTGCTTTAAGATTTGCTTTTGTTAATATCATATTTACAGCTTGGCAGCAGCCAGCATGGTCCCAGCTTTTAATGGTGTTCAAAAATAGTATAAACACTTAAAAGGAACATTACTGAGAAAAAAAAGGAGGCATCCTTTGCAACTGAACTTAAAAATTTGTGAAGAAAATGTGGCTAATAAATATGATGGGTGACACAGTGGTGCAGTAGTTAGTAGTCTGCCTCACATAAAATTTTGGGATCTTTTACTGTACAGAGTGGACAAGGTTATGTCTGACAAGTTGCCGCTGGCAATTTTTTTTCCTACAGTCTAAAAACACCCTAATAGGTAAACATCATTGCATGTCTGATCTACAGTTGACTGGCAACCTGAAAACAAATGCTTTCCGTCCATATATAGGTCGTGTTATAGGGCATACAGTATATAGGTCGTATATACCATATATATATATATATATATATATATATATATATATATATATATATATATATATATATATATATATATATATATATATATATATATATATATATAGCATGGCATAATACATTATATACAAGTCACATTATATACATCATTGTTGTGCTTTCCAGAGCATTCTACATCTTTTTTTGGTGTCCTGATATTTTGGCCAAAAGTAGGTTGTATACTAATATTTTATGCTTTTACTGTATATTCTGTTGTGTGTAGTGTGGTTTGGTGCAGTGTGTTTTTACTGTTGGTACTAAATGCATGCGTGGTGTAATGTTTACTGTGTGGGATGTTCCTGCTAACACTTTAGGTTTTCTGCTTCCGTTACCTTTACATTGCTGTTGACCAGTGTAACTTGTCTTAATATATCTGTTTTTTTGTGTTTTTTTTTTACAACAAAACACATCTTTACACCACACTGTATGAAATAAAGGGAGTTATGTCAACCTTTACCATTTACTCACAAAGATTCAAAACTGTATTATGAGCCCCATATTTAAAAGAGAAGATAAGTTCAGTGTACTTGCTTATAAAAATTGTGATGCAAGTAAGAATCCCAAAATTGTGTACATAATTTACTATATCTTGACAACATCTATTCATGTTATTCACATAACTGAGTATTTAACTCCTAAGGGTTGCCTGATTGATAAGTTAATAGCTAATTGTAATAAAGATTCAAATATTACCAATATTTATTCCAAATTCTCAGCAACATTTTGACATGTTTTTGAGAAGGCTGAGTAGAAACCTGAATTTGAGGAATGCACAAATGCTCCAAGTAATGCTGGACTACAAGTAATAACCTGCATCTTACAGTCATGTAAGGGAGGATAAATGGGGGTTGCAGTGAAGACATTATTATAATATTTTAATGTTTTCTGCCCAAAAATACAATCTAAAATTTGGGAATTGACATCCTGCCTGGAATCTTAGGTCTTTGCAATAGTTGCCCTTGAATACTTCGAGCATTGCTACTCCAAATAAACTCCAATATAACAATATCAAATTTAGGTGGTAAGGGATTTGAAAAAGAAATTGATACATAAAAAATGGACAGGTCCTTTGTGGTGCCATACAATACCCAGTGTAGCTGTCTTATTTTGTATTTTGTGTCTAGGTGAGTGTGATACGTACCAGAACATTCAAGATAAGCATAATTTTGGGACCTTTATCCTGACCACAAAAATTTGCATGCCTAATCCCCACAATGTGAATACAGATTGGCCAAAATGTAAAACTCTGAAAAGAGTGTTGAATGTTTATGGGTGCTGCATCATAGAAAACTGGACCTGGCAGCAGTTAAAAGGCAGGTGGCATCATACCATAACACCTATCAGGTTGAAATTCTTTTTTCTGATTTCCTGTGGGCGCATGGTGCAGACAGAAAATAAAGCAAGCACACGGCAAACTTTAAAGCTTCGTCCCTGTCTTCCCTGACACATGGCTTGTCGGCTGAGTACACAGCCTATGTTAAGTGTTGCTGATTTTGAAGAGGGATCTTCCAACAATTTAATATTGCTGTTAGAACACCTGGCAAGCCTTGTGAAACTCACTATCTAAAATGACTATATCAACTGCAAGTGGGTTTGACAGATGTGTGAACTATGGGATTTTTTTTCACTTAGCTTAGGCAAATGCATCAAAACTTATAAATATTTAATATTTTTATGACTTTTTGTGAGTTTAGAGCCATTTGCATATATTGATATTTAAAACCAGAACAAGTCAGGCGTTCTGTGAAGGAACTAGCTGCTATAGCATCAGATACCTAATACTATAGCATTAGATCTGCACTTCTGCACATGTAGGGTTACGGTAATACATCCATCTTTTATTACATAATCTTTGCTGGTTGCATATTTTGTGTGATTTTCTTTACATAAAATTTACTGTCTATTAGTGTAAATATAGCTATTATGTGGGGTTTTCTGTTTCTTTTGGTCTGTTGCTAATTTGCACCTTGTGTAGAACAGTTTAGTGTTCCGGTGGTGGCGTGTCATGTACCTTATTTAGCTTCATTTAATAACCTTTGATTCGCTGACATGACAGCAAATGCAACAGCCCTCTCATGTGAAGACCTATTCGTGTAGAGACCTGCGAGTCTACCTGTGCGAGAAGGACAATGACAAGGCAACTATAATTTACTTCTTTTGAAATCAGTATTTTTTTCCTTTTTACATATTTTATACCTATTTATAGTATGTGTTTTCAGTTTATCCTTGTCATTTCATTCTCACACAGACGTTCCTTTCCTCAGAAAAGAAGGCTCACTCTTGCACATTTGCGAACTCTGCAGCAAGTGAATACTAACGAGTCCTTCACATTCTCTGCAGAACCCATGGAACTCGGATCTGGATCCACCCAGAGAGCTCCTACACCAGCTGCACTCTTAACTAATTTTCTCTCACTCTCCTCGCATCGACAAGAGGAGGTTTGCTTATTTCCCACAAATAGATTTTTTTTTTTGGAGTTTCTTTTCTTCCACCTCCTTCGATCATCTGTAAAACCACACAGGTACGTTGTTTCTGCATCAAAAACTTCTCAGCCCTTGACATTAAAACTGCATCCAGCATATTCTGCTCCACCTTGACTACCTGTCTAGACCAGGTCTGTCAAAGATCCACTAGGATAACACACAGCTCTTCCTCCAGTCCCCGGCTCACAGAGGTACTTTAAAAACAATGCACTACTCTTTGATCCGCTAAAATAAAATGACATAAGTCTGGTTTGTCTGTAGATTTAGAAACATACCCATCTTCACTTGCCACCTTCTCGAGGGGCATAACTGCTGCTAAATCCTTGTTCTTTCAGTCCAAGATAACATGCATCTCAGATGCTTGCACTGTGTCTAGTACAGTTAACACTTTACTTAGTCCAAATTTTATTCCCCTCCCAGCACTTCTGTCAGGTAATGTCTGCAACCTTCTTCACGGAGAAGATATAGGGCATCAACAAATTCTTTCATACCCCAGAATCGGCCATCTAATAATAATAATAATAATAATAATAATAATAATAATAACATCATTTTATTTGGTATGTGTCTTTCAAGACACCCAAGGTGTCAAAATCACATCAGTCTGGTTTTAGGGTTGGTTATTCCACTGTGACGCACTTAAAATGGCCAAAGCAAACTCTAAATCCTCTGTTCTCATCCTGCTGGACGTCCTGACAGGTTTTAATACAGTAAATCATCAACTTCTACTGTCCACTCTATTCAAACTAGGGTTTTCTGGTCTGACACTTGAATGGTTGCGATCCTATTAACAGGAAGGACCTTCAAAATGTCATAAAATGGGGAGATTTCTAACTCTCACCAAATACTCACTCGAGTTCCTCAAGGCTCTGTACTTTGTCCACTCCTCTTTTTTATTGTACATGACATCGGTGGGTGTCAGTATTCAGACACAATTTCTCTTGCAACTGCAATGCTGATGACACTTAATTTGTCTTATTACACCACAATCTCAAAACAGATATCCGCCTGCCTGCAGACATATCTGTTTGGATGAAGGCGTGTCAGCTTAAATAAAATTTGGAATAAATTAAATTTGGAATAAAAATTAAAATTTTCTCATAATTCCAGCTAAACCCTCAATCCATCATGACTTGACCTTCGGAATTAGAGGCTCCACCATCTCTCCAACAGACTTGGTCCGTAACCATGGTTTCATAATTGACTCACAACAATCTGATCAGGTCACTAAACCTGCCCATTCCTGCAGATTCTTTCTGTAAAACATCAGGAAGATCAGACTTTTGTGACTGAACATGCTACTAATCTCTTCTAAAAACACTTGGTGTAAAAAATTGCTTTGGATTAAAGGTGTGCCCACACTTTTCTGATCCAGTGGACAGGTCATCGTGATCTACCAGGATTCATCTTTTTTAAGCTTTAATGTTGAAACCTGTTTATACACATCATATTAATATTGTGGAATCAGCATAGAAAAGTTTTGGCTTCAGGTTGCCATTTTCACAGAAATTGTTCTTCTATCAAACACACTCCAGCAAATAGCATGGAAAGAACTTGGTTTTAGTACAGCCTTTGGCTCAAGGACATGACACACACTTCCCCTATGGCAAACCACAGCATATAGCACAAACTTACAACAATCCCTGTGACCCACATTCTCCCAAACAGAACATGAACATTAATAAGAGCATCAAACATAGAACAGATGTAATCTGGCTTCAAGGCATGCTGGGAAGTGGTAATGATAATAATTGGTAGTAATTATGGTAACAATATGCCAGTCAATCACAATGACTGACCCACCTTTATAAGCAGTTTGAATGTAACATACATTTAAATGAGACGTGATTGAAGCCCGGGGGCATGGCCGTGCCCTGGTTTGGAGAATAGAGCAAGAGACAGGGACAGCAGAGGTGGCTCGCACGGGGATAGAGATCTCAATTCAGAATGACTCACAGTGTGTGTACATGTGTGTATAAGTGCCTCCAAAACTGCGCTGTAATAAAAGCAGTTGCAGTTAACGTCCTTTGTTCCCAAACCTGTGGAGTGATCCATGGCGATCTACCAACATGCACTGTGCGATCGACCGGTCAATTGCAATCGACGTATTGACACAGAATGATTTAATCTGTGATTTTGGTACAAACAAATACAAAATTATTTCTACATGTCCAGTGAATTAAGCATGAAAATATGTGACTTTAGAAGAAACTTCTTTTAAAGAAAAAACATTAGAAGAAACATTATGCAGCAATTTGTGTATAACAAACAGAGGATTTTGATCATTTGAAGACTCAGTTCTAGTCCAAAAAATACCACACGAAGGCTGATATGACAGGAAATAGGTGGTAATCCACAAAGGCATATGTAACACAATCAGTTTGAGTCCTTAAATAGTGAATTAATAATATAAAAAATTTAACATATATATACACACCGTAAAATGACTGCTCGAGGCCCTACATATGAATATTAATAAATCAATGGAAAATAAACAATTGTGTCCTGCGGTATAGGCTCTGTGTGTAGGCGTGTGTTATGTATGTTAAGCCAATAGCAATTTTGGGAAGGTTAAAGCTGAGGTCTAAAAAATATTAAACAGAACATCTTGTTGAATCTGTTAAAACTTGTTTCTGGCCCTGTGGTGCTGTAGTTGTAGCAGAAGAACAAACAATCCACTATGCACTACTCACACAAGATCTTTCATGCTATCGTATCTATTTGCAGATCTAAACCCTTGCTTGCAAATTATAAATTACTAAATATATGTTATTGTAGTTACAGTGTCAAATACAAACATTTCATGTTTCATGTGTACATTCTACAAATTCAAAATCGAGCAATGCACTGCATGTTTTATATTCAATAAATTAATGTGTGAGTTTTAAGGACATATTTTGTTCTTAGTGTTCTTATTTATGAAATTATCAACATTTTGCCTCTAATGTTGAAATATTTAAAGTATTTTAAAAGTTTTTACCTGAAGATTTGTGCAATCAAAAGATATAAATGGATGTATCCAGCCTAAAAGAAGTAAAGCAAAACTAATGACATCACAATCCATACATATAGGTATTGCTAAAGAATTTTAGAGCTTATTTTTTAGTGTTCATGATCTGTAAACATTGAAAAAATTATTTTCTCTTTTACACAACTTTGTAAACAAATACAAAAATAATTATTACACTGATCTACAGCTTCCTTTTAAGAAAACTCCCAAAAAGATAAATCAATAAATGTACTAATAAATGAAAAGGATTAAAACTGCGATAAACTAATTCAAAATAAAAACTGACACCACAAACTGTCTTAATACACAGAACCTGGATTTCTATTGAACTGGTGGCTTTGCAGCCTTGCTAGGATGTTTCTGATGTTATTACCATTGTGTACATCTAAACGGTTTTTCCAGTGAAGCAAGGCCATCTCTATTCTTGAAAAAGTGGACACTCCATCATTTTACAATCTGTACATTGATGGTACTGCACTGTTAATTCTTCTTGGCTGCTTATTGGTGTTAATGTGAAGCACATTACACGGCGCAGTCCCTTGTGGTGTCCTTGTGCTGCAAACCACTATATCGGATATACCATCCTGAAATCAAACATGCTGTGGTGTGTTGAAGAGGTAATCAATGTTTAAGCAATAAGGTGATGGTCAAAAGCACAGCTCTAAGCATACAGGCAGGACAATTCTACTGCTCCAAGAACAAAGGAGGAAATCTGGCACTTGTTTCAGAGTGTGGGTGTATGCTTGTTAGATTTCTCTTGTTTCCTACAGTAGACCTTACATCCGTCTTGTATGCTAGCTAGTTAGGCAGCGGCCTAATTGGAGACTTTACCACTACTGTTAGCAAAAAAAAATTGCCCATGCCCATCCAGGGGAGAACATTTCAGGCGCTGGGCAGATACACTCAGGACAGGCTGCCAATCTATAGCTGGGGCAAAACATGTGTGTTTTAATGAATTTAAAATAATGTGTAAATAAAGCCTGTCACTGAGCAGGTTGAATCCTGTCTCCGGTCCTCATTTGTACCCACCTTGTTATACTTATGTAGCTGTACAAAAAAGAAAATCACCACAATAACCTCATTGCAAATAATTGCAATATTATTTAGAAAAATAACACTCACTGAAAATCCTGATTATTTGTCCATCCTCGTTTTTTTCCCTGAAAAGAGCTTAATTAGTTCCATTACAAATTCCTTTTTTTCATCAAAGCTAATGCTAAAAGTTGAATCCTATTTCTGTAATAGGCTCTGGAGTCTCCATTTGGAAATCTGATTGGTTGAAGCAACAGGTTAATCGACACTTATTTAATGCTACAGGGCCTTCAGACCTAGACAGAAATATTTAAACCTGGCAAACAATGATGCCGAAATATGATTGGTTAAATGCTTTAATAAGAAAACACATGCAACCAGAACAAATGATATATAAACTTACTTGTTTTAAATGCTCTTTATTACTCTATATTCTGTTTTCTGTATCATTATTCCCAGCCTAAGCTTTTGTGGATACAGATTTTTTTTTTACCTTATCTATTGTTTTGTTTCCGCTGATTATTTCTGCGCCCCTGATAAAAATTCTTGATTGTAATGCTGCAACACTAATTTTGAGTCTGTATCGCAAACTGGTGGCACTGAGCAAAAATTAGCAGTGCCAGTGGGGTTATGTCAGTGATGGGTTTTGGTCATTAGAGGCAGGCGTAGGCTTACTGTTAAGTCTGTTGTGGAATTCACATTAAACTGGAGGCACTTAGAAATTGATGGTGTGTGTCTACGATAAAGAGAATGCTTAAAGAGAATGGATAGAGATAATAGTTTTTGATATATGTTTAGATATAAGTTCAATTATAGTGACTAGGGCTGGAGTGCTATGCTAAACAGAGTAAAATTCTGATAATGCCACAATATTTTGACTATGAGTCTTGTGTTTCTTTCTTTAATTTTTTCTGTGGTGTTTCTGAATCCTGTTGGTTACTGCCACTCACTTCACTTATCTATGTCTTTCTACACTGATTCATACTAAGCTTATTACAGTTTAAAAAATAAATGTCAACACAAGATAATCTTATTTACTATATGTTGTGATATAAATATCTGTGAATCTGTGAAACAGCTTAATCATGATCACCTGAATTTTTGTGAAATTTTTTTTTATAAAAGTGCATGTAGTTCATTCATTCATTCATTCATTATCTCCCGCTTATCCTCTATTAGGGTCGTGGTGGGGTTCCCCATGCCCATCCAGGGGAGAACGTCTCGGGCGCTGGGCAGATAGACCCAGGACAGGGCGCCAATCCATCGCTGGGCACACACTCACTCACACAGACACACTCTATATGGGGCAATTTTGAGAATTCAATTAACTTGATCCATGTTTTTGGACTGTGGGAGGAAACCGAAGAACCCGGAGGAAACCCACGCAGACACGGGGAGAACATGGAAACTCCACCCAGATGGGGATTCGAACCGGGAATTCCTAGCGCTAAGAGGCGAACGTGCTAACCACTAAGCCACCGTGCGGCCGTGCATGTAGTTATTCAATAAAATTTGATTTTGTTCAGTATAATTTACCTAATATTTTACACAATTTACTTAATTGGCGCCCTGTCCTGGGTGTATCTGCCTTCTATCGAAACCTTCTCTCCTGGATGGGCATGGGGAACCCCCCGCAACCCTAATAGAAGATAAAGCAGAAGATAATGGATGGATGGATGGATGGATGGATGGATGGATATTAGTCGTAGATCAATCCATCACCCTAAATACAATCATTTTGAAACACTCAAAAAAATTTAATAGCCATTATGGTTGGAGTTCATAGTTGTAATAGTTGCACATGCTCCATCATAAAGAAATAGTATCAGCCATTGACATTTATACATTATGTTTCAGCAATCACATGTTTATGGGCATTGGCTGTGCCTTTTTGTTTGTTTGTATATTTGTCCGCATGCCTATGTAAAGAAAAGTTCAATTTTGCAGTATGTCAGCCAGATGATGTGTGTGAAGCACCAGACAAACATTATCAT